>VZSR01001685.1:1798650-1813435 GCA_013398615.1 Brachypodius melanocephalos | reverse complement strand
GTCATTTTCAGCCTACTGAATCTCGGAGCCTGTGTCGTTGTGGTGTGAAATAGCGACATCATGTAATAATAATCATCACAGAATCATAGACTGGTATGAGCTGAAAGAAACCTTAAAGATCATCTCCTTCTAAGCCCCTTCCAATGGCAGGGACATCTTCCACTAGACCAGGTTGCTCAACGTATTTTAACATCTGTAAAGCACAGAAGAAGAATCTATTCTAGACCTCCTGAAAAAAGGTTGTAGTGAGATGGGGGCTGATCTCTTCAGCCATGCCTCATGTGAAAGAATGAGAGGAAATGGCTCTAAGTTGCATGAGGGGAGGTTGAGCTTAGATATTAATTTTTTTTTTTTTTTTTTTTCACCGAAAGAGTGATTAGGCATTGGAATAAGTCGGCCAGCATGGTGGTGGGGTCACGCTCTCTGGAAGTATTGAAGAGGTGTCCAGACGTTCAGAGAAGGGCAACAAGGCTGGTGAAGGGTCTGGAACACAAGTCCTGTGAAGAGTGGCTGAAGGAGCTGGGGTTGTTCAGCCTGGAGAAAAGGGGGCTCAGGGGTGGCCCTATCACTCTGTACAAATGCCTGGAAAGAGGCTGTGGTCAGCTGGGTGTCAGCCTCTTCTCCCAGGCAACCAGCAACAGGATGAAAGGACATAGACTCAACCTGCAGCAGGGGAGTTTCGTTGGACATTAGGAGGAATTTCTTCATGGAAAGGGTGCTTAGATATTGGAATGGGCTGCCCAGGGGAGGAGAGGCACTGCCCAGAGGTGATGGAGCCACTGCTCCCGGTGATGTTCAAGAAAAGCCTGGATGTGGCACTCAGTGCCATGGTGTGGTTGTCCTGGTGCTCCTCTGTCAAAGGTTGGACTTTATGATCTCAGAGATCTTTTCCAGCCTAATTTTTCTGTCTGTAACCCCAAGCAAACAGCAGTCTGGGCCTCATTTCTATCACATATTTCAGAGATGAAATTTTATTATTAGAATTTCTTACATAAATAGTTGCTCCAAAGACACTCAGGAAAAACTTCACAGAATCTTGCTGAATAGAAATGTTAAGCTTCCTAAAATGTTTAATCATGGATCTGTAGAAAAATTTAGGTTGAATGAGACCTCTGAGACCCTCTAGCCCAGAATATGACCAGCTTGGATGTTGGATCTAGTTAGAAAGTTAGATTAGGTTGTTCAGCCCCTCAACCAACTGAATTTTGAGCCTCTCCAAGGAGATAATAAAACTATAATTATGTTTTCCTGACATTATCAGTCCACTTCCTCTCTAGTTCCAGCAAGTCCACTTGGTGAGGCTCCTTAGGTTTAAAGGATTTTCAGGGTTCTTCAGAAGCACTTATTTCAAGAATGGACACATCTGTGAAAATTCTTTCATTCCGGGTTCACATATAGACCCTTGTCCACAGGCTGGCTGTGAATGTGGAATTTCCAAACCTTCTGAGTGTTAGGTTAACCAAAGTAAGTGGCTCCTAGCCAGCTCTGAATGAGACCAGAGCTGTCTCGTTTCAATCTGTAAAACTGACTTTATAGAATGGATATTCCTAATATGGTGTGTCTTATTTGCCTAAGGAGCCTGAAAGAACCATCTGGTCGGTTTTGATCCTCATAGCTATTGTGATGAGAAACTCATTCAGGCAATTCTTCCACAGCTGCAAAAAATTGGTGAGACAGGCTATATCTGTGAGAGGAAAAAACAAATCTCAAATGCTGCTAAATATGTTTCAGGATAATAGCATCAATAGCACATCTGATGAGTATTTAGAATAAGTGAATGCTGAATGCCTTATCAGTGATAACACAGACAAAGGTTATCACCATGTGCTACACATCAAACATTGATCCCACTGCAATTAATTTAAGTGAAAAATTGTCTCCATCAGCAAATGCTTTTGCACAACATCAAAGCCTATTTCTTTGTTGTTCCTCTTCTTTTTAGTGGGAAGCTTTGACCTGTCCAACTAAGTCAGAAATCTCTCTTTCTTTTGTTAGTTTCCCATGCTTTGTAATTAATCTCCCAACCTTGGATCTTGAATGGTGAAGAAATTTTCACTGATGTTTTGATAAATGAAGGTTTTTTTCACCTTCTGGGATTATTTTTATAGGAATGTAAATATTGTGATATACATATGATCCAAATCGCCTTCAGCCAGTTTTGAGTATGTTAAGAGACCTACTGATCCTACTGTCAATTCCATGTGAAGTCCATTTTAGTGAATGTTCATACTCACTGGAATTTTGATTCTATGTTGATGTTGCTATTAGAAGGTACTAGTAACAAGGTGAGCTTCAAACAGACAACAAGAACCTTTTGAAACATGATGGCAACTCAGATACCACACACTGATAGAGTCAGTGTGTCTTTGCAAAGAGATTGAAGAAAATAAACTCTTACAATGGGAGAGAGGAAAAATTCTGTCAGCAGTTTCTTGAACACAAATAGGAACAATGGGCCACCTTAGGTATTTGTTAAAAATACCAAGTACAAAATGTGCAAAATAGGAACAGTAATTGGAGCACCAGGTAACTGCATTGTGCTCAAAAGAGATCTGGGGCAAACTGTTTGAGCAATGATTATGGACATAATAAATCAGTTCTAGAGGTCACTAGAGGCACTGAACAGTGTGAACACAAAGCATGAATTTCATACACACTTCTAATTTTACTCTGCCCAAGTCACATCGTGGAACTGATTAATTGGTTTTGGTCAATGCCAGAGGATTGACTAGAGAAGGACTAAGACAAAAAAGTAGAGTAAGCAACTTTGCTGAGCAGAGCACAACCAGGCAGTCCAGTTTGTTTCCAGCTGACTGTTTTATTATCTTTATCTTCTTTTTAAATTATGACAAAAGAATTATTATTATAAATTAAACTCTGGCAGACTTTTCAGAAGGACAACACACAAAAAAAATACGACTAGAGGACCAGCAGTAGAATAATTATAAGGCATTTGCAAATTATAACATCATGTATAAAAATACAGCATTTCTGTAATTATCCTGATTAGTTTAATATTTAATTTGCAAAAAAAGCTGCTCGCTTTAAAGAAAAAAAAATGAATTGATTTTTCAGTATCTAACCGTTCAATACCTATATATGTATTATCTTTTTAATACATTGAATCTTTTCATGTGCTTTCCGTGAAAATTGATTATATTGTAGTCTTGTGAACTAATAGTCTATTTTTATAACATTCACTGTAATAAGGAATGTTTCATTTAAGTTTACTTGACTTTGCCCTAATTTGTAAGAAAACATGCAGAACCAGTGAGGTATGCACAGTAAGAAATACTCTCAACTACAATTGATGTAGCTGTAGTTCATCCAAAGCCATAAAATTACAGTTTGGCACATAAATGGATCCACAAGAAATTTTAGCAAGATGATGATGTGATTGTTGGCTGACAGGGACCCACATAAGTGGCTGAAATAGGTATCCTGCAGAAAAGCAACTCAGCTTGCTTTCGGAGATACATGTCAAAGCCTTTGGACAACCAGAGCACTCCATAGAGAGAGCAGTACAGTTCTTGTGGGAGAATTTCTGATTATTCGAAGAATTATAATTTCCATAAAGAAGAAAGGATTCTTATGGTCTGCAATACTGTGGCTCTCTTGCATTCACAGCAAATACAGGAAGAGGATCAGGCTAAATAGAGACCAAGGAAAGAGGTGAACAAGGCAAACAGAAGGAGTGACTAAAATACAGGAAGATACCCTAGTCCACTAGTCACCTGACAAGAAGAAAAATATCTAGTGTTTTTTTCTGTGCTTGCATAGTTCTGTGAACTTAGAAAGCAACATCACTGTGCCACTTTTGTCCCCTTGTCTTATTTTTCCCTAGTTTCAGAAGTCCTACATAAGAAACAAGTTTCAGAAGTCCTACATTAGGAACAGAGATTATATACACTTTCCTCGTGACTTTGTGCTAGTGCTCTGCCTGCTACAGAAATATTACCAGATCATTCACTACCTGTATGGCATCTAGAACAAAAGCTCCACATTTTAGTCTTGCTTGCTGGTATAGCCCCTAGGAACAGCGTCTATCTGTAGTTAAACCACCTCTTCCCAAATTTATAATTCACAAATAAAAGCCAATTTTGAAAGATTTGCAGTAAGATTTACAAGGCAAACCTAAATAACAGAGCAATAGTTATCCAGATTTATATCAGAGCCTACAAATTGTAGAGCTACTAAAATCCTTCTAGTTCCTGACATCCAAGTTATATGCTTTGCATGAAATTAAAGCTTCCAACTCATTTTCATAATGGCCCACAGCTTTTCTGTACCTCGAGCTTATATATCTTTAGAAGGCAAAATGATTGTACACCTCTACCAAAGCAGTAAAATATTTATTCATTACGAGATTGGAGAGGAAGGTCTTCTGCCTTTAAAAGTAGCTGCATTGAATTAATAATAGCAACATACCGTAATCTTAATATGATACAAAAAACCTAAGTAAATCACCTGATGTTTCTTTTGCAAATGCACATTTCCATGGAGATGCAGAAAGTGGATTTATTTGGAGCAATATATGACATTAATTCACCTAGAAACAGAGCTAGGAGGAAATATGTATTTTAAATATCGGATATGAAAAAAGAAAAACATTTAAGGGTCTAGTATTTTCATGGAGAAGTTTCCTATGTTAAAGGAAAATATTCTCCAGTCATATCATCAATGGACTATAGCCATAGAGCAGAGTACTAGCACCCTTAATTATTTTCCTGGGTTTAGATACACTGCAATGTTATGTAGGACTAGCTTGAAAATCCAGCATAGTATAACGTTAGCCAACAGTACAGAAAAGAAGAGCAATATTTAAAGTGAATTGAATCTAAGCCCATAAGCACTAATGGTTGCTGGCTCTTTCTGGTCTACAAAAATAAAAACATTTAACATTTCTTATGAAAGAATTGACAAATATAGAATATGTCTGTAATATTCCCAGGTATCGTGTAAAATATAACATGACAACCCAACTTAGACTTCATTCTCAGCACATTTTCTTTAAACCATTTTTTAACTGATTGGGAAAAGATTTTTGTCCTTTTTAGTGTGACGGTATCGTGCCATCCAGAGGCCAACTGAGATCATTACAATGTTTGGTTCCCAGGGTTATGCAAAAGACAGCCATCTTCTGGTCGTCATAAGGTTTGATCCCTACTTCATCATTACAAAATATATTTTTTGCTATAAGACCTGACTTTGGACTGAAATAACAATTTATGTCTTACAGGACTCTAGACATCTTCAGAGTTGTCTATAAGCAGCATCATTTAGTTGGTGGCAAACAGGAAGTTTGAGTAGAAGGACTAATGTGAAGAGCACACAAGGAGAATTAAAGTTAAGTATTAGATAACTAATAAATTAAAGCATTTAGCTTCCCAAAATTATCAGTTCCCTCATCGCCATTCTGTCCTGCAAATCACAGTCACTGAATCTCATAAAGTGGAAGCACAAGGTCCTCTCAATTTTCAGTGCCAATAGCAGAAAGTTTATGTTTGTATTTGCAAATCTTTAAGAGTTCATTCTCAGACAAAATTCTGCTCACTTACTGAATATTTAACAGTAAAACCAGAATAAAATAAAACCACAAAACCTTTAATGCCAGACTATTTTTCTTTGGATCTAATATCAAGACAAAATAAAGCATATAATTCTGGTAAGTTATATTCCAGCCTACAGTATATATTTATTATAATTAGACCAGAATATTTTTCTCTTCTATCAACCAAAAAAAAAAAAAGACTTTCTTTTATGTACACAAAAGATTAATTATACTTTAAAAATTTTATTTAGAACAGTCTTTTTCAGTTTTTTCACTAAAAAGCTATGTTAACAAGATTTATGTTGCTTTACACTGTGACAAAATCATTGCTTCTGCATTATATAATTATTTTTATATGAAAAAACCAAAAACTTTAGGACAAGGGCATATTGAAATAATAAATTCTCATTTCAAATATTAGAGAAAGGAACTTAGAAACTGAAAATAATCAATAATTAAATGGGAAAAGGAAAATAAAATTAATTCAACATTTTACTTCTCAGAGTGACAATATTAGACTTGGTTCACTTCATCGATAAACCCCAAGCAAAGATTAAAAACCTGAGCTCTGTGATGATTTTCCCAAAACTGAAAAAGTTATCTCCAAAGATTTTTTTATGAGAGAAATTGACAAGAAAAGTTATGAGCATGCACCAGTCAACTCCTACTCACAGATTTTCTGGGAACCACCAGGTTGATTCTTTAACTATGGGTTAGGAAGTAGATAATGAGTAGCAATAAAAGCACAGAATAACCTGGCAGGGAGAGACTCAGGCAGCAGCAGCGAGCATGGCTGTAGGAGTTAAGGGAGAGGGTGAGTACCAGGAGGACCATCAAGGAGTGAGAGAGAGAGAGCGAGACTTCTGAAACCACACTCTGCTTTCCCTGGAACAGGTCCCAGAGGCAGAGAGGATACATGGTATGGAAGGTTCCCTGTTGTCCCGCTGCCTGACTGAACACAGTGAATGACTGAAGGGACAGAGGATAACAGTAACGAGTTCCTTCCCATCAGAGGGGCAATGGTGTCAAGCTCCTTTCTGCTGCAGCACTTGTAGCTCTCCGGTGACCACTCAGGTGCTCTCATGTTGCAGGTATGTAGCTCTGCAAGTGGAACAGAAGAATTGATTCATTTAACATGAAGGTGTCACTGAGGTTAAGTTGGTCTATGCATTGTGTCAAACTGCTCACATAAAGAAAATTAAATGGGTCATTCTCATAAGAAACTTCCTTCTGAAGAGAACAGAAAGCCCAATATGCAGCCTGCACCCACTTAGGGAAGTCTGCCTCCTCCCTGAACCCTACATTAAAGTGTGCCCTCAGTCAGTTTGCAGATAACACCAAGTTGGGTAGCAGTCTTCATTTCCTGGGAGCAGGAAGGGTCTGCAGAGGGATCTGGACAGGCTGGATTAATGGGCCAAGCACAATTGTGTGAGGGTCAACAAGAAGTGCTGAGTTCTGCACATGGGTCACAACAACCCCCTGCAGCACTACAGGCTGGGAGCAGAATGTCTGGAAAATGGCAGAGAAGGACCTGGGGGTGTTGGTTGACAGCCAACTGAACATGAGCCAGCAGTGTGGCCAGGTGGCCAAGAAAGCCAGTCCTGGCTTGTATCAGAAAGTGGATGGCCAGCAGGACTGGGGCAGTGACCAGCCTCTGTACTTGGCAATGGTGAAGCCATGCCTGGAGTACATGCCTTGAGTTTTGGACTCCTGACTACAAGAAATGTATGGAGATGCTGAATTTTGTCCAGAAAAGCGCAATGAATGTTGTGAAAGGTCTGGAGCACAAATTTTATGAGGAGTGGCTGAGGATGCTGTTTGTCATGGAGAAAAGGAGGGTTAGGGGAGACCTTTTTGCTCTCTACAACTGCCTGAAAGGAGGCTGTAGAGAGGTCTCTTCTTCCAGGTAACAAGAGACAGGACAAGGGAGAACGGCCTCAAGTTGCACTAGTAGAGGTTCAGATTGGATACTAGGAAAAATGTCAAAAGGAGAGGGCTGTCAAGCACTGAAATCACTGTCCAGTGAAGCAGCAGAGTCAGCATCCCTGGAGATATTTAAAAGATTTGTAGACTTGATGCTTAGGGACACGATTCAGTGATGGACTTGGTAGTGTTGGGCTAATGGTTGGAATCAATGATCTTGGAGGTCTTTTCCAACTTAATTCCATGATCATCACAGACTCCAATAATGTGTGCAGAGTATTGATGTCTTGCACAAATCATGTCAAAATCAGGTGTGTGCAGTTCATGGTCATTAAGTTGTTTAAGCCTTCCTGTTTTTTACTTCAGAGATTCAATGCAGATAGTAAGTTTGTTTCCTCAAGGGCTCATAAGAAACAACATGCTTTGGAACAAACTTTAGAGTCTTCTTCATATTTGCTCTTTGGACTCATTTGTTGGAATTTTCAGTGCAAACTCTCAAAAGACATTATTTCACTATCCCAGGTCTCTTTAGATTCTCTGTTCCTCTTCTCCAGAAAGTTGTAATGTAAAGGCAGCTGTAAGATTAATATGGTTGTTTCTGGTGAAATAATATAAAGATCAAATGTTTATTAGCATTCTCCACATAACACATGGTTTCCTTATGCTACAAGGAGCAAGAGCCTATATTATTTACTCCTCCTTGACCAAGTTGTGAATATCCCTGTAATCATAAGCAAGTAAAGAATTTCTTTACAATATTTAAAGTTCTCCACTCTCTAGTTTGACAAGTTTTAAGCAGTGAGGGCAAAGGAGTTTAGATCTCTGACTTACATACATTAAAATTTTCAAGTTAGAAATTTTTTAAATGTTAATTTGAAGACGGAAAATATTTTATGTGGTTTGGATAGGTAGTACTAATCTTGATAGAAAAATCTATGGAGATTGTTACAAGGTCTGTTATGCTCTAACAAATTCATGAGCAAACAGAAGAAAAAAAAATGAAATTAATAGATTATCATTATTGCAAACTATGTTCAGTCATTGAATTTTTTTCTCTATGTTATTCTATGAACAGAAAGACTGTAAAATGAAAATACCACTAAATTAAGCATAAATTATAACTTCATTAAACTGGTCTTCTGTAATTAAGACAAAATTAGAATACAAAATCTGTTATGATAGATTTTTGACAACAGTGATAATTAATCTCAATCACTCATGATACATTGTAATTTAAGTACTAGATAAGTACTGGAGCTGTTTTCGTAGAAGTACAGAAAATTCTTACCCCAGCCATAAAATAGCAAAAATTTATATTATAAAATTTCATTGTCCTTTTTTTTTTAAATACAATCAGTGCTTTTATTATAGTTTATTATTATTCTTACTGTCCCTTGCTATATTGTTGTCACCTTACCCGTGTTGGAAAGAGAAAGCTAATACTTAAAAAAGTTCATTTTCTAAAGGATCTTTATTGCCTCTAAGTGTCCATGGGGAAAACAAATGTCCTGATATCATTTTAATAAAAATTTGACATTTCCATTTGTAAATACTTTAGAAGGGCAGAGGTGTGGTCCTCTGTTTAGCAATCTCTGGGTTATTGTGGTTATTAAATTCAAATCATGCTTACTTCAGCACTCCTTCTGCAGTCTTGCTTCTGTAAAGGTTTATTCATCCACTTAATTGCATACAACCCAAGTAATCATCAATGCAAGTAATCAATATAAAAATAGGTTTTGATGGAATTATACATTACATGTAAGGTTATGGCTCTGGTCATACACTAGAAAGTTAGAATATAAATATATCAATGAACAGTAGAACAAAAGCACTCTGGACTTCAAATGAGCATATCTATAAATTTACCATTTCATCCAGAATTTCATCCATTTCTGTTTCATCCAGAATTTGAATTCTCAGGCTGGTCAAATGGCCAAATTCACAACCTTCTGTATCTGAAGAAGAAGAAGGCATGGCAAAATTCGGGGCTGAGACGAAAACATGAACAGGATCAGTTTTTAGGCATGGATTACAGCTATCCCCAAAAATTGTTATGAACAATAGGGCAAAACACGTGATATGCAACATGCAGTATAAAAATTGAACTTGGATGCATTCTACATCAGCTTGTGCTGCTTATACAGTGCAAATTATGTATCAGTCTTCATTTTTTTAATGGCCGGTGTTTGGGGGTGGGTGGGAGTGGTGTTCTATATTCTTAGTTTTGCTACTAGCATTGTTGAGTACTGCTGGTTACTTTAAGCAGTATTAAGAAAACTGGAAGTTGCTTTCTGTGTGAGAGCTGAGCTGCTTCGAATTGTGCAGAGAATGTCAGTTTTCCTTAGAATGGTAATCGGTCTATAATGTTGCATTGAAATGTTGACTTCATTTGCAATAAGATGCAGTTAATTAACTTGAAGCAGTATGAAGTTCATGTTAAAATGTAATTTGAACTGAGTGAAAAAGTAAACTCAATTGAAAACCAAAAGGTAAAATTATCTTTTTATCCTATGTTTTTACGTGCTCCAAAGTCTTAGAAAATAACTTCTGAATGCTTTATTACATTCTTTTAATGCTTTTTTAGCCCCTCTTCAGTCTTTTACCTTCTTTAATTTCTGATAAGGTTAACTTTGTTTAAGACATTTTATTAAGCAATTTGAATCTGCTAGAGTTGATCAAATGGAAATCTGCCAGTGAATCCCTGAATGTCACAGCACTCCAGCTTGTCTCATGTTTCCAGGCTCTTCTCTAAGCCAATATTTGCATTTGAAATGCATTTTCTGTGACACATTGGTCTCCCCTTTGGTTGATTTAAATGTTAATTTGCGACATTTTCATTAGGTAGCCTCATCTCCTGAAGAAAAAGAAACATACAAAATGACATCCCTGAATTTATCTTAACATTGATAGATAAATTTCAGTGCATTAAGTAAAGACAACGACTTTTTTTTTAATCCTAGAAAT
Source organism: Brachypodius melanocephalos (assembly GCA_013398615.1). NCBI lineage: Eukaryota > Metazoa > Chordata > Aves > Passeriformes > Pycnonotidae > Brachypodius > Brachypodius melanocephalos. The sequence continues at coordinate 1,802,997 of VZSR01001685.1, read as the reverse complement.
TAAAGAAAATACATATCTGGCTTTGTATGCTTATGTGAAAATGGACTTCTCAATATTTGATGCTTATATTTTTGGAATCTCGTGGACAATGACAAAATTCAATACTATTTAGGACAAAAATAAATGTTGAAGTGTTTTAATTTATTTCAGAGCAGAAAAATCCAAATTTTTAATCAGATTAATTCACAAGAGATGGTCTAGATTTCCCTTTTTTCATAGAATAATATCTGTCTTCTAAGTATGAGCTGAAAAGGCCAGCCCTAATTTATTCTAACAAACTATTTCTATGGGACAAAATTATTCCTTGTCTCATTAGCTTTCACTATTCAGTGAACTTGAACATATTTCAAGATTAATTTGAAGGACGCAATTTGTTTGGAGAAACTTGCAGCCCGGAAATTAGTTCTGTTTCTCCATGTTCCTTCTACTCAAACTGGAACTTCATTAGAGATGGTGATTTGGTCTAACAAATGATTTCAATTACTCATAGTTCAGTTTTAAAGTTTTACAGTCCAAAGGGAAGTTCAGCCACATGTATCATCAGATTATGAACTCTGAAGTATTTTTTTCCACATCATTTCTTATTCTCTTGGTAGAAAATGGAAGGAGTATAAAGGACCTATTTTTATAAATTTTGCCTATAGCTGTGATTCTGATCTACTTAGATAAAAGTTAATATTGACTCAGATTTTAAAGCAGGAGCAAAGCCAGTACTAGAGCACAATATCAAAACAGGTATGCATGGTAGAACCATACAAGCATGGAGTGGTTGATGCTGGAAGGGACATCTGGAGGCTCTGTGGTTCGAACCTGCTGCTCAAGCAGGGTCACCTATACGCACAATCCTCTGTGCTTCAGTATTGCCTCTGGTCCTGTCACCAGGCATCTCTGGAAGGAGCCTGGCTCTGTCTTCTTTGCACCCCCCCCTTCAGCTGTTTGCATATGATATAAACAGCACTTCAGGTGTGGTTCAGCAGTCCTGAGCACAGGGGAAGGATCATTTGCCTCGACCTGCTGGCAACACACTTCTTAATGCATCCCAGAATACCATTAGCCTTTTCTTACCACAAGCACATATTGCAGGCTTACCCTCCTGCTGAGCACCAAGAACTCCAGTATCCTTTTCTGGAAAGCTGCTTTCCAGACAATCTCCTCGTGTGCTGGTGCCTGGGGTCACTCTTCCCCAGCCACAGGACTTTGTACTCCCCTTGTTGAACTGCACAAGGTTCCAGCCCATTCATTTCTTTGGCCTATTGATGACCTTCTGGATGGCAGCACAACCCTCTGGTGTGTCAGGGGCTCCCACCAGCTTTGTGTCATGAGCAGATTTTCAGAGGGTACCCTCTGACCCATCATCCTGGTCATTAATGAAGTAGCTGAACAGGATTGGACCCAGTATTGACCCCTAGAACACACCAATGGCCTTCAACTGGACTTCCTGCCACTGATCACCATGGGCTCAGAATATTTGTTGAGCCATTTTTCAGCCCACTTCACCGGGCTGCTCCTCCAGCCCATGCTTCACCAGCTTTTCTGTGACAATCTGATGGGGGGCAGTGTCAAAAGCTTTCCTGAAGTAAAGGTAGACAATATCTACTGCAGTGTCCTCATCTATGAAGCCAGCCATAGTACACAATGGGCCAGGGAACATTGAATTTGGTAGCCTCCAATAACTATGATGAGAGAATAGTAGGTTCCTCATGTTTTTTACTTAATGAATGAATAATTATTTCAATAATGAGTTCACAACAGTGGCAGCAGTAGGGAGGAATAAAGATACCATAAATGCAAAAACAGTATCATGATAAGTAGGCAGCTTCTAAAAATTAGCCCTTCAGAAAGACCACTTCAGAATAGCTTCAAAGTAATTATAACTGAAAGACCATAAATAGTTAAAGGCAAAGCAGACCATAAGGTTTTTTCTGTAAGCCAAAAATAAATAGATGCACTAGTTAATATTTTTACCATCTGTAGAATTTGAAAAAAGTTTATCATCATCATCCTCATCATCATCCTCCTCATCATCATCCCTACATAATATTTGATTCTGTCATAACTTTTTTCATTAAATTAAATTTTTCCAATAATAAAAATTGAAACAAATAGATGCAATGCTAATCTCCCTAAAGCCTTATTAAATTCTCAAAAGCTCTTATATGAAGTAATAAATTCCAGTCCAAGACCCGTACTACACTGTGTGTAATATACATATATAAATTTATATATCTCACAGCTAAGTGTAATGCAGTGGTTTCTGAAGGCTGCTACTGAAGCTGAAATGCTTTAATAGTTGAGTCTCTGAAACTAAGTCTACATGTCATATTTGTTAGTGTTTATATACCAGTGGAATTGATAAACTTATTGAATTGTCAGGTATGATTCTATGAAATATATTAAATTATTTAATTGTACCGTTAATCTTACTGCAGAAATCAAAGAAAATAAATCAACAGCTTTCATGCAAATACAGCATCCAAAATAATACCAGCACTTAAAAGTAAACCTGTGCTTTAAACCTAGAATATTAATGCTAATATTCAGAAAACAATGTAAATCTCATTTTATTTGAAATACATTCCCTAGTTCTTAAAATTTCATATTATTAAACTTCCTCTAAAGCAGATAGTTCATAAAATTCAGGAGTCTCCAGGGCAATTAATTATCTGGTGGGTGACTAGTTTCACCATACAAGCTTATTCTCTGAATACAGCAAGATAAAGTAAAAAAAAAAAAAAATAGATGAAGTGTTAATATCAATATGCCTCATGCTGAAATACCAATAAATCCTCATGTTACAGTGCAAGGAAATATGCAATGTCCTCATTTAAGCCCACATCTGCTTACATTCCTGAGGAGACACTGGATTACGTGTTCTTTTGGGACCTGCTTTACTGAGTGATTTGTGCAGATAATTTGAAATTAAAAAGTAATGCAAAGCCTCTGGCACGTATTTTCCCTTGTTTCTAGAAAATAAGTTTGTGACAGCTTTCATCTAGTTGGAGGAAGAGCGTTCGTGTGGAAGGTACTGTGAAGCTTCTCCTTCATTTATAAAAGAGAGAAGATTTCGCAAAACTAAAACTGTCCAAATATTGATAAAATCTTCCCAAAGGAGAGAAACTTAAAAGAGTATCTGAAACCATCTTAGAGAAATTATGAAGAGAGCTGAGGTAGAATTTAAAATGAGATTTAAACTAGTCATATGTCTGAGGAGTGGCTTGTAGACAGATTGCAGAGCCACAGAGCTGAACTTTAAATATTTTTGCTCACCCAGAAAAGCTGCAAAGCATCTGACAGATCCTGAAATTCAGTTCTGTGTACACATCAGATTGAAGAACCATCAGCAATTTCACTGTCACAGAGAAGGGAGAGACAGAAAGAAAAAAAATTAAATTAGTGGAAAGCTTTGGCCGTTGAAAAATGTCTTGCTTCGAGTGAGTTGAGTAAAGAATGCAGGAAAAAAAATTGTCAGGAGAGAGAAATTATATGGAAACTATCTGTCTGAATAAAAAGTGAAGGAAGCCAGAGAATTTAAGACAAGAGATGGTGAAAATTTCCATTTTTCAGCTCAGATCAAGAAAGTAAGACTAAATCAATGGAAAAGTTTGCTTTTAACGGAAAGCAAAGTTCATTAGACTTTCTCAAACTCAATATCATATTTCTACTGAACGATTTTAGAAATTAATAGGAACAAATATTTCTAGCAAGAGCTTTGAGAAGTGCAATAAACAATATTATGCCTATAAAGAAAAATCTTAGTTAAACAGATCTGGCACAAACATTTAATATGTGGCTTGGATCCATAAAGCATCTTCTCTGGTAACTCTGGTTCTTCTAATAGAAACAAACAGGTGTCTGTGGAAATAAATCTTTCTTGAACTGATGAAAGATTTGAAAAAACCACAGAATCACAGAATTGTTAATTTTGGAAGAGACCTCTGGAGATCACCTAGTGCAATCCCCCTGGCAAGGCAGGGTCACCTGGAGCACATTACACAGGAATGGATCCAGGTGGGTTTTGAATGTCTCCGAAAAAGAGACTCCATCGTGGGCAGGCAACCAGCCCATCTCTGCCACCCTCAGTGTGAAGAAGCTCTTCCTCATGCTGAGGTGTAACTTCTTGTGTTTCAGTTTATGGCCATTTTCTCTTTATCTTATTGCTGGGCACCACTGAAAAGAGTCTGGCACTATCCTCTTGGCACCCAACTCTGCAATATTTATATGCATAAACACAAGCCCCGGTCAGACTTCTCTTTTCCAGACTAAACAGACCCAGTCTCCTTATAGGAGAGATGCTCCAGACCCCTCATCATCTTTGTAACCCTCTCCGGGAGCTCCCTATCTCTCTTG
>VZSR01001685.1:1773511-1798550 GCA_013398615.1 Brachypodius melanocephalos | reverse complement strand
GTTCTGCCATTCAGTGAGTTCTTGATTCACTGTTCATTCAACCCACATTTTCTGAGCTTACCTACGAGGATGTTAAAACCCTTGCTAAAGTCAAGGTAGGCAATAGCCACTGCTCCTCCCATCCTGCCATGACATCGTAGAAGGTCATTAGATTGGTCAAGTATGATTTCCCTTTGGTGAAGAGGAAATGTATATTTCTGATTTACCCAGATACCTATGTGCTGCTTCTCAGACAGATGTTGATACTGAGATATTTAAATAGAAATTATCATTTCTGGTATTCATCTACAAAGCAGAACAATAGAATGCAAACAGAAACAGAACTAGATGAAAACTATCTTCACCATGTGCCCTGCAACAAAACTGAGAGGAGCTGTGCACTCCCTTGAATGCAGAGAGGTCCCCAAGAGAAATCTCAACAAATTAGACAGCTGGACAATCACCAACTGTATGAAGTTTATCCAGGGCAAGTGTCTAATTCTGCACCTGGGATGGAGAAACTCTGGATGTATATACAGACTGAAGAACAAGAGGCTGGAGGGCAGCACTGTGGAAAGGGACCTGGAGTCCTGGTCAGGCAAGCTGAACATGAGCCAGCAGTGGCCTGGCAGCCAGGAGGGCCAACCCTGTCCTGGGGGGAATCAGGGACAGCATGGCCAACCAGGCAAGGGAGGGGATTGTCCTGCTCTGCTCTGAGCTGGGGCAGCCTCACCTCCGGTGCTGGGGGCAGGTCTGGGTGCCACAGTATAAAATATTAAACTATTAGAGAGCATTCAAAGGAGGGCAATGAAGATGGTGAAGGATCTTAAGGGGAAGCCGTATAAGGAGTGGCTGAGATCACTTGGTCTGCTCAGTCCAGAGAAGAGGAGACTGAGGGGAGACCCCATTGCAGTCACAACTTCCTTGTGAGAGGGCAGGCACTGATCTCTGCTCTGTGCTGACCAATGACAGGAACCGAGGAAATGGCCTGAAGCTGTGTCAGGGGAGGTTTAGGTTGGATATTAGGAAAAGGTTTTTCACCATGAGGATGGTTGGGCACTGGAATAGGCTCCCTTGTTCCCAGGGAAGTGATCACAGTACGAAACCTGACAGAGTTCAAAAAGTGTTTGGACAACGTTTTCAGGCATGTGGTGTGACTCCTGGGGGCAGTCTTGTGCAGGGCTAGGAGTTGGACTTGATGATTCTTGAGAATCCCTTCCAACTCAGTTTATTCTGTCATTCTGTCATTCTGTCATTCTGTGATGAAAACACATCGGAACTGGTTACTAATTTCAGTGTCTTGGAAGTATCATTGTCTTGATCTAAAATAACATGAGATGGGACCAGAGGGCTCTGACACACAGGGTGCTCTGGTGCCCCTGCATCATGGAAACACCAGAACAGAAGCATCCTGCTGCCAGCACCAAGCTCTGAGCTTGTACATCATCCTGGGGGAGCATTGTGTGGCAGCACACCAGGGATGGGTACATACACAAACCCCTGGCATTAACCTCTACTGAGGGCATCACAATGCCAGAATACCCTGGTCTCTGACTGATTGAGATCAGCCTTTGATTCACCATCTATACTGTCAATAAAATATACTAATTTTTCAAAGTGTGTATGTACATTTTCCTGGCCCACTGGGAGAAGGAAATTCTGGTTGCAGCCCAGAAAGATAACTGTATCCTAGGCTGCATCGAAAGCAGTGTGATCAGCAGGAGGTAATTCTGCCCCTCTACTCTGCTCTTATAAGTCCTCACCTGGAGTACTGCTCCAGCTCTGAGGTCCTCAGCCAAGAAAGACCTGGACATGTTGGAGTGATTCCAGAAAAGAAGCACTAAGATAATCACAGGCAGGGAGAGATCTCATTGCAGCATTTCAAATACCTAAGAGTGTAGACCTGAGTGCAACTTCTTGCAAGGGCATGCAAAGAAAACCATTCTACAATTCTACAGTGTAGTAGAATACCAGCTGCTGAAATCCCCTACCAATTAAGCAAACAAAAAGCAATTCAAAGACAAATGAAACCCTAAACCAAAATAAGAGGATTATAGTTTCAAGTCAAATTGGGAAAAGTATCCCATATGTGTAGTGCAGTATCTTAGCCTGTTAGAAAACTGTCAATACTGCTCAGTAGAGACAAGCCCAAACAAATATCACTTTTTAGTCTTATACAGCAATATTTGGTACCTGTTTATCTGGAACTAAAAGCAACATATCGTAGACTGGTTTAAAGGGATGAGTTTTCACATCATTTGGCAAGAAATAGGCAAAGTCTTGTGTGTATCTGTATGCCTTTGAGTGTGAGTGCATCTATGAGTTTGTGTGTGTGTATTCGCTTACACATATGTGTTTGATGGAGAAGATGGCTCCAACAACCATGTCAACAGCAGCAGCTGCTTTGTAAAGATAAGCAGCTGCTGCTCTCCCAGGACATGAAACACATCTACTGCACCAGAAAGTGTTAATATTCCTTTAGCCCTGTCAGACACTTCTCTCAATAGTTAATCTGTGGCTCCCCATCTACCACCAAAGACACAGTGTTGTCATAATATAAAGGGTGCAATTACCTGGGCATTAGAGTTTTAAAGTATTTAACCACTTTAAGTGGATAATTATCCATTAATCTGAAGATAACATCTGATTGCCTACTGCTGAATTCTGCAGTAATTATATGTTTATCCATATTATAAAGTAAAATAAACCTTTTAAGATAATAGCTTGTTTCTTAATAGGTTTACAAATGCATCATCCACTATAATTTCTGGGACAAATTTTTGTTTTTTTTCTTTGTAGAACAGGATCAGTTTGAATGAGCCAAAAATTTAGTGATAGTGTCACTCTTAGCACATTGAAGTGGAAAACAATCAATGGAAGTCACGTTCATTCATATTTCAATACACCAGGGATATTGAAAATGGTAGACTGTGTAATGGATCTTATGGGAAACCTGCTCCTTGCTTTTCTGCTTGCTCATTTTGTCAACTAGTCTGTAAGTTTCAAGGTCAGTGACAAATTAATGTCCTATCACAACTATGTTATGTTTTAATAAGAGACATCACAGCTCTGTGATTAAGAATACATTTTCTGATTCTCTTAATGAAGCTTTAGCCATTATTGAGACAGAATTTATAAAAATTTACAGCTGAAGGAAATTTCAATAATACCAGGAAAGCTCTCCCATGATTCCCATTTGGCATTTTTACCTGCTTCAGTGTAAGAGAAATGGTAGCTGGACACAAGTAGATATGACATTGAACAACTCAAAAGTACAGTACAAAATACAGATTATGCAAAATCATTGCTCTTATTTAACACAGCTGCATGAACAAACAAGTAATGGCAAAAGTAATGATAGAAGTTTCCAGAATTTTATTATTTATGCTGCACATAGGACAAAGAAGAAACATAGGAAAGGAAGAAAAAAATGAGACAAAAAATGCCATAATATTTTCAATACATTTTCTCTTTGAAATTAAGAAAAGCTGTCGGGGAAAAGTTCATTCCATCTGTTAAGTTAAAATATGCACTTTTTTAAAACAGAAAAAAACCTTGAAATAAACTTCTTCCAAAAGCAGCAATATTGATGCCTACAGAGTGAATGTACATACAGCAATAGAATGATTTCCTGTTAGCAATTAGATTTCGTCATTTTTATTAATGTATTGAATTGTATTTATGAAATTCAAAGCTGTCAGAAAGATAAGATAGACTAAGGAAAATAAAGAGACTGAATAAAAATGCCAGGTGGTCCTGACTGACAGAAAGAAAAGAGAGTCCTGAGTACGGTGTTTCATGACGAGCACAAAGCAGCTGCATAAAGATACCATGAGGATTACCAGGAAAAATCTGGCTACAGGGACCACAACCCTCTAAGCACCAATAATGTCATACAAAAAAAGGACAGGCATTTATATACCTTCCTTGAAAGCATAAAGAATAATATGGCCAGAGAGAAAGGAAAATATTATTTATGTCTGAGGAAGACGATGGAGGAGATTTACCTACATCCTAACATCAGGATTGCAGTTCAAGGAAAGTGGTGCCTGAGAGAAAGGGGTCAAAGGAAGTAATGGATATATGCTATAGACCTCTGAGCACACTCTGTGAAGCAGGCTTTTCAATGAACTAGAGATATTTAGTCCGAAAAATAATCTAATGGAGATACAACAATCTTCTCATGCATAAAATGTTGCTAAGACTACTGTTCGCAGTAGTCACAGGACAAGAAGGAAGAGGTTTAAATTCCAGCAAGGGAGGTTCCAGATCGATGTGAGGGACAGGAATAATGGAGTATGAAAATGGGCTATTTAGAGAAGTTATGGACCTTCCTCATAGAAAAATCATTAGAATTGGCTATTCTGGATCCCTAAGGCATTTAGTCATAGGTAAGAGGTCTATTCAGATGTCTCTGATCCACCAGATTTGGCTAAAGAGTAGAGGTCTCAAAGATATTTCATTTAGTTGCAGGAAGATATCTTACAGGCAAAGGTGAAAGACTTCACTAGAAGTCCCAACATTATGGGGAGATGAGTGTTTTGAACTCAGCCTTTGCTAGGACAAAGAGACTCTCTGTGAGATCAGATGTGACATGACTGTGTGTGAAACCTGGTTTCATTTTCATTGATTCTACCATATCATGGATAGTAAAAGGGGTTTTTAAGGCATGTGGAGTTTCAGCTCTATGTGTGCTTCATTTTTGACTGTTTACAGCTGTCCTAGCTGACATTCAGAACAATCTGAATCTAAAAAATTAGGCTTAGATTTTATTTTTAAAGTATTTTTTCATACGAATTAACTTTCTGCACATGCTTGGTCTGTGATGGGCTTTCCCCTTAATTCTGATTCTTTCTCTGTGGGATTAGAAAATCTGAGAAACCACTACCCAAAACACTCTGCTATTTCAAGCATTTTCTCATCATCAGGAAGATAAAAATACCTCTGAGTTGCTCTGGGGTGGGGACAGGATGATGTGTGTTGCATGATGGAGCTATGTCTTGTCTCCTAAGATTTACCGTGTCCATGACGATTTATCTCAATCCTGGCTGTCATTTCTGCCATTAAGCAGCCGTGACTAAATCTAAGAGTTGTATAAATCCACCACTTATATTAGAGCAATTTGCTATATGTATATGGTACTCCCCAGTGCCTTGATCAGTATAGTGCCATATACTTTTCAAACAAAACTAACTTTTTAAATATTTTTATATATACAAATAGTAAGAACATTTACCCTTCCCTTCCCTTCCCTTCCCTTCCCTTCCCTTCCCTTCCCTTCCCTTCCCTTCCCTTCCCTTCCCAGAACTTCCCTTCCCAGAACTTCCCTTCCCTTCCCAGAACTTCCCTTCCCTTCCCTCTTTCTTGATTTAACTGTCAGCTATTGCTGGCTATATATATATAGAAGGCTTCTCATGCTAATGTGATACATTTAGTTTTATTTCTAAATCAATAGCCTGAAATCAGAACAGGCTGAATTAGCAGTATTTTGCTCCCAAAATGTAACAGTTAATGACTACATTACAGAAATTTTGTATTATACCAACTGAATTCTTTATCAGTTTTATAGAAAAAAAAATCAAAAAGCCAAACATATAAAATGTTGCAGACAAAACGAGAAATAAGTAAGTCCTTGTTTTTTAACTAGTTTTCATCTGCATAGTATTAAAAATGTTTGTTCTCACAGACAAAAATTTTCCTTTTTATTTGATACAGGTAAGAATAACCCTGTGCTGTATGGCACAGCACACCCTGAGCATGACAGGCCGTTTCTTTGAGTACTGATGGCTGTTGAAAACTTGTCTTAAACAGAAGATGCAGTGTCAAAATGTGAAATGGCAGTTCAGAAGAGAACACAATATGTGCTCCATGTCCCTCAGCCAATAATCCCAAGATCCTGAGGTCCCTCTTGATTGTCTGAAGCCTTCTTGATGCTGCCCACCTGGAAAACCAGTAGCAGGTAATAATCAGTGGGCCATAACAGGCTGGGAAACTTCTTGCTGATGTCCCTTACTCCTCCCCCAGGTCCCATGGATCAGACCTGGTCGGCATATTGGGACCTCCGTTTGTCTCAGAAGGCAGACAGCAATGACTACTCCCTTCTTTTTGCCTTAACTGAGGATGCTGTGTTATAGGGGGTAGGCTGTTCTGCTCTAGGTGACCCTTCCAAACCAAATGGACATTCAGCCACATTCTCATTTCCCTGCTCCTCAGATTCCAGGGCCTGACACATACTGCATAAACTCACTTGTGAATATGAGGTAGGTTGGAAAGGGCAACCTGAGCAGACACCAGTTTTCATTCCCCTCCATCTCTCAAGGTCCTCTCTTTCTGCCTGGTGGTGGAAGGATAGAGGATCCACTGCGTCTTGTGAGGCTGATGACAAATGAGTTTCTCTAAGGCATGGTAGAGTGTGGCACCACCAGTCAATCTCTTCTTCAGAGTTTCTAACCCTTTTTAGTCCTTCTGTTTCATCTCTCAGCTCCTCCACTGGGCTGAACAGATTGTGGACTAAGCACACCTCACACAGCTGTTGTCCCTGCTGTCCTCAGAGAGTGGCACCAGGCTCTGGCACTCTCTGCAGCTTGAGATGTAGTCTTTTCAGCTACTTCAGAGCTGCCTCTGAGTCATGACTCCATCACTTTCCATTTGGGAGCAGGGGAGCTGAGGCACCTCTCTCTGCTCTACTTTCAAGGTCTTGCCATGTGGGAAAGCTTACCTTGCTTCTTCAGCTTGATTCTTTGCTCAAGGGAACTTCTGTCTGTGCAGTTCACTTAAGAGCCTTCACTGAAATGGTCTCTCCCATTTCCCAAGCAGGAAAAAAACAGAATCTTTGAGCAGGGAGAGAGACAGAATTTCCACATGGAATGAAGTGTTCAGCTCTGCAGCCATGGCCACAGGAGTTATCTGCTGAAATGTTCATTAGAGCACCAGGCCTTTGGAAGCACCAGGTACCCTCAGCCGCACTGACAGGGATGTGTGCTGGTGCACAGGCATGTTATCAATCCTGAGAAGCCTGGACCCACGCATGCAAAACGGTGTCAAAATCTTTCCCCATGATGTTTGCAAACATAAATATGTGATTGAGGGTTTCAAGAATACTGCCTACTTCCTTAATCATCCTACAAAGAGGCAGAAGAACAGAGCTGATAGACAAGTTCAATTTACTTAAATAGGAATAATGCTTGTCACTCACATCGTATGGCATCGAAATTTGTTTTGTTTGTAGCAAAGGATTTCAGGCCAAAAAATTATGACTAACCCTACCTAAATTACTTAGAGAGCACTGAAAAATAGCTTTCTTCCAGTTTAACACTTTAACAGTCTGCCTTTTTCTTCCATAAGATTAACATATAAGAAGGAAAAAAAAAAACAACAAAAACCCAACTAAACAAAACAAAAACAAACAAACAAACAAAACCTCCAAAAATAACCTTTTGGTGGAAAATAAGAGTTAATTTATAGTTCTGTATGCCTGTTCAAAGCATGTCTGAGATTAATGACTAAAACATTTCATTGTATTAAAATAAACTGGATTATATTTAGTTTTCTTAATGTAGAAAAAAGAAAATGTGTCTTCAAGCATCCTGCACTATTTGTTCACAGAACTATAAGAAACATGAGAAAAATAAGAATTTCTAAATATTAGATTTCAAGAACATTATGCAGCTCTTTGTGATGTTTCTCTAAAATCCCTATTCTTCCAACACTAAATGCTTTCCAGTTGACACCTGAAATACAATATTGCCATTGGGGATACCGATAGGTGAAGCTACCAACAACATAGTGGAGTAACTACTGTAGTTTCAGCTGTGACAAAATTTCTGCTATCACCATTACTTTTTTGGCAAAGCATAGAAATCCCTCGCTTGCCAAAGTACTTTCAAGGTCAATGACAAAGCATTTACTGTGAATTCCAGAAGCTGTTTTTATTTTAACAAAATTTCTGAGAAAAAATAGCCTAGTTGCTAAGCTTAAAAAACCCACAGAGCCTCTCAGCAGGTGGAAAAGTACAAGAGTAACAGTTTGGAGAGAAAAAACAATTAAAATATATTAAGAAACAATGAAAGTTTATAGAAGTATTTATTACTTCACTTGTCATTTGCTCCCTCTGCAATTCTCTCTATTCCATTCAAAAGATATAATTTGGTTTTTTTTTTTAAATTTAAATGATGCCAAATAAAATATCTATTTATAGCAGTATGAGAATGAAAGGGAAGATTTACTTAGGGTTTAATACACTTTCGGGACCAAATCTTGGACCTATGAATGTTCTGGAGACATGTGTTAACAATTTCGTAAAGCAGACATTGTTGTGTCTTAGCACTGCAGTTAGATATATAATGGGGTACATGTGCTTCTCAGAAAGTGATTAATAACAATTTTTTGACCTTTGAAACATTACTAATTAGTGCTATTGTTTTTACACACATAAAAAAATAAGAATTTCTGTAGCCTGTTAGTTTGGAGACTAAAGTCTGTGAGGATGCACTTGGAAAATGCTGTGCCTGAAAGGCAATTATACATTTAAATTCTTTACAATTAAAAGAAAAGGTCATTTTTTAAAGGCAGAATACACCTCACAGAATACTTATGGGGCCAATGTAACTGCCTTTTATAACCCTTCTTTTAGTAGACTCCTGCATCAGAAAATGGTGGGATTTTAAGGGCTTGACTTAGTTTTGCATGACCATAACTAACCCTCCTCGGCCTCTTCACTGACATTATCTGTCTTTAGAGAGATCATTTTACTGAAGGACATGCATGCAATTGCAAGAGATAGCTTTTTCTTTAGTGGTGATCAGGGATCAGTGTAAAGTAACTTCTCCCAGTTGTTTTCTGGAAATTTTTTTACGACCTCTGAGGCTGTACTGAAAGGCAGAGTACTAGGAGGCTACAATAGTGTAAGTGTGAGGGCTATGCCCTATTTAGAGAAACATTTCTGATGTTTTTAATGTCTTTATGAACCTATCTATGAAGAACAACCTGATATGAATTCTGCTTATTCAGAGACCAGAGGAGAAGGTAAGCTATATCAGTTTTCTGAGTCTTCTGCAGGTTTGACTGAGTTTTCTTAATGGAAAAAAAAGGGGGCCTGTGTGAGCTTTAGGCTGTGCTAGCAATGGGGAATGACACAGGTGATATGGCTCCCTAAGCATGAAGAGTACGGAGGTGGATGCAGGCCAAAGAGACTTTGGCCCGAACTTTGCAGACTGAACGCTGCAGGAAGGTAGAAAGCAAAACCTACAAATTTCCTAGAGGACTCTAAGAGTAGTTAGTTATTCAGAGCTGTTGGTACAACACAAGATTATCATTGATGTTCAAAATAAAGCCAGCTGCGATATACAATGACAAAAATCCCTTCATTTGCAAGAAAGATCTCATATGATCAAACAGAATTTTATTTGTATAATGAGACTGGATCTTGTAGGCTCACAGTGTGCTTTATGCCTTTCTTGATTAGGAATTATTTACTTCAGCTTCTAATAAAAGGCTGAGAATCTGAATAAATGACCACATAATCTTGGAATGGAATAGATCTTGGAGTTGAGTATGATGTCAAAATGAAAACACTAATTAATCCATTTTCCAACATGGGGATTGTGAGTAACCTCACACACTTGATTTTCCTACAGGGAATGAATTACAAATGTTCTTAATGGAATTTGCTGGCATGAATGGTGCTGTAGGAAGCACCCTTGAAACATGTGGTGGTCCTTTGCTCTCAGTTGTGGAGGAGGAAGAAAGTGTTCAAGGCTTGTCTGTACAAAAGCTAGCACACTCTTGCTTTTTCACTTTTGAACACCTCCAGCATTACAATAATAGCTCTGTGTACTGTTCTCATTCTACACCACTTTTGTGAGCTGATAAAAGTTGAACATGCATTGAGTTTTAATAAAAAGAGAAGGCAGGGTGATTTCAGAGACTGCCATTGTGACTTTTTAACATCAGGATAATATATTTCTGAATTCTGTAAGAAAATGCTGCCTAAAACTTTCTTCTGAAAGAAGAAAATAACTACTTCCTCTGAAAGAAAATGAAGTTTTATTTTCACAATGAAATACCCCCAAACCTCATCACCAACAACAAAACAAACCATGTTCAGGACCTGCAAAATGTAATAAATTTCAGATGTTTCTCCTATAACTTGATGATATGGGTTTTTTAAATTTTCTGTACTGCTTCTTCATGTAAAGGCAGAATTCATTATATATTTTATTTTGGATTCCTGTGGAGGAACAGTGTGTAACATGTCCAGTTCTTCAGTGTAGCCATTCCAACAAGGCAATTCCATTCCTTTGACTGCAATTCCCTACTCCATTTCACTCAAAGCAGATTTCTCCCTCCTCCCTTTCTTTTTGCTTGTATTTGGCCTCTGAACTGATAAAAAATCCATCAATTATTTTATTTAAGCCTGTAGTTTTCCCATCTATAATTTTCTTCAAAGTTCATCTAGAAAATGTCTTGTGGATAATCTTGCTGTCTAAAAGATTTAACTTACTTGTATAATGCACTTGGAATGGGCAATACATAAACAGAGAATCATAGCTGTGATATGCCAGGTGGTGTTAAAGTCCTATTGGTCAAAACAACCAGAAAATAAATAGAGAAAAATATTTAAAAAGAAAAGGCATTCTCAGCTTTCCCCTCCAACCACCCACCACTCTTCCCTCTCTCCTCGCTCCTCTGTCACAGCAAAAAAATTATTATCATGTATTCTTTTTAAGCAATTACCTTCTCCAAGAGTGCTGGTCAGCCTGCCAGTCACACAGGTTCTCTCATAACCTGGCACTGCTCTTATCCTATAGGCACACACTAAATCCCTTTCTCCAGGACAGTCTGTCTGCAGCTGAGTTACACGAACAAATTTACAGAAGATGGTCCAATGAGAAAGAGAGAATTACTTTCAGTGCTTATCAACTTCTCTCAGAAATACATTTGGCTTTCAAAAACAGCTTTAGTCAGTGCTACCAGTAAACCTCCTCCTGCACACAGTTTCTTTTTGTTCTTGTGTCTTTGTCATCAAATTATGGGAAAAGTCTCATTCCTCTTGTCGTAGAGACCTCTGGCATCATGGACTGTGCTTGAAACAAAACCAAATTGCCATTCAAAGAGATGCAGCACTCAAAATGTCCATCCAGCCCAGTAGATAAAGGTATACTTATCGCATGCTTTAGCTGAAGTCTTTGCAAAATCATTAACATTATTAAAAGTTCTGCTTCATCCTCATTCCATGTTGGTTTGTAGAGAGTGTCTGGTTACCTTGCCATTCACTGCTTGAGTGAACGTCTGGTGAGTCTGGTGGTAACACATGAGAGAGCACATCACTGCAGCAGTTCCATCTGTCTTGTCTGCTGTAGATAGACTTCACACTTACTGACAGTTAACTATCTTTTTTTTTTTTTTTTTGACAAATTTGGAATATGAGGCCTCTGAGATGGTTTTCACTTCTCCTAATATTACATTCTGAATGCTTTCTAGACAATGTGCCTCTATTGCAGTTTGCGTGTCTCTTCTTCCATCTTCTTCCATCTTGCTCTAAGCTTTTCTGTTCTTGTTCTGTTCAGCTCCACCACAATGTATGCCTAAGTGGCACTAACAAGGAGCTTTCCAGGTCTACCCATTTCAGATTTAAATCATTGCAAGGTCCCTCCCACCTCCAAGTGTTAAAATGGATGTTAAAAGGGTGCTGCAATCTCAAAGAGACCAATACAGTTGTATTGGTGCAATCATTTAAATAAAAAAGTGACAGTTTATTTTTATTAAGAAAACAAACATTCTTATCTTTGTATTATAAATGCTTATTCCTGCAGTTCTTGGCAGGCTGCTATGAATATAAGCTATGCCAGACAAATCTAAGAATGAATCCTTATCCAAGTTGCTCAATTAGCTGAATGAATCAATTTAATTTTGTTTCACTTATGGTTCTCTTTTTTCTCACCCCAACCTCCAAAACAATTAAATACCAGTTCTTGTTTTATCCAATAGACTGGAAGGGTTGTGCTCTTGGGTCTGGAAAGACTGAATTTAATGTTGTTTTTGTTGGTTAGGGTCTACTCAGTTTACATATCAAATTCTCATTTTCCCAATCTTCCTTAGCATGAAGAGCACATCATGGTCTACTGGGGTTAAACCTTAAAGATTAGAAAATCTTTGGAACAAAGTAGCTTTTTGGTTTGTTGGTTGGTTGGCTGGTTGTTTTCCCAGCTTACTATTGATGAAGCTGATTGAATGTAAAAAAATATCAAAAATTTAAAAGATTAGTTGTTTTGAAAAATTTGTTATTTTGGCTAGGGAGGATCATAACTCTTTTGTTACAATTTTTGGGTTGTGAAAAGTGCAGCAGTTATTCCTAAGAGACTTCTTCCACCAAAATGCTGTTTCTATATTTAAAATAAATTATCAGAAAATATGCTTATTTTTATCAAAACTTCTAATAATACTTTTTTGCATTACTCTCTCAGCGGGAAATAATATCGAATTATCATAGTAAATGGATATTGCATCTAAATACAAACTTTAAAATCAAATACCCATAATGAACAGAGAGCAGAGATGTCTGCCAAATTTGCTTTAAAAAAGTTCTTTAAGATTGTTATAAATATTTTATAAATCCATATAAAGGTGAATTGTCCTGTTCTGACCATTCACCTTGAGAAATGAAAGTTTCAGGCCTTGAACATGAAATTCCATGCTCATTTTTCTGGTTTATTGTACTACTGTGTAGCTAATATTAACCTACACTGCTGTGCAAGTTTCACTTTGTTTAAGGTTATTACACTATTAAAATCAGAACATGTAACATGTAAAAGACACAAAAGAAGTCAAATTAAGCAATCTTGTTATCACATTCCTTCATGTTACTTCAGGGAGTCTTCTATGTTTAAACTGACCAATGACATATTTAAATTAAGATTTGAGGTCACTTTCATACTAGTAAGTTCAGCACATGCTAAAAAACTTCCAAAGTAATGCTCAATTGAATTATGCAGTAGGATAACTAATGTTCGTGCTTTGATCTTCTTGAAAATAGGCAGAGGTTAAAGCAAATGCAATCTAGAATAGAGACAGTAGAGAATGAAGAGAAGCTCTTAAAAACTCAACTTTTTCTCCAAATCCCTAGGTCTCAGAAGAAATTTTTCTATTTCTTATGCATGCTTTAATATCCTGTTGACTTCCTTTGCCTACGGATTTTTGGAAGAATAATAGTGGGCTTTTGTTCTCTCATCACACTGGGGGAAAAAAACTGGAAACAGAAGTTTTTGGAATGCTTTTTCATGGAAAATATGACTGGAAAAAATCTTAGCAGAAAAACTATAAGCAGAAGTGAGGGAAATGCAAAAATTTTAAAATCATAGTTAAATTATTTTTCCGCCAGTATATGATGCACTGGTTCTGAGCTCCTTTTCAAAGGCTTGTAAAAAATGTGAACATAAGCCAATGCTTGTATTCATTTTCTCTGTATCAGCCCTGTGTTATTCAGGTTACAGAGTGAAATTTTTGAGGGTTAACACAAGGTATAACTCCCTGTCATTGCACATAGTCCAAGGACAATCAAAAACTCCCCATAAAAATCTCTAGTATGCCAAGTAACTAAAGGTTGTACTACCAAGCACTTCAGAAAAGAAGTGGCTTGAGGACTGTAAATCCATCTGAATTCTGATGTCTCCAAATCCATCTCTCAATTTTGTTCCTTCTCCTGCTTTTGTAGTAATGGGGTGCTTGGTGTGGCTGCTTTATACATTGCTTAGCAGGAGTATAAACCTGGTCTGAAAATGTGCCACGGTGAATTTGGCACACAGCCAGGATTTTTTACTGAAGAACAGAAGTTAAGAGAAGAGATATTTCATTTCTTTGTACCTGCAGTCATATGTGAATGTGATTCCACAAAAAGAGAAAACTCAGTCTTGTCAGCTTCACAGATTTCCTCCCTTCATGCTCCTCAGTCTGAGACAAATAGTAGAAACGTGGACATTTTGAAAACTTCAAATTGGAAAGCATCAGACATGTTGAATATATAAGCTCTAACAAGCTACTATTATAATATTCAGGAAAAGATTTCTGAACTCAGGTCTTGACACATGAAAGAATGTGTCATTCACTATTAAAAATCAACTAACAAGTAAAAAAGCATTGAAAAGCTGAAAAAGTAGTGCCAATAGATTCAAAGAAGTTCTGTTTGGTAGCTCTTACTGAAAGCATCCCCGTAAAATAGGTTTATTTCTTATGCAAACATGCAAGGCAAAAAAAATCCCATAACCTAAAGGGAAATTTGATGAGGTAAAAATTGTCAGTAGCTTCCTACATAGGACATAAATGAGAGAGTGCACATTTTTCAGCATGTAAGTGGAATTATCTTTTTGTAAGTTATACATTAGACCCACTCAAAACCCAAATGCATTCACACACACTGGTGATAGCAGAATAGGCCTCCAGCTGCACAGCTTTATTAGAAAGAGATATGGTAGAGCACTACAGGGCTTTGAAACTGCTGTGGAACAGAGAGAGAGATTTTCACCTGCTGCTGTGTGGCTGAGCTGTAGTAAGACATGATCCTTAGCAAGGTATTAATACATATAAATATATACACACATATAAATCTATACTTGAGTACATAGGCTGTTTAAAATGCATCAGGAAAATGAGGTAAAAGCATTATATAACTTAAATAGAAGGAAAAAACCCTGAAGAAACCACAAAATTAAATGCAATAAAAAGAAGAAAGCCAGCTTATACAATTGCAAACTTTTTTACAAGACCAGAGAAAAAATAGTAAAAGAACTAGTTCATATGTTGGACCTGCCCAGTTGGTCCTTTGCAAAACCCAAACTGTTTATACCTTCTAAGAAAACAGGAAGGTGTGAAGAGACTCCTTCCTCTGACACCACACTGTGACTACATCCTAAAAAAGGGTTTGATTTTTTTTTTTTTTTGTTGTTGCTCTGAGGACCGCCATTTAGGTTTTCTGAATACCTGGCTAGTTACATATCAATGATCTTAAGCAATTTTTAGGAGTATTCAGAGGAGATCCTCTGTTACTTTTTTTTAGAGATTTGATCCAATGTCACAGTAGACACTGAATACTTGTTAGATGTTGACTGATTTAGAAAGCCTAGAATGAAAAATACCAGCAATTAAAACTTATGGTCACTCTCTCCTCAAAGAACAAATGTATCTCCAGGAAGATTTTGAAATTGTGAGCTTTTCTTCTTAGCTTCATGTAGCACTGTACATCTTTTTGATGATACATAAGTAGGTTTTATATTTTCATGGTTTTCAGATGGCATTCCTATGTCATGGGATTATGTGTACTTTCTCTATGAAAACCTAATGTTTTTGGTTTTGTAGGGGAATGCTGAAGAACATACTGTGTATTTCTCACTTCTGCAGTGACCCAGCTCTATGTGGAGGCATGAAGTTTCCTAAGACTGTCGATGGCTTCTACATCTCTGGCTGCTTCTAGTGGGCTCAGTCAAGATGCTATCTTCCACCTTTCTTCATTATAAGGGGAAAAAAAAAAAAAAAAAAAAAAAAAAAAAAAAAAAAAAAAAAAAAAAAAAAAAAAAGAGCAGAACTTCTAATAGTAGGCAGTAATTTAAATTATTTCACTGAGTTTCCTTTAAACAGTGTAGTAGTGAAAAAGAGACTTTGTTTTCTATTTCTCTTCATTGGTTGGGATAGTGTGATGACAGTAAGAGGATGGTGCTGGGGTGAAGCAAGTGTGTCAAACCTGCCTTTATTAATTACATACTGTGGACCTAAGCTGGAAATTTTCATATTGCAGAGGAGGGAAGATTTAGTTTCAGATGTCTATGTTTTATTATTACAGGGCAATTTTCTGTAAGCACACTTATCTATAGAAACTATTCTGAGCACCAGACTCCCTAGTAATAAATAGCATTGAATTTGTTGGTTAAGTTTAAAATTTTAAAAAAATCCCCAAACATAGTATTTTGGAAAAGGTAGAATGTTATTTGTTGTGAGATACCATTTGAATTGGAAGCAAAATGCAAGAGCTAGCTGTAATAACAGTAAAGCCATTACCATCAAAGCTGATGTGTAGTTAATATTTTTGTGCATGTGTGTAACAAGTGAAATTGATACCTTAATGTATTAAATAATACTCTTACAAAAGGAATATTAAATAAGATATAAAGGATACACTGAATGAGTTCGAAGGCCGTTCTTCAAAGGTTTCACCAAAATGATATTTCTGGGGTTTATATGACCCTCTTTTCTGATCTCTTAAAGCACAGAAGGCAAAGAAGCAACTTTTCTGATTCTAAGGAGAGAGAATGTTGAATTTTCCATTTGATTTCTGCATAGTGACTTTCCTTAATAATCTTAATGTGACCTGTCAGGAATGGAATCAGCAAAAATACGAAGAATTAATTAGGACTTTTTCAGTTTAATGTCATCTGATTGTTAAGGTTATTATGTCACCTACATTTAGGGTTGTTCTACTGCCCACCAGGCTCTGAAAATATCACCTACAATTTCATACCCACTATTAATATCTATTTATTGAATTCTGGGAAAAGATCATGTGTGTGCTTGTATTTCAAAAGCCTTGTTTTAAGTTCCCCTTCTTTTTAATCTTGGCAGATGCCTAAACATCACCGTGCTTGTCATTTCAAAAACCCATGGCCTTCACAGAGGATGAAAGAAATATGCAATTTGTAGCGAGCTTCTTCAGTATGTTTAAAATTAACAAGCTGGGGACTATAAAAGATTATCAAACTTTAATGAATAAATATTTTCTAGCTAAAAATGCCTTCCAGAAAAGGAGT
Source organism: Brachypodius melanocephalos (assembly GCA_013398615.1). Classification (NCBI taxonomy): domain Eukaryota; kingdom Metazoa; phylum Chordata; class Aves; order Passeriformes; family Pycnonotidae; genus Brachypodius; species Brachypodius melanocephalos. Next base: position 1,781,781 of record VZSR01001685.1, on the reverse strand, counting down.
AGTTCCAGAAAGTGGCAGTCTTAGAATATAACTTTCAGATTCATAGGAGGAAGAAAAAACCATCTCAGTTTTCAATAAAGATAATAGCTACTGGAAACTGTGTAACAGTTGTAATTATCTAACCTTTGAAATGAATAATAATGTTGGTTCCGGGTTAAAATAGTCTGTCATATTTAAAAGGTAAAACTTGGGTCATCTGTATTAAAAAAAAATTACAGGCAGCAAAGAGCAAACATTAAAATCACCTTCTAATAAAAGATGATAGGCAAGTAATAGCATATCTGACAGTCACAAATGATCAACACAGAAAATTCTAGCAAATTATTCCAGTTGCCTGAAAATAAATTTAGTGCTTCAAACTGGTAGGTTTGTGGAGAGTACTCCTTTAAAATTACTGTATTTGGAACAAAAGAACAAGTTAGGTGCTTAGGTCTGTATAAATAAATTGAAGCTATAAAAAAACAACAAAAAATTTGTGGCCAAATAAGTCAGAAGCTGATTGATTCCTGGATGATATTTAAACATTCATAAAATGTTTAACTCCATTTTACAGACATACACAACAGCTTTATTGCACTGTTATGGCAGGAGAGCAGATAACAGTTCTATTAGAAGTTACACTTTGGACCCTACATTTATTTGTGCATGAACACATCCTAACGTGCACATTTAGAGTCAAATGAATGCATGGTAGAGACGATATTCTCACTCAGCCTAAAATGTCTCCATTTTTTTTCAAATGTGATAAGAGAGCAATTTTTCAGAGAAAAATTATCTCATCTGAAAAGCCTTTTGTGAACTATTTGACCTAGAAAAAAATTTGTAAATTCCATTTTTTCAAAATAATGTCCCTCCATTTTCTATTTTCTCGAGCTGCAGCTTAAACTGCTCTATACAGGGAAAAAATACATTAACTACAATAAAAGAGTAATAAGTGTTAACCTTAAAGGATAAAGGATTGACAATTAGCTATGTACACAGTGCCTCAATACTTCTAAAGAGTTACAGAAGGTCTGTGATGTTAATATTGGGTTCTGCATTCTGCATTCTGCAAAGGTACTCAGGGAAGATTAAGTTATGAAATCACACAGATATGTGATTGCAGATAAGTAGGGAAATATTTATGTTTTACACTGTGCATTCCCTGAAGGGGCGCCTACCGCCTACTCTACCTGATATTGCAGGCAATAGAGGGTGAGGGATGATGATTTGGTAACACGTTAAAAACAGCTCCATTTCCAGTGGAAAAGCACATGGCTGTGAAGACTGAAATAGATTTTCCCTCCTGCCACTCCCCACCTACCCACGCAAAGGACCCAAGCTGGAATTGCTGGGGTTGTGCAGAGTAGAACAAGCCAATGTCAGCCCAGGGAAAATGCAGACTGCAATCATGATTTCTGCAGACTTCAGATGAGTGATGCTTGGTTTCTCTTTGGATTTGAAGGCACAGCTGTGTTCAGGATTATGTAAGTGAAATATAATCCCCAGATCTTGGGCCATTTCCATGGAAATTAGACCTCCCTATGAGCTCACACTTCTGTGAGTCCCAGTCTTGTCCTTAGAAAGTTACAGGTACTGATAGCAACCATGGGATGTCTCTGTAAATCTGATATCTATTTCCTAGAGTCAGATATATTTCCCAGATACACCCATACAACAGTGGAGTATGCACAGGTTTGGGGTATGGATAGCCAGGATGTTCTCAAACAAAGGTTTATAAAACAGGAGGTTTGTACACTCTCCTGAAGGAGGTGCCTCATCCTCGTCTCAAAAGCTCCCACACGTTTTGTGGTAAAGTAAATAATGTGAAGTGTGATGCTGAAGCAGTGGGTTTGTGAGATTTGCCTCCTCCACTACCACTACTACTGCTATATTCTGAAATATGTGATATCCATCAGGACCACTCTTTGAACTAGTGAAGGCTGTGAATACCTGGAAAAGTTATGCATCCAGACACCTTTGTCTGTTGCAGGGGCTGCTTCCAGTGTTAGGGGTGGTGCACTGTCAGGGCAGCTTGATTTTAAATAAGACATTTTGTGTACAAAACCAGTGAACTTTGAACTGCTGGAAATCTGTGATTTTTATTCTCTATTAGATGTCCTGCCTCAGTAATTACATCTTACCCATTGTCACTTGCAACACCTGGACATAAGAAACTCATGCTGTGTATAGTCCAGAAGTGTGATCATAAGGATTGGCTGGAAGATAACAGCAATGCTGAATATGTGATAGTTGAACTTTTATTTGCCTTCCTTTACTGATAGGACAAGTCACAGTCTGTGACATCAGTTTTCACTGAATTTCTAAGCTACTACCCACCTTTCAATTTTTCTTACTCCAAGCAGACTGGTCAGCCTGCAAGGCTGTGTCAATCCACACAAGGATCCTGTGCATGTTCTCAAGGATGGTCCCTACTTAGACATGTTTCCCAGTACCTTCCTGCACATCCAAAGCTTTCCTACACAACTCTGGTTAATTTCTTTCTCTCAGATCTCCACACCGGCACCTCCCAGCTGGTCTAGAGTTACAAGTGGAGGTACATGTTTGGGTATTTTGGAGCACTACGGGTAAAAGCTGAATATTAAAATATTTGAAGTCCCATGTCTTAACAATAGACTCACCACAGCTGTCATAATGAAATACATTAGCTTGCATGTCACCACCAAGAGTCAGCTTCCCCAACAGACAAAATTGAAGGCTATAAGAACACAGTTTCCTTAAAACATGGAGTTGCGACAATATAGCAAAAATACAGAAAAAGAATAAGGCAACAAAGTGTGTGATGAAGGCTATGTTTAACAATAGTCACATTTTGTTCCTCAGTATTTTGGCTAGATTCCACTCCTCTTTTTGTTAAGTCAAGCTGAATTCTCCTTTGAATTTAAGTCAGATCTATCTTCCTCCTATTTTCTCAGGCTCTTGCTGTCTTCTCTCACAGAAATGGGTAAGAAGCGGAAAGGATGTGTCAACCTTAAGACAAAAATATGCTAAGATATACTGTCCTAGCTTTCACTCGTGTTTTGGAAAACATTGCTTGCGAAATTTGGCACTGAGACACTTCCTTGTGTCTTTCCCTTTTCTCTTCATTCTTATGGTTCTTCCATTAACATTTTGATCCTACTTCTTCATTTCCACATTCTTTGGTGCAGGCTGCTTTTTTCACCTTGTGCCTATTTGTGTACATACCTGTACATATATACCTGTATATATTGTGTACATAAACCCTTGTTCTTTCTATTAAAAGAAATATAAAGTGGATAGACCTCTTTTCTACACTCATTCTCTTTCTCAATATCACATGGTTTAGCTTGCAATGAAATTTATCTTTTTGAAGACTCTATCACAAGACCAAGATGAAATGCTACCTGAGAAGATAGAATTGGTGGCAAACCAGATAGGACAGTCAAATTTAATAACTTTCCCGTAAGACAGGAGGGATGGTAGGAAGAGAATATGCTTAGAATTCATTTGCTAGCTTTTGATCCACTGCAGTTCTTTCCATTAACAAACTATAACTCTGACCATTTATAGACTAGAAAACCATAAAAAATACAAAGGAAGGTAGTAAGTAGGTGGAATATTTTTAATACAGGACTTCCCATGGCAGACACACTAGAAAACTTGGATGAATTAGAACTCAAGTTTGTCTTAAATCTTAAGTGACTTAGCTAAGTTTTAACCTTCAAGTCTTTTAAGGCAATTATAATGGAAAATAATTCTACACAATATGGGATTTCATTCCCTAAAAGTTTTCATGGAGCTGTTTCTGAAGATTATTGGAGTATTTTAGGTAAAATGCCAAATATATTATTTTAAATAGAAAGCTTATGTGCTATTCACCATGTTTCATGTTCAGAAATTGGCAGAAGCTAGTCAGAAAATTTATAGCTATATTTGTTTGGAAGGGGATTAGGTCTAATGGGTTGCCTAAGATTTATTTGCCTTAATTCAAAACATTATTTCCCCACAAGAAGAAGCACAGTACTTTACTCTTGGATATTACACTTCATGGTTAAATACATCAGCCTAAGCCCTTTATGATAAAGTAGGTATACAGATTCTTCTAATATCACTGCTGTGGGGTGTTGCTCTTCAAAACCAGACTGAGGCAGATATCTGGAGAAAGTAATGCCTCTGGCTGGTGTAGTTACCTCTGAGACAGCATATCTGCCAATACAAAGATAGTTTGCCTACACTGTCACAGGGGCCCCAATCATGCCCACAGTACTTCTTGGTTTGGGGCAAAGTGATAAAAGCATAAATTATGATTTATGTCCAAAGTCGTAGTCTTGGAGGAGCAGAGATTTTGACTCTTACTGGCCCTCTGATAGAAAAGCAGAGGTGAAAATACTCCCTTTTCTGATCCCCAAAACCAGACTAATAAGCCACAATACATCACTCTATAAACTCCTTTTAAAATTTACCTTTCTGAGACAGGTCGGGAGCAACAGGGTAAGATATAAACCTATATATCTACCTTATAGTTGGGGGATAAAAAATAAGTACTATTGGTCTGGATAGAAAGCCAGTAATAAATATGCATGTGGTTTCATGCAGGAACTAATGGCTTTGCTTTTCATAATGCCCATGGAAAACAATAGTTTTTTAATATTGTCTATCTACACGATTTATATTTCATGGTAGTTCACAAAGGACTCTGGTTAGTATGTGATTTATGGTTGGAGCAAAATAATTGTCTGAAGCCTAGCTGAAGGTAGGCTTTCAACACATAAATAATACATTAGCTAATGTTTCTTTCTTGGCATTGCCTATGCAAATTTCTATTATCATAATAAAAATGACTGTTTATTTTAGATTGGAAACAGCTTTAGGTGAGAACATGTTTTTTATCAGGTGTCTTGAATAAATACTAACCTCCACTCCCTGATAAACTTTTAACCAGAGCTTTTCCTTTAGTCTCAGCTGGTATTTGTTCAGGGAAGTAGAGGGAGAAATAGCTAGAAATTGAGAGGAGCTCTCTGTGCTTCTCTTTGGCAACTGTGGTAAAAGTTCACCCTGGCTCAAAACTTCAAGCACTGATAACCATCACTAGAAAATGATTCATGAATGTGAATCATTCACAAAGAGTGGACATATAATTTCAGATTTAAAATATATACTGCCTAAATTTGCTCATTTTGTCAAGTAAGCACAGGTGAAGATAATTTTATTCAAATTAACTACTTTCTGTCAGAGGCAAACAGCAATACATATTGTCTGTCCAAAATAGTATTAGATTTGATTGCGCTTAGGTAGATCAGAAATTAACTTCTCTGTTTGAAATAATTTGTGACTTGATTACCTGCTGAATCATTTCCCTTTCCAAATGATGATTTCACACCACCAGCCATAAAACAAACACCATGTTTTTGCAAATATATAAGGCATTTATTCATGGCAACATATTCTTCAGAAGGAATCATACTCTGTCTTCTCTGACACTGCCCACTGAGTTTGTACCTGTTGAGTACTATTTGACTTCCTGAGATTTCTGAAGAGATAGAGCATTTGGGGTGACCGCTTTGAGGAATCTTCCTTTGTAAGCTGTGACTTTCTCAGCAAATACAATGTGTGCATGTCATGTGAACACAAGAGTATTTTTGTGGGGAAGTAACAAGACAGTTTGTCTGCATTCCTGTGATTCAGAGTGGCCTTGCTATGCATTTGTGCCCCAAGCTGCCCATGGGACTCATATGCAAATGAATATTTGATTATTCTGTCTGGTGCTATCTAAAGCAGCTGAAAATAAATACCAGACTGATCATTTTATAAGCTCAGGCTGGCTAATTTACACCCTGGAGACTGTAGAATGAAAATGTTTTGTATTTTACACATATTTTGCTTATCTTTTATTGTATTTCTGTTGTATTTTGTTGTAATAAAACAAGTAATAACACTGCAATTCATACATGAATTTTAAATAAAAATACAGAAACAATAATAAATAATTGGAGAAAAATCTGTTGAAAATTACTATTAGTTATATGATTATTATAAATCAAAACAATTTTCCATGTATATTATATGACAAAACAATATACTCAAGAATAAATGGATGGTTAGCTTTTGAAATATAGCACCATCTTCAATTTCATTGGCAAGAAATTTTCCACTGTAGAGTTCTGACAAGACATGCATGTTAGGGAGGTGACACAAATTCTGCTGTATCGTTACTGCAGAAATTGGAAAACTAAAGAGTGCCCAGGAATGCTGTGTGTTCTGAAACTGCTGCTCTTTCTGAATGATAAACAGAGCAATCTTAAAAAAAAATTGCATTAGTTCTATCTCTGTCAGAGAACACATATCATTTTTCTCAGATCCTACAAGTCCATTTTTGTGTAGCTGAGAGATGGTGAAGAGGGGGCAGGGACTGCATGCGAAACCAGTTCTACAAACTTACAAATCATTCAGGGCTAATCTGTAAGGAAAATGTCTTTTTGTCAGTTAATTGAATAGGATTATGTACTTTTCTGGTTGGCAATTGAAAGGAAATGTTCCTCTCCTTTTTGATCCTTCAAGAGCTTTCTGTACTTTAAACAATCACTAGTCTCATCTCGAACAAAGCGTTTGTTTAATATGTGGTAAGGTGCCTTGAAAGAATTCTCTTGTAGGCATATCCCAGTTTTCTCCTTAAAATCACTGAATATTCTGATTTGACATATCTTTAAGACAGAAAATAAAGAGGAAGCAGTATTCTGCCCAAAACTAGGAGTTCAAACTCATCCTTTTGACATTTCACTAGAAATACCAAGGAAGCCAAAATTATATATAGGCTACGTATTTTTCTTTATTCCTTCAGATGACCATATCTTTTATTAAAAAGTGTATAATTATATAGAAGTTTTTTGTTTGGATAAAAATAATGCAGAATCTCTTTTCCTAGCAGTTGTTCCAAAATTTGATTAATTGGGAACTGAGTTGCTAGAAAATAAACAGATAGGTAAACTTCCATGTGCTTCACTAATTGCTATTCAATTAAGGAAAAAAAAGTTTGGGAACAAATAATAAGGGTTATTCTCGGGAAAGGGAATTATCTCGGCATAGTCTTGTAATTTTCACACTCATTAGACTTGAATGCAAAGCTAAGAAGAAGATGCAGGATCATAATGTTAAGATTCTGTTTTGTTTCGTTATTTTTAAATGGGATACCCTACCCCATTGATAGTGGACAAGCATAAATAATTTTGTACCCAGTAATACCCTCTACGTACTGCAAGATTACTACAAAGTCACTCTGAAGCCTTCCCTTCTCCAGACTGAACAACCCCAACTGTCTCAACCCCTCCTCACAGGAGAGATTTTCCATCCCTCTGATCATGTTTATGGCCCTCGTCTGGACCCTCTCTAGCAATTCCTTGTCTTTACTATGCCAGGGGCTCCAGAGTTGGATGCAGTACTCCAGGTAGTTTCATATATTTGCAAAGTTTTTCCCTGTAATTCCATCACCCAAGCACTGAAATACTTTTTCTAGATTGTATCTTTCCTATTTGCTACAAGGCTAATCTCTAATGTTGTCTATTGATTTTGAAAATCAAAAATAAATCTAACAAACTTGAACTATAGAATGACGTTCCATCACCCCACCCTGCAGCACACCACATACTGCAAATTCCTGTCTGAGAAAATTTCAGGGCAATGGTACAGTAGAATGTAGATTCTTAGCAAAACAGCACATGAAGCTTTCGTTAAGCTTATCATACCAATCAAACTTTTTCCGCTGAAAGCGTTTTATTGAGTACAATTTTATGTAACAATAGTCATGCACTATCTTGTCAATTCTATATATCTGTAGTTTTTCTTTCTCAATCAGCTTAGATCCATTCTTGTCCATCCCTATTTTAGATGTAACTAAATCAAACATAATCTCCTCGGGTTTTTTCCCTTTCTAATGTCTCCTAAACATTATGTTTTCTTTAGAAGTCATTCTCCTGCTAGGAGTGATTAAACACATGGTCATTATCGTGGAGAGCACAGAAAGCCTGTGTGACAACTAATTTTTCGACTTCAGATGGACTTCTTGTGCTTCTTTTTTCCTTTCCTTTTTTTCTTCCTTCACTTCTGTAGCTTAAATATTTGTTTCATTAAGTTTGTTGTACCGACACAACAGTACCGCGTTTGCTGCTGGGCGTCTACGCGGCTTCCTGAACGCACGAGGCTGAAAGATGCCCTCCCGGGCCGCGTTTCCCAAGAGATCTGCCACCGGAGGCGGGGGTGCCATCCGCCAGCCTGCAGAAAAGTGGGCAAAACCGGGGCGGCCGAGGAGAGCACTG
>VZSR01001685.1:1706077-1773411 GCA_013398615.1 Brachypodius melanocephalos | reverse complement strand
TGCTGCTGCCGCTGCTGCTCCTGCCGCTGCTCCTGCTGCTGGTGCTGCTGCCGGTGCTGCTGCTGGTGCCGCTGCCGGGGCTTGCACTTAGCTCCCAGCTCTGGAGGGGTCGGTGGGGATGCGCTGCCATTGCGCCTCGGAGAGAGCCGGCTGCTCCCCTCTCCGGGAAGGCGCCGCTCCTCCCTTCTGTCTCAGCGATCGCCCGCCAGGGTCACTGTCCGCGGAAAGCTGTGCCCCGTGCCCCCGTGCTCTTCGAGTTCCAGAGCCCAGGCCAGGGCTGACACTCCCCTTTGGCCGTCCCTGCGTTCCCCTGTCCCTCGCCTTGCTGCCTCCGGCAAGGGCTTGGGTGGGGAGAGGAAGGCTCAGGCAGCAGCTGTAAACTTTGTGTGCCGATTCTCCCTGTCTGTGTCCCTCCCATTTCGGAGAGGGATGTTTGCAATCGGGGCAGGGTCAGAAAACATTCCGCTGGTAGCGGAGTAAGAGTAACAGAGGAAAGCGGGCGTGGAGGTGTGATGGTGCTCTGCCCTGGGGCACGGGGGACTGAGGAATGACAGCCTGCAGCGCGCCGGGGAGGGGCAGGGAGGCAGTGGGGTGACAGCCTCAGGAACCTAAAGGCAGATGCAGAGGCTGGCAGTGATAAAAACTAGGGGCAGTCTCTTAGGTGAGGGTGGCTGTTCGCAGTGCCCACCGGGATGCTCGGCGACACTGCTATCAGATTGGCCATGGGCACTTTCCCTCAAGGGGTGCAGCAAATCCTGAAAAGACAGTGAAGTTGGAGCAGCGTGTGTGCAGAGGTCAAGATTTTCTAAACTTCAGTCGGTCCCGGGAATCATCGGTTTGGGCTGTCTCCTACCCTTTGTGAGAGAACGGGAATGCTTGCTTTCACTGCTACTGATGTTGCCAGTAATTCCAAAAGGTCCAAGTCGCTGTTGGCCTCTGGCTGGAAGGAGATTTGAGGTTCATTGTGTTCACTCTTTCAGTTTTTCTTCAGGTGTGCAGAAAAGTGCAGGGTCTCTACCAGCTCTCCTTTCCGTGGAGGTGTTCTCTGCTTCCCCTGAAACCCAACAGCAGGGACCATGTGAAATCTGCCCTCCTCCAAGTCGTGCTCTGTGAGCTTATCGCAGTGCTAATATTTATCTCCTCCTCCCCCTCTCTCCCTTCCCCCTCCAGATGCTGTACATTGCTTGCAGACACAGTGTGCAGGATGGTGGGACACTAATTATAAACTGACCTTTGGAGCACTTTGGTGGCTTGGCATGGCTGTTAATTCCACAAGAGCTCAGGAAAGTTTGGTGTAAACCCTTAATAGCCTCAGCTACAAATGTTTGTGAAATGGTATAAATCCAAAGAGAATGGATGCTCTTATTAATGATTTTGCAACCCCAAAATCACTCTGTGCATCACTCAAGCATTAATCTTATCTGAAGAAGCAATTTCTAAGCCTTAGTTTGTTTCTGGCAGTCCTCTGCTTAAACTTTGCTCATCGGTTTTTCCCCTGCTCAGTAGTGTTATTGGATGGGCCCAACACAAAGCAGAGAGATTATGGTATCCCGTCACCTTGATGTTAGTAGTTGGAAGCAAAGTTAATCTATTTGGTTTGCAGATCTGGATTTGAAGCCATCTCAAGTGTCCTTTAAGTATGTTATGTATATGCAAATACTTTTATGTACCTATGTCTATGGCATATGTGCAACAAATGTAGAGTTCACATCACAGTAATCTTGGATGATACTTGCTGACCGGTGTAAAAAAATTGTGAAGAGAGTGATATTTCACTGCAGAATATCTTATGTAGCTTGAATATTTTGTTTTGGAGATGCTAGTCTGATTTTTTTCTTAAGAGGGACACATAAAACTTGCTTTTGCATGCATATTTTCCATGGTTGTAATGATTACCGTAACTCTACACTAAGCAGAAGGGAAATAGTTCATACAGTGTCTGTGGAGGATTTTCTCCTACTGGTGTGTGAGGGTGACAATTCTGACTATACAGCCTCAGGCAGGTGGTAGTATAAGCTTAAATATGACATATGGAAATGCACATCTGAATAAATCTATTCAATACAATTTAAAAGGGATTATATTTTATAGAAAATAGCATCAAAATTCAAATGAGTGTGATGGTTGAAAGGTATGAATATGTGTGTATATCCATAGCTAATTGGATTCTTTTGACTGAATATCTAAATTAATGCAATTTTTATTCACCAAGTGAAGCATTAAATGTTTGTATTTTTTTCCTTTATGTCTGTCTCCAAGTCCAAACCTTAATGACTTGCACTGGAGCCATCATAATGTAGGTGAATACACGAGTTTTCAGGGATATAAATGTCTGCTAGCAGATGAATATTTTTAACTTCCAAAAATACTGGAACGAGGGAAAAGAACTATGGGTTCTGGAAACTAAGGCTAAGATAATTTTTTAAATATGGCAATAGAATTTTATCTCTTGCTAGCTATGTTTCATTCTGACACATTGGAAGTTACTGGGGTAGTTCTTTTTGGTCATAATAGTCTACATTCTTTGAATATTTCAAAGTCTCCTGAAAAGCAGATTGATTAAAACTTGGAGAGCTGAGGTGTCTAATACTAATTTTAGTGCTAGACTTGGGCAATAAAACCAATTCTAACCTTTAGGCTGGTAGCCAATTCGTTACAGAAATTCTTCCAATTCAGCTTTTATTCTGTTTTGTTTTGTGACTGAGGGAGCCCTGGCTAGGAATCAAATGGAAGATAATTCAACAGTATATTTTCATTTCATTGAAAAAACCCACAATAACAAGCCTTCATTTGGGGAGAACTTTCTGGTAGAATTTACTTTTTCACGAATTTAATTTACAAAAACCCAATTAGTAAATCTTCATCTAATTGTAAAATAAAAATCTTTATGTTTTGTTGTTTTCTTCTTTTTTTTTTTTTTAACGTGGTATAATGTTTACTTCTGATGTTTTATACCCATACCTTGCTTTACATACTTGTTAGCCTGTCTGCTTACTCCCCACATACTTTCAAATTCTGTTCATAGTATTCATGAAGTCAGGGCTCAAGCTGATTTCCCATCAGTAATTGATTCTGTTCAGGAAAGCAATTTGAAGACAAAAAAGATGCCTAAATCTTGATGGAAATACATGGCAACAAGAACTGCGAGAATTTGTCGTTACTTTTTTGTTTAGTGATACTTGACCATTAACTTTATTTTGCCTTCTTTTCACTGTAATTCTTAAGTGCTTGTTTACAAAAATTCATTAATAAGTAAATTGAATGATATATTCTTCTGACAGTCCCGTGTTTTCAAGTAGAGCTCATTGTTCTGATTGTTCTGTAACCTTTACCATGTTAAAATTATTTTTGTTGTAAGGTTGGATAGTGAGCTGAAGAGCTTTACCAGCCTTTCTGTTGTTGTATTCTTACTCTGCGAATATCATGGTTTCTGCCATGGAGATATCAGGCCATGAAGAGACATCCAGCCAGTCTGACCACTTAGCCTGTCTCCTTATTTTTGTTAGGCATGAAGTGTACATGAAACTTTGCTCTGGTGCCTTGAAATGTCAAATATATGTTAAAGGCTATGTAGTAGGTGAGCTCATGTGTATACGTCACATCTTCATCAAGGTATCACGGCATCTTTGAAACTTAGGAACTGTAGTCATTGAGGATGACTGTAATTAAAACAACTTTATAAAATCTGTTTCCCTGCAGCCTAAATATGCCTTTCTTTTCAGTGCCCTGGCATTCCTGCATTGTTTGATATTTTGCTTTTCTCTAATACTACATAAAGGAAATACTCATTCTTGCGGCCATTACATTTGACCTTCATGACCCTTCTTTGAAATAAATTTGATTGTAATGTGGTGTGCTGTTCAGATCAGAATAGGTCATTTGTGTAGTGTGGAACAGGACTGTGCTGCCTTTGTTCTTTTGGAATCTTTCATACTTGTGTCACATTAAAATTCATATGACACAATTTTGTACTGCACTGACTGTGCTTATAAGCTGAAACTTTCTTGTGGCAGATTGGAATCCCTTTGTTACCTCCTAATAAACTAAGCTGTGAGGATTTCATGCCTTGTTGAAGTGCTGTTTCTCAGAGAAAAAAAACGATTTGATGTCACATTAGGAAGTCTAATTAAAAATGAACATTGTGTCACTTTGATGGTCTTGTTTTGACCCATGTCAACCTTCGAAGTCATAATCTTATTGTTTGTTTTTGTCTTTTTTTTTGTCACACCTCAGCCATGAAATGAAAGAATCCTATCTCTTGGAAATTTTCACTCCGTTTGTTAATCTTTACTAATTTTTCCATGTTTCCACATACTAAGTGGAATGATTTTCTGGATGCTTCAGTTTACACTCTAATACACCTATCCAAAGAGAAAATTGTACCTGCCAATCAGTCTTGATTGAGTAATAAATAGCAGGTTGCTCTTAGTCACCAAATTAGAAGTTTTCCCATATAACCTCCCCCTGTTTTTAACCATACCTTTAGATCATTACAAGTACTTTTTCTGTAAATGAACATGGTGTTTCTCCTTCTGCAGTTAACCCTATCTTCAGTCAATCAGGACTAACAATGCTATGAATACAAACCACTGATTGCCGTGTTGCTCCTCTTGAAATAATGCAGCATGTGTCTTACAAAATCCTAACATTCAGTTGATATTGTATGTATATTTTGGGTGAAGAAAACAAAAGGATCTGCAAAATTTCTTGGGTTTGAGATTACACTGATTGATCACACTGGATCTGCAAGTGGGTCATGATGAATACAGAGGACAAAACAAAGGTTCTACTATTTCTTTGAGTTGCCACAGCATATACTAAGAAACAAACAAACACATGATAAAGCACAGACAAGTAGTGCACCTGGAATGGATATCCTTCCCATAGATTATTTATATTATTTTATATTATTATCTAAAGATGCTCAGCCTGATTGTAAGCAACGGTATTGCCATTTATATAACTGCATCTTGACCAGTAATATAAACTTAGGTCTGAGTTAGGTCTTGGAGTATGAAAATAATTCAAATGAAACTCTAAAACTTTAGTTCCTATTTATAATACATTCATTTTAATTTTTATAAAGCTCCAGATGGACAGGATTTAGATTGCAGATTCCTTCCTCGTAAAGGAATTTTCTTTTTCACGATGGTTCAAGGCAACCTGAGATATGGAATTAAAAGGATTTCACTGTAATCCATTAAAGAAGCTAGTCACATTCTCTACTTAATACTGAAAGTATCATTTAAAATACCAATAATTATTGCTTTCAGTCTTCTTGCTACAGTTATCTGAATGGATTTGAAGAATTAAAAGGAAAATACATGGATTTCCGATTCGGTCATTATGGAAGGAACAATCATCTTGAGCTTCTGACCAGTTTTTATTGATTAAACATACTGTACAGGATGTTGAAAGAAATATCTTGCCGCCACAGTAAACAAGGGAAAAAAGTGTCCCACAGCTTTTTATGCTAATGTTTGTGTTAAAGCAACTTGTGACTCAGGCTTATGGTAAGCATTTTGAAGTTGCTGTGCTCCCCAGCTATTTTCTTTTCCACCTCTTAATTCCCAAGAGTTGTGATAGCCAAAGTTCTGGTAATTTTGTAATGGATGGCACTTACTTAGAGTCAAATAGTTCTGTTTTGTAGATAGCATATCACATCCATGTTATCAATGGATTATAGATGCTGCTATTTTTACTCTCGTGTGTAATACCATTGGCCTCGGTGAGATTACACTTTAGCTACATGGAGATTACACAAAGAAGTGTTTGTACAGACTCTCTCTTTCACTTGCATATTGTGAGATGGTAAAATTTTATTGAGAATTTATTGTAACTTCTGTAAGGACTTCTGTTTTTTCATTTAGGAGTCTGTCATTTTTGTCCTATAATGGACATTAAAACCTGATGAAAAGACCAATGAAAAGACCCTGAAGTCAATTTAAGGAACCCATTAACTTTGGTGGCTTTGGTTCAGTGTCCATGTGGGAACATTAGCCACATGCATAGAACATGAATTTCCTTGTTGTAAAATGCCTTTCAAATCCTACTCAAAGGAATTGTCCTTTCTGAAATTGGTAATTATGGAAGGAACATGCTCTGTGAGTCCTTCAAATATAAAAGGAATTATTAATGTAATTCCAGTAGTGAGTTTTCTTCCCAGTTTTTTAGAAATAATCTCTCTTTGAATCATTCATTCAGATTTTTGCAAGCAGTGCAAAATGCTTTATAGCTGTTGCCTGGCAACAACATATTCAGGCAACAGCGTATGTGAGTCAGTTGTTAGTTATATGTTTATATATGTGGCTGTGTATAGAGCATATATTCTGGATAGATACTAATGAGACATTTTAAAATAAGTATGCTATGAAATGCTCTTTTTAAAAATAATAAAACTAAAATAAAGGGTTTGGGATCTACATTGCCGTGGAAAGTTTGTCTTTTGTTTTAGGTTATGTGAAAGATCAGCTAGCTGAACAGCTTTTCTTAAGTGTCATGATGTAGTTAATATATTTCCATTCAGTCTGAGCGAGCAGTGTAAAATATTCTCTTTGTTGAACACAAGCAATATTTTATATATATGGATGCTAAATTCTATCCTTCACTGTTCTTTAAATTAATAATGTGTTATTGAACCAAAATGTGGGTGTTTTACTGTGTGCTGTAGCCTTTCATAGATGTTATATTTGAAATAATAATTGTAAATGTTACACTGCAATTTTTATTTTTAATCTTTGCAACTTGCAGTGCAACTCTAAGATTCAGAATGATTGTGGTGTATTACTATAATGAGTCATAGTTTGGTTGAATTTTTTTTTCCAGAAAAAATACAGACTTCAACTCTAAATGCTATGAAATTTCTTGAAGAAAATCAATACAGAAAACAAGGCAACCTTTTGCTACTGTGGAGAAAGTTTTTATGTAGCGGGACAAAACTGCAAACTTACAAAAATGATTTTAGTGAGAGTAAAATGTATACAGTAACTATCTTGACACTTGCATGCATAAATGCTTACTTTTGAATAATGTTGTTTTTAGTATTCAGAAAACATGTTCACACATAGTGTTTAAGGAAAAAATCTGTGTGATTGATAAATACAGCTCATAAGCCTGTTTCTGAAAACTTTGTACAAGTCAAGAGAGTTCCAAAAAGTGAGATTTGCAGCTGGCATCAGAATTGAATCTATGGTCTTCAGGAGTACTCTTTCTGACTAGGATAGCATAGGATAGCTTTCTTGGAAAGAGCTTTGAAGATGAATTTTAAGTTTGAAATCTACTTAGAAATGAAGGGGGGGAGGGGAAGGCATCTGTAAGCGAGTAATGAAATACGCTTCTTTTCAAAAGTGATCTCCACTGCAAAATAAGTCTTCCAGATTCTGATTCTTTTTAACAATTACGTGTGAAACTTGGCATTGCTGTCATACTGAGAGGTTACAAGCCCATGCAAATGGAGCCTCACAGGAATTACTGTTCACTTAAGATGCACATAAATTAGGAAGATAATTAAGGGAAGTGTGTAAATCTTTTAAAAGATTGATCTTCTTTCTCTCTGTTGTTCAGTTGCCAAAATGTCCCTCATCATCTCCGGCTTATCTGGGCTGAACTTTAGAAAGGTTGTATTCATTAACGTGTCAGTGAGGAATTAGAAGCACCCATCATTGACTAGACCTGGAGAAAAAAAGTTACACTGTGTCTGCTGGAGGAAGGGCTCTTTGGCATATTTCCCCTACCTGTTCATTGCAAGAAGAATTAATAGCAAAGTTTAATATCGAAAGGCTGTCACTGCTGTAGAACCAAATTACTACCATCTTTGGGAAAGAAGCCCTTGATACTTCCAATACTCTGTTTGTCCCTGGAATTTTTCTTTGTTTGAGACAGTCTTGCTCTGAGGTATCCTGCCCTCAGAGTGAATTGTACATTCTTGTTCGTCATGCAAACATTTTTTTCCCTGCAAAGAGAAAAGAGTGCACGAAGTCTTACAAAATAAGAATACAAAAGACTTTTCTGAATGAGTGTTAATAATTATTGGTTTTATAGAGTGCCTAAAAAGAAGAGGAAGCTTCATTTTAACTTCAACTGAAGTTGATATGTTCAATTATCAATTGCTAGATCAGTATGATAATAACGAGGTGTATGACATGTATAATATATATAAAATAGTATGACAACAAACACCCTAACAGCAAAGGGTGGAGGTTAATTTTTCATAGCTGTAGCAAGGTTATTAAAATAAAAGATATTTTACTGAGTTTTATTTTCTGTAGTTCTAGAGTGAATTCTAGAGCTTTTTGCACTGTTGATGAAATGACCTCTTTCAAGAAGACAAAAATCTTTGTACTGACATGTTGGACTCAATATTAGAAAAGTTAAAGTTTAGTCTTTTGCAGAGATGTAATTTGTAATCTTGAGCACTTTGATTCATTCCAGCCTTATTCTCAATTATACTAAACCCACTGTACACTACATGAATTAAATCTAAAGCTGTGTTAAGGCCCTTTAAACCAGCATAGTGGATGCTTTTAGTGTAAATGGGAAACAGGCTTTCTGAGCTTAACTTTTCTGTTTGTAAAATCAGTATAATTTTATATCTCTTTTCACCTGTGATTGCTTTATTATGTCTGTCTCAACTATGAACTCATGTTCACTTCTCCTTTAAAATGGATATGTTGGCTACCACTGACTGTGGTCAAAATATTACTAGGTGCTACAACTCTGTAGAAAACACTGGAATAATTCATATTTTGTTTTTAGTAATTTGAATTTCATAACCGTGGAATGACTGACGTTGAAAGAGACCTCTGGAGGCCACCTGATCCATCCTCTCTCTCAGGCAGGGTCACTGTCTATTTTAATGTTGTATGAAGACATTTGGTTGAAAAGAAAGTTTTGATTGTGTTTTGTTGAATTCTTCTATAGTTTTTTGGGTTTTTTTTTCAGTCAGGATTTGTTCTGTAATTTATTTTAGATTTTTGTATATAAGGGAGGAAAATATTGTGCATTTTCCACCCAGATCTTACTAATAGAAATGATTGCTCATCAATTTTCAGTTTTCTTAGAAACAAGTGTTGGAAATAAGAATGCAAGAAGTCTGAAGCTAATAACTGTAATAGGCCTTATGTCTCTTTTGCCCTGAGACAGAATTATAGCACAAAATCTAAAGTGTTGGAGAATTTCACTTTTAACAGTAGATATTGAAATGTTTAATGTAGAATTGTTCACACCTTACTTGGCAAAACAATCCTGAAAGCTGAATACAGTGCATGAGACAATTTCATAACTGCTTGGGTTGCTGATCTGCAGTTGTGGGTGTAAATTTCCAACCTCAGCCATGCAGAGAAGCTGTATTTGTCAAATATATGGCACATAGAGTAACAGCCTTATTTTAAAGCAGGGCAAAGGGTTAAAGATGTTTTCACAACATCTTTTTCCTTTCCTAGTGCAGTGTATCACTGGTCAGATTTTGAGAAGACATCAGTTGTCTCATCTCCAAATTTTATTAAAGGCATATTCTTCCACAAAAAACGTTGGAAACCCCTTGTTCTGTAGGCTTATGTGACGCATTCTGCTAAGCAATGCTAATATTTAGCCTTAAGTTCTCTGTTTTACCCATAACATCTCAGAGCCCAGCATGGGGAACCTGTGTTTGCATGGTACTATAGAGGAAAGTCTGTGGGGCTTTGTGCAGGTTGTAGGGTGAATCAGCTGAGTCTCCTTGCAGAGCCTACAAAAGAGAGAACAAAATGCATTGTTTTTTGAGGAATTCTACCTGCACAGTATGTGCAATAAAAGAGCACATGTAGAAGAATTTATTGAGATGAAATATGTAAGGTTACAAAAATAAAAAGAAAGAGAAAAATCAAATTATGCTTTCCTCATAATAGTAATGCTAGTGTGAACACTTCCAGAAGATTTGTAGCAGTCAACATTGTCAGGGTACTATTTGGGTACCCTGACAGGGTACACTGTCAGGTACAGGTTTGCCTACAACAACAACAACAAAAAAAGTTTACTTTTTTTTTTTTTTCTGCAAAAAGGGAATAATTCTGAGATCACTTAATGATTGGTAATTTCTTCAGTGTGTCATAGCTCAGAGAAAAAAGGTTGAAGATGTACTGGGTAGCATTAGCTAATAAGAGCATTGGTTGCACCTTTTTCATTATCGACACAGGTGGTAACGTATTCAGTGAAGTTGAGTTTCCTTATAATTTTACATTTTTCCAATTATTGAATAATCGGGATGTCTGGGGTTTTTTTTGTTTTTTTTTTTTTGGTAATGAAAATTCTAATGTAGAACCATCCAAATGAAAAATAAGAGAAGGGCCAAACTACTTTTGGCTTTAAGTATGAGCATGTAGATGAGTTAGATCATCTGTTTCAGGTGTAGGTAATACGTTACCTTGATTAGATCTCAGTGCTCAGTGTAGGCACCTCTTTAATTTCTTCTGACCAGTTGTAAGAGCAAACATTTTTACAAGGAAAGCTGTGCAACAAAGTTTCTCAGCACTAAATCTGTATTTGCACATGAATTTTAGCTGATGAGAGTTAGTGAAAGTTAGATTTGCAAAAAAGCAGAGTGAAAAATTCTGAGATCTATCTTCCCCGATGGAGCAGAATCTCTGACAGCTGTTATTCCCAATAATGACGTGTGATGTAGTAAATAGATAAATAATAAAAAATGCAGCAGAAGGAATAAGGAGCGAAAGAAAGGAAACAGTCTGGTGTAGTCTGATGTTGTTGCAGAAAAACAAGAATGGAATTATTTTTATGGTCCCAGAGGTCTTAATAAAGAAGAACACTGCAGTTTTTTAAAGGTAAAGTAGATACATTAATGCAAAGGCTTTATATCTAGAATATAAGCTATTACACATTATAGGAGTTGTCCAAGACCCAGGGGCCAAATGGAATATTGCAGAGTCATGGCCATTTCAGAAGGTTCAGGTTATTTTGAAGAATTAAGTCTGAATGTCTATAGTGTATCATTAGAGATGACTCTTTTCAGACACTTCCTAATCATTTGGGATGAAGATAATCCTTACAAATCATGAAAGGGAGCTGTAACTAATGGTAGCAGCTTAGCAGCTGACAGAGAACGTTGGCTAAACTATCAGAATTAGGAATCTGAAGTACATTGAAAATGGAAACCTCGCAGTGAGACATAAGGAGAGATCTGTGGAGCAGCCATGGAATAGATTATTTACATGAGATTTATGGACAATGAGAGCAAAATTTATACTGGTGGACCTCATAGTGTATTTATTTGAGGATAAACTTTGGTCTAGCAGCTTTTATACAATAAAATACCTACATGGTTTAGATGTATTGCTTTGGGATTTTTTGAACTGAAGGAGAATCTAGAAAAGTAAATGCTACTTGTAAATATTTTTGACATTATTTTGACATGATTGTAACATAATGCAGTGTATGTCCCAAGAGAACCCAGAGGTTAAATAAGTTTCAAAATGGTTTTGGAGGTGTATTTTCCATAATTCTTGATGTCAGAAAATAGTTTTTGCCTGGATTTTATTTTCTCCTCTCAGAAATGGAAAATCCGTGTTTTCTGCTGTGTTTCTGTATAATATTATTTTATGGCTTACAGTAATTTAGTTTAAAAAAAAAAAAAGAATATTCAGGATGAATCTGTCCTGTGCTGCAATCTAAACAAAATGGATTTTAAAACTAGTGAGGTGGTGCCTCTTGTTCAATTCTTCAGAATATTTTCTTTCTTTTATCCCTGACTTACCTGACACATTTCCTAGACTAGCATAACAAGCTGATCTTCTGATAGTGAAACTAACAGATTTTTTTTCTGTAATTTGGAAGTTACTAGAAAGAATATATACCCATTCTCATTTAAACAAACAATACTTACATGATTTACATGTACTGATTAAAAAGAACTGAACTAATGGGCCAAATATCTGCTTGTGGGTAGGAAAGCATATTAAGGTATACAGTCTCCTTCTGTACATGCCGGGCTTTTAAGTTTAGGAGAATGTAAAAAGTTGTAAATGACATTGATTTTGTTGACCTGAGCTAACCTGCAGTGGTGGCACAGCGGCACTGTCGCTGGTGCTCAGGGCTGAGCCGAATGCACAATAGATGAAATGAGTTAAACAGCAGATCTGAAATGGGGAATGCTGCTAGGCACCCTTTGAAGTCAACTTTAGAGAGCTATAAAACAAAGCACAGCTGACTGCAGAGCCGTTATGATCGTGACTGAAATAGTGAAAACGGAAGCTCAACTAGCAGTGCATAATTACCAAGAGATTCTTGATTTTCATCACTGGTGTTTGTTCATTAAGTTAGGCTTGCAGTGAGTTTACAAACAAATACAGAGGAAAGACCTCAAATCTACCCTTGATTGTGCAGGTGTCTCTGAAAGTGTGTGTGTTTGCAGGTATCACACACCAGCCACAGGGCTCACCATAGCAGTGCTTCGACCAAATTTCATTTGATCAGTCCTTTGTTACAGCAATATCATACAATTCTTTCAATCCCAGCAAATGCTATTAAAACTTAACCAGGCAGAGCAGTTCCTCATCTTCAAAATTCTTTTTCTAGGTAGACAGGTAGTTTTAGGACTGCATCATGGAAATGGGATTTGTTCAGATTTCATGCCTTAGCTTTTCTTCAGAATCAAGAGGGTTAAAAAACTTAATTTCTGAACCCCAAAATTGAAATGCTTGTGTAATATATTGTCCTCAGGACCAGATGCCTTAGGCATAGGCCTTTAATCCCTGTGCCCTAGTTACAGCAATTAAGGTTCATGAAATATAAATTTTGTTACATATGCATCTTGGTTTCTTCTTTTTTCTTCAATTTCAAAATCAGTCTGAAATATTAATGATCGTATTAAATGGACTCTGTTATGTGAATTGCTTTTAATATTGCATTCTAGTTATCCTATCAGATGCAGTGAATGACATTTTCTAACATTTAGACTTAAATGCACGTTCTCTTGCTGAAGGAAATCTTGACTTTAGTAACACAGTTTCGTATAGGTCTGCCTCTTTATCTGCATTTAAGTAAAAAGTTGCTGAAGGTATGCAGCACTTTGGAAAACCACAGCTTATAATTGTTCATGATTTCTGGTGCTGCAGTGCAAATTAATCATTGTTGAACTGTGCTGGGGAGAATAGAAATGCCTAACAGCATTGTGGTCCCTGCCTGATAGAGCTTATGCTCCAACATCTGAGATGTTAAACCTATCCTTCAAAGTCTCTGGGTATTTATTTTTCCACTGAAAGATTTCTCTCAACCTAAATCCATCATCCATTTCTGCCATCCTGTCTATGCAAATGGATTTCTGAAGCTTGATTATAATAGTTCCTTTCTCCCCTCCACCACTGCTGAAGAAATGGTCACTCATGTGAGTGAAGTCCCCACCAGTGCAGGTTTTTTTGGGATCAGGGAATGCACTGACAAGGAATGAGGGTACAGAAATGGAAAAACAATTTCATGTAGATGGCTCAGTAAAAGAAGTGCTGTCTGCATAGCAACAGGTATAGCCATGCTAGATTATATTTCACTTATAGAGGTAGTAGTCCCTTCAGTATAGATATGAAAGATCTCAAATGAAAAATTCACAGCCTTCTGGGGGGTTTGTTTTTGTTTTTGAAGGCAGAGGCGTATGTCACTGTAAAACAACTATATGTACTTTAATGTGGCCAGAAAAGAGGCACTTAGCTGTTCCACTGCAAAAAGAATGAGTTAATAAACCTGGCACACAATCTGTCTCTGCTGTAGCTCTTGGCACACAACAGCTCTAATTGGTAGAAGCTATTGAAGCCTTAATTGCTGATTTTGCAGTACTGCCATGTTTACTGATAAGGTTTAATGCAAGCTAAAATTTGTTAACTAGAAAGAAACAGTCACGCTTGCGTGAAGAGTGTGAGGACAAACAGGAGGCTTTTCTGAAGCACCAAATGACGATGAGGTGGTTTAGCACGAGGCATCATTAGATTTCTCCTTTGGGACTATTGAAGGGCCTTTCTTTGAGCAGAAGAGAAAGAAGAACTTTGTGTCATGCAGCTAGTGCTGAAATAAGCCTATTGTTGAAGTGATAGTGTTCACCTCCCTGATTTACATGATGTTGCTCTATGCTGCATGGATGGAGGACCATTGAATTAAACATTAAGACCTTTAGTTCTTGAACTGAAATCTCCTCACATTTTATTTTAGCATTATTATTACACTGTAATACATTAGCCTTTTGAGCTACCAGCCTGCTGTTTCATTTCTGAACTATTAAGTTAAAAATCATTGTTACTTGTATTTGAGTTTATGTAGTAGTAATAAAAATACTAAGTAATGATGTTATATGGCTGTTTATGTCCAAAAAGCTAAAAAGGAAAATAAATGGAAATGTGTTTTGTGCTTAACATAACAATCTGAAAGTGCCATTATTTTGTGTCTTAGCATGTTTTTTGTATACTGCATGCATAGCTCAGAGCAGAAGAAAATGTAAGATGCTAGTTGAGTGAAAAACAGATGCTACTGTGAGCTCCAAATGAGTTTTTTTCTTCATGTTTGAAAAATGTGACAGTATTCAAAGAGATTTTGTGCTTGGATATGATTAAGATGTATTTAATTTTGTTACTAGACATACTGTATCTAGAGTATATTGTCCAAACATCTCACACAGTTCATAAAATGTACATCTGTATGTGTGTAAAAGAGCAGATAGTTGAAATACCTTAACACAGTGCTTTAATCCAATATTTATTAATATTCAGAAGATGAGAAATGTCATGTTCATCAAGTGTACTGAGAAAACTAATAGTAATTAGCATTATAAATTTATTTTCTGAAGCTTAAATGGAAATTATGTCAAAGATACATTAATTATCATTGTAAATTTTCTCTACTTCTTAGACCAATTTTGTTTCAAACCATATTCAGTCAAGTAAGTTGTAACTCCGTATGGATCTGTGACAGTATAAAATATTAAAACTTGTATTACACAGTATTTTAGACACATAACAGGACAGCTTTACAGACAAGTGGTTGGTTTTGAGTTTCCTCAGGGCTCTGCACTTCTGTAGCAATCTTTGTTGTTCAGTAGTTTTAGCCTTGAAAGGCTGATAGACAAAACAAACCTATCATCAGTGAGGCCGTGGTTAAAACTTATCTATGCAGATGTGAGAGGCACTCCCAAGTCCAAGTCAGCAAGGGCTGTATCTTTCTGCCTTTAAAAATCTTGGGGGTTTGAAAGTCTGGCTCACAAGAATGACCTTCTTGCCAGGCTGCTTGGCAGGCTTGTGTGGATATCCATGGAATGGGTAGCACTTTGTTCTTGAAGCAATCTGATTCAGAATCTGCTAATGTCTGATGATGTCCTGTTACCCACAGATGCAGCAAAATGTATCTAAATCCTGTGAATTTTACTAAAATTTGCTCAGCAATATATTCCCAAGAAGAATTATGGAAAGTGCAAAATAATTTGCAGTACTACAGGTCTATGGTCTCTAACACCAAAGCTGTATGCTTCTTTGTGGGTTGAAAAAAAAAAAAAAAAAGGAAAAAAGAAGTTTCCAAAAGCCCCCTTTCTCCATAAGGGAAAGGAAAAAAGATGTCACTTTACCTTCCTGTTGCCAAGAAACAGTTACCACCAATATGTACCTATCTATTGTCTTAACATAGGAAAGGGTCTTCTGTCAAATAGCACTGGCAGCAAATCCTAAGCTTTCCTGAGCTTTTTCCTTTCACTTCACTGAAGTGTGAAACAAAAAATATGAGATAATAATTTTTTAATAAGATAAAGTGAGAAATTAAGTAATACATTCTTGAATTAGGTAACATTTTAGAAATGTTAACTCTTGCATTTAATCTGGATGTGAGTGTTCACAATATTATATTATAGTTCTATCTTTAATTTTCTGACAGTAATTTTGAAATCACATTTCATACATAAACTTTATGAAGTAAATCACACTTTTTAGCACACTTGTGCTAACTCCTGTATAGTGCATTACTCTTAATGGTCATGTAAGTTTTTATCTCCTGTTCCAGTTCTTTTCTTGGGTACCTTCTTCCCCTCATAAATTGTACAGAATTAAAATGTGAAAAGTTTTAGAAGAACAAAACGTGACTCGTTTTTATCTTTCTGTAGTATATATTAGCACAAACATGATGGTATTTTTTCTGCCTGCTACTGTGCTGACAGAGACAGTAATTTCAATATTCTGTGTAAATAGCATATCTAAGTTATGAAACATAAAGTTTGTAGTTTAATGCACATTAAAATTGTGTGTTAATGCACATTATTATTTGCTTAATATTCTACAACAATAATTCTACAATTTGGTCTGTTATTAGGCTTTAGCTGTCCAGAACTTTTGCCTTACCAGAAGTAAACAAATTTCAAATAGAAAAACTGCCTGTGTCAGTAGCTATATGAGATATGATATATATTTGCCTTATCTGAAATCAGTGGTGAAATAAACGGTTTGTTATTATTCATTTCCTTTCTGTAATCAGTAGAGGGCTCTACCAAGCTAGTCAGGTTCTGGTCGTGGTGGTTGCGTTTGATTGAGGGCATTTGAGTGATTTGAGTAAGTTGTTAAGATGTTTGCAGCTGAAGGAGGTTCTTGATAGCTTTTTATTATATTTTTTAAAATTTTCTTTTCCCCCATGCAAGTTAGGAAGAAAGCTCATGGATATCACATACAAAGTAGACATTTCAGGTGCTAGTTGCACTTAAGTGTTGCTCTCCTGTGATTGACAAAGTCATATCCTGGGACATCCCATACTCATTTACTTTGTATGTATATTTCAGCAAAATACCTTGGACTAAAGAGAATTTCCTAAATTAAACTAAATAGTTTAATTTGAATATAATACTACTACTACTACTACTACTAATAATAATATTATTATTTAGTAAGAATGAAACTATTTATATTTTCATGCCTCTATTCCAGTTGAGTTCTTCAGTTCCTTTAAAACATTTTCCTGTGAGTTCTTGTCCAGTATATTCTTTTATTTGCTGTTGTCGTTTATATAAGGCAAACAGAATGAATAATAACTTATATTCTTTTCTGTCATGTCTGGTTTTAGGGCAGACATCTGATCTGATTTAAGCAAATAGAAGTTCTGCTACTCCAAGAGAATTTCTCCCAACTTTCTGTAGAAAAAGTCATGCAGTCCAGGAAGGAGGGAGAAAGAGAAGAGGGGAAAAAAAAAAAAAAAAAAAAAAAAAAAAAAAAAAAAAAAAGAGGGAGAGAGAGAGAGAGAGAGAGAGAAAGAAAAAAAGGCTGAAATGCTGAAATGAAGAAACATGAAGTTTGTTTCCATAGTTGCATTTCTCCCTTACAACTCTTTGATGCATCATAAATGTAGCAAGCTTGGCTATTAACTTGATTCACTCTCTTTCACAACACAATGTTGCTGCTCTGGAGAGAGATTTCAGACTGTGCTGGACCAGCAGAAAATAGGCATGGTGAAACAAAAGTGAGCTCTTCGAATGAGCAAATGAAGGAAACCTTAGAAACAGTCAATGTAATGCATAAAAAGCATTTTCTAAATGAGGAATAAAGGAATATAAGTTGTGTAGCTAAAATTGCAGCTTACAGTTTCTAGCATTGTTACACTTGTTATAATGGGACTTTTGGCCCACAATACTGTGTAGGAGGGATTTGGCTGCAGGAGAAAAGGTCCTACCTGATTCCTTACTGTGGGGCTGTTTTAACTGCACATTAATACAATGGCATGAGCTAACATGATAATATATAAGCCGCACACATGTTGCAATACAGTCATTAAATTTTAAATGTTTGGCTGGATCTGCCTTTTGAATTTACTTTCTTGCAACTGCAGTGGTTAATGGTGTATTATTGATGTAATTGGGAAAAACAAACCTGTAAAATTTTAGGCACTTGACTGGTCACATTTGAAAACATAGCTAAATGCATGATGAGAGATATCATTTTCAAAGGAGATAAAACAAACCTGGGATCATCCAGTTCAGTGATGCTAATCATATATGGGGAAAAGGAAAAGCAAAAGATTAGGGAAGATAGGTTCATGTTTTAGTTCCAGGCTTCAGTTGGCCCTTTACTACCTACATTAAGGCAATTCGACCGTCATCTATGATGAATAATAGAAAATAAGCAGCTACAATTTGTGTTCTACTCTCTCAAACTCCCTGAACCTTTTTCTTTTACGCATCTGCTTCCAGTGCTGTTGAGTCAGCAGCTTATTTCAATTCCAGTAATCAAAACTCTGAAAAATTTCCTTCCTGCTTTTGTTTGCCCCACAAAAGCAGCTTCTGACAACATAATCTCCTTTCATTTTATAAAATCACAGAATCATTAAGGTTGGGAAAGACCTACAAGATCATCAAGTCCAATCTTTTACTAAACACCACAATGTGAACTAACCCATAGCAGCTAGTGCCATGTCCAGTTGGTACTTTAATACTCCCAGGAATGGTGACTCTACTACTTCCCCACATAGCCCATTCTAGTGCTTGACAATGCTTTCTGTGAAGAAATTCTTCCTAATGTCCCACCTAAACCTTTGCTGGCACAGCTTGAGGCCATTTCCTCTTGTCTTGTCCCTACTTTCCTCTGTTCTTCACCCTTTCCCCTGGTGGAAATCTACCTGTATGTCTGCAAGGCTTTAATTTCTGTCCAAGGTCACAGGACTTTGGACTTACCAAGCCTTACTGGCAGCTGGAAAAATTACATTTGGCAGCATGACCGTTTTCTTTGGAGCTCAATGAATGCCAGCACACTGCTCAAGGTTTGTTCTTAGCTAATATCTTCTCTACTGGATGCCTTGAAAACTGCAGACAATTAAGATAATGCTTCTCTTGGTTTCATCTCTGCAAATAGCTATCATACTACCTCTTTGTCAGCATTGTAAATTCCCTTTTTCTTATTAGAAGTAGTATTTGAGGTGGTACAGATTGCAACCAGAATTGCTGAGGACACCTTTTATTCAGTAAACCAGCGTGGCTGTATACTGTCTGCCCAGAATCAAGGGACTGTGCAGGTTTGCCTGGAGAGGCTTCTAGATATGTGTTGAGGAGGAGCTTCAGGGGGCTGTTCACTTATCAGGTCTGCAAATGATGCCATAGCCTTTGTCTGTGTGTACCAGAAACTGCTTCCTTGGGCAGCATAAGCTGTACAACATCTTGTTGATGTTTGTGCATCTTGTGCCCGTGGCCTTGTCCTTCTAACCGGTGGTCAGCACCATGAGTGTAGCAGCTCTTGCAGTCTTAGTGGCATAGTTGGTCTCCAGGGCTTATCAGTCCATGGGGAACTTTCACATGCTGCTTTCTCAGCAGTGTTAGAGCTTAAATGTGTTTCCTCTGTTTGGGCAGTTTTTGCTAACTAGTTTCTCTGTTCAAACTTTTAAGAGCCTTGATGGCTCCAGGAAGTCACATGGTTTGATTTGCTGCTGTGTGATTCCTGTCTCATCAATGATGAGAGTAATCTTTTTCAAGCTCTGTGTTCATATTTCACACTCTGTTTTCTGCTTGTCGTCTTGGTAATAATCATCTGGATTAGATTAAATCTGAATAAAGAGCTTCCAGCAAGTGGAACTGATGCAAAACTAAGTGCTGAGTGAGAAGTCAACCCATGCAGAGTGAAAGAATGCCAAAGTCTTTATTTGTTAAGTGCAGAAACACATGATAATATCAACAGTCTTATTTATGGAATTGAGAATCAGTGTCCTCTCATGTAGCTAACGTGGCTGCTCAGCAAAATCCACTCTTTTTTTTTTTCTTTTTTTTTTTTTTGCTTATGTGTTTATGCAATGATGCTACACTGATGGAAAAACAAGCAGGAGGTTGATTGAACACAACATTAAAAGCCCAGCTTGTTTTGAGAAAGTTTATAAGTGCAGACTTCCTCCAAACATACACTATTTTTCACACCAGTTCCAACACCATGTAAGTCTGTTTATCTTCATAGTCCTCCCTCTTAAGCTGCTAGGCAGATTTCATGATACCTTATTTTAGGGTGAATTAGCTGAATATTTCTCTTTACTGGTAACATTGTTGGAAAGGTTGCATAACTGAACATGCATTTACACTAGTGAATATAAAAGTAATAATTTCCTTTTACCTTATAGTGTGTAGCCTCTGATACCTGAATGAAATGCTGATTTATCAAATGAATACTTGTTTCAATTGTTTTATGTAATTCCTAACAAAAGCAGAAATAATTGTAGTAATTAAAGGACAATGTTTGACATTTACGACTCCTTGTTGCAGTTGAGTTAAACAAAAATAATAATTTCTTGTTGCAAAAATAAACAAAAGAGAAATTACCTGGGTGATTATTAGTTTCATTAAAAAGAGTTGTTACCTGACATTTTTTCTAAACTCTGAAGTTATTTACTATAATAGCTGTGCATCTAGATCATGAAAGAGATGACAAAGGAGCAGGAATCAAATAAAGGAATATATTTAATTTCACCAAAATTACTTTTGACAAATTGTCGAATGCCATTTAATTAATTTGAAATATTCTTTGAGGTATGTCTCTGCAACCCTGCTTAGAAGGCCATGCATAAGCCACATAGTGAGAACTTCACCTATCTAAAGCTTTTCTGAATTGTCAGTCAGTGAATAGCAAGGTATCATGCTGATTTGAAGTTATTATAATATGTACTATGACATAAGCTTCTTCCTCCATACATGTTTCTGTAGTGTTTCTCAGCACTTCTGTTGAGAGGTCACCTCTGGAGTGACAGGAATGATAGTATTGGTAGCTTAGAGTCAGATCCCAATATAAAAAGGAAAATCTTTATATCAGTCTGTGGGATTTTAAGCTGTTTTTATCTTACATAAGATAGGATTTTCCTTCCTTGTGTTATGTGATTTCTAATCTTCCCATCAAAAATGGGAACACGTGTGGTTATCTTCTCACAGAAACCTGAATCTAAGAATTTGCGAAATAACACTGTGAGAAATTGAATTATGTGGGTTTAAGACTGAGTGAAGTGTATTAATATGTGCTGCACACTTGTAGGCCTGGATCCAATATTTTCCTACATTTACTTGAGGAGTATTGAGACCTTAGGCATTTCCTGACTTTTAGATAAACCAGCTTTACAGTTTTATGTCTGAAAGGCCTTTGAGCAATTTCTATGCAGTATTGGCTTGCAACTCTCTTGTATTATCACTGCGTTAAATTCTTAAAAGACAAGTGCTCCTGAAATCTGTGTCTCCTATATGCAATAGTTTTGTGAGTATTTTCCTTGAAGCTTATGAAATTATGCAGTAAAATCTTATGTCAGTCTCTGGTTTTATATGCCATTTCTGGTTCCATGTACTATTTCATTATCCTTTTCTTATAAATACATCAGTCTAACACACTAAAAGTAAAGGAGAGCTGAGCTGACTTCAGTACGTATCCAAGCACATAGTTAGCAAAGCACTGAGAGGACAAAGGTATCTTTCATGTTACATATGATGTAATAATGAGATTGACTCTCAAATGTAGAATTCCAGGCCACTGTTAGTGGTCCTGCAGAAACCATACAAGAAAGGATCGGGGTTGTTCTTCCTGTACCATGGATTTGGTGACCATGAGGCTGCGTGAAGAATTTCACACAGGATAACTAAAAGTCTTACTGGTTTGAGAGACCTTGGCCCTCCCTTCTTTTTAAACACTGATAGACATTTAAAGGTCTTATAGCAGTGGCATTCAAAGACTACTTACACAAACTGTTATGCTGGAAAATATTTTACATATCGGTTGTATGTGTTGTGTGTAATGCAGTGTGGCTCAGTGACAAGTAACTAATTAAAGTGAATAACCTCTTTGTGTGTCTGTATGTTAGAAGCTTTGCCTTAGCACTGAGCAGATCGTCCTGCAAGGACAATGGTAGTCAGATGGGGAAAGGCCCATTTTTGGGAAGTGTTTTTGTCTGTGTTTGTTGGTACACCGTCACTGTCGTACAGCTGTTGTGTGCATCGTTTCACATTCCCTCGTACCTGAGACTGCAGGGAGTGACACCCATTCTCCTCATGGCATCAGGCTGTGAATAGGGCAGGGAGGCTGTGCTGAGGGTGCCAGTTGATGCTGGATGTAATGATGTGTTTATCTGCCAGACATAATTCCTAAGCAGGTTCATGTCATGTTTCAAATAACTGGCAATCCTCTGCACTGCTTTCAACAAGGGTGGCTGAACCTAGACAT
This sequence comes from Brachypodius melanocephalos, assembly GCA_013398615.1. Lineage (NCBI taxonomy): Eukaryota > Metazoa > Chordata > Aves > Passeriformes > Pycnonotidae > Brachypodius > Brachypodius melanocephalos. Next base: position 1,751,251 of record VZSR01001685.1, on the reverse strand, counting down.
ACAAAGCTATTGAGACTTCATGTTCTTTTGGGTTAAATCTCACTTTTTCCTCAGGTTTTTCAAGAGGATCTAACCCAAATCCTAAGATCTGTAGGATGTGTTTGCTCAGAATCTTTTAGAACCTGTTTTTATATTAAAAGCACAGTTGTATGAAATAAGGCTTCAAGTGTTGCAATGCTTTTCCTTCCTTCACACCCATAATGAAATGCCCTGCCATTTCCTGAAATCTTTTAGAGCAGAGAAACCAATTTGTATAATATAAATTGGTTTCATTTTGTGATGTCTTGTTACTATTTGATAACAAGATTAAAATAATTTAGCACCTATTTTTAGCATGGTTAGCATTCATAGGGTTGTTTTAATCAACCTGACTTCAGAAAGATTGCATTATGTTAAGCTTATGAAAGATGAAATAATTCTGGATTAATGTCATCAAGGTGTGCTTTGAAGGTGGGAGAGTAGGCCTTACATTGATAGCAACTCTATTAATAGTGGAACATATAATTTTTCTTGCAAAAATGGGAGAAAATTTTCTTTGGTTATGCATTCACATGAGACTGAATCTTTTATTAGCATACAGAAGACGTCCTGAGAAGAGTAAGGATGCTGACAGAAGAATGAGAATCAAACTATCATCTTCACACTTGAGATTCAATTTAATATACTACTATTTCATATGAAATTTGTTGCCCCAATACAAATAACAGTGTTATTTTAAGGGTGACTTTTTATGAGTGGTGTAGAACTTCTCTAGCAAGTCTGACTTACTTCCTCATTTTTTTCTTCCTTTTATCCTGACTTCTCAGTGAGGCTTTCACTGATTTCATACCTTCTTTACCAGAACTCTATCATTTTATCTCTGTTTTCCTCTATAATTACTCCAGAAGTTACCCTGAAGCCCACGTGTTCCACTTTATGCCTTGCTCGCGATGTTTAAAATCACCAGAGTTCACCTTTCTGTTTTGCTTTTCATCGGTAAAGTGGAGAAGATGTCAGCTAAAAAGACATAACATGCCTTTTGCCTTTAACAAAATTAGGACCTATACTTGCATTATGAACCTTCTATCAAAACTCGAGTGCCTGGCTCACTTAGGCCCTCCGTAGATCTTAAAGTAGAAGTGTAGATTTTCATGTGTAAAATTAAGCACATAAAATTCAGTGAATAAATGTACTATAATAGGCCAAATTCAGTCCCTTTTAATGAACAGGTGCATATGCTAATCAGTAATATAAAATGTTGGATTTTTTTTTAAATTGTGGAATGAAATTCTTTCATTCATGACTTCCAAAAAGTCTGGTCAACTATTCACATTTGGGAATAGATATCTTCTACCAATTTATAGTGTTTTTGTAACTACAAATTGTTTTCCATAACTTTTTGTACGGGCAAAAAATGCAATTAAAATTTATCTTCCTGGGGAGAAAAATCTTCTTAGGGGATTATGCCACTTATGTTATGGTTAGACAAAGTATTTCAGCCCTCTAATGGTTTATTCTAGTCATTATTAGGACAATAAAATTTCAGGTGTGCTAAATACTAAGTATTTATACATTTTCACATTATAAATGTGCTTTTCCCTTTAGAAAATACAATCTAGGTTCTTTGCAAAGCTTAGGTCTTAAGTTATACTTTTCTGTAGTATGTAGAAATCCAGCTATGCATACATTGATAAAAGTGTCGAGTTTCAGCATTATGACTCTAATTGTTTCATTTCAGTGATCTAATTCTTTCATGGTGTAATATTTTATATATAAGCCCAAAGCAAAATTCTGATTTTAAACTCCTGGAGTTTAGTAATTACTCATCATTTGCAATTTGTGCTTGTTCTGGACAATGGATATGTTACGCAACGAAACAAACTTTTCCATGTCATTTACTTCATTGTTCAAGGGCAACTGAGGAACAGTAGCAGAAACATGTTTGCAGAAGGCAAAGAGATTTACAAAAAGACATTAACTGATAGTAACAAAATATGTAATAACAGTGTTGGTAAAAGGTTTCAAGAGCAAGTCTGTGATCAGCTACAAAGTTCACAGTTGAAATATTATGCATATGTTCTGGAATTTTCTTTTTAGCATTTAGGAAGCTAGAGTGAATAAGCTACAAGACATTGAATGTGTATGGAAAGGGAAAATGCTGTTTGCCTAAGGACAGGGAATGCTGTCATTAATTTTGTTATAAAAAATTACCCTAAAAATTAAAAAAACAAAATCCAACATTGTGCTTCAAAACAGTATGTGCTTCAGTTTCTGCTGAATTCTATATAGACAGATTATAAAATTACTTCTGTAGCGAAGTATTTGTTGTTCCATATTTCTTTTAAGGTAGTGTAAAAATAGCAAGTCTCTGGTGAAGGGAAAAAAAGACACACAAAAATAAGATTTCTAGGGTATAATAAGGTTAAAAGTAAACTATTTTAACAGAAATATCTAGTGTTGGTTTGATTAACTGCAACACATCAGAGAAAGTAAAAATTAAAACTAGGAGTAAAAGCATCTGTCTAATACCTAGGCACAAACTTCAGACAACGCAATCATTTTAAACAGCACACAAATATAATTACCTTATTTACAGTCTTTGTATTAGTGAAAGGAGCTTCAGTCAGATTTTTTTGTTCTGCTTTTAACTAGGGACCCATCTTTTACTGTGTCTTTAAAAACTTTGCAATTAATTACAGAGTTAAAAAAAATTAAACAAAACCTACTACCTAACAATCATTTCTAGCAAGCCTAACACCTAGTCAACCTTGATAACAACTGGTTTCTGTGATAATGTAGCAGTATTCTACCTCAAATTAATGTTTCCACATAAAGTACTGTGGTCAGAAAACCAAGACCCTTGATTTGCATGTAAGTGACAATTAAACACAGTCCTAAAATTCTCGTTGTTCTGAATTAGAATGAAAATAAAATAATCTGTTTTAAAGTGTATGCCTAACTTTCATGTTTATCAGGTGGATGTCCATAAAACTAGAAACCTGAATGAATTGATTTTGAGAGGAAAATATGTTGGAATTGGAGAATATAAACAATGCAGACAAACATATGAATAATTCTGCAGGATTTGATTCAGTAAGTTCACTTGCATGCGCCAGGGAAACGTGTTATTCAACAAATACTCTTTTTACTCAGACTGATTTTTAGATAACTGCCTGAAATTCATAAAATAAGGAAGAATGTTTATGAAATATTAAGATATCATCATGACAGTTGAAATGCAGTGCTACAGGGCTCAGTGCATAAAAATTATATCATTCTCCTGGCTTTGAAATGTTTTATGATACTTCTTGAGGGCCTCGCAACATTAATTTTAAATCAAAAAATTATTCAAAAAATAAGTGGAATGGCATGTCTTTGCAAATGGTAAAATGAACTGTTGGAAAAGGGATGGAGCCATAAAAACCCAAATCCATTTCAATTCCCTGGTGTAGTCAATAATGCTTATCAATATACTACTATCAGAGTGTAAGATTCTTCTTCATTTTAAACCTTTTTTTCCTTCACAGAAGAAATTATGAATGCCATTGCAGCTCAATATTAATAAGTATTTCCCATTCTTAATGATCAATGAAAAGTACTCATATAGAAGTCTTTCAAGATCAAATACTGTCATGTTTCCCAATTCCTTTTCTCTCTGCCATTTCTTTTCTTCAAAAGTATCTCTCCTGAACGTGTAGCTGGGGAAAAGACGTGGCATAGTAACAGTGAGTGTCTGAGAGTGCCTTTAAGAAGCTCAAAATTGATGTGCTTGTTATGAATCAGGGGATGACTATAAGAAAAACTAAATTTTTTTTCCTGAAGCACAGCTTGCCCTTTCATTATGATTCATAGGTATAAGGGTAATGTCTTCTTTCAGTTGATGGAGGACTTGAATGATCCTTCCTGTATGGCGGACTGGTCTTAATGTGACCGTCATGTTCTTGAGAAAGATAGCACCAGCACCGCTTCTCTTTCAGCACCACCCTGTCAGGGATGAATCGTAGCATTCCTTATCCTTCCTTTGCTCTGGTAAGTACAGCGATCATTCATTGCTGATCTTCACTTAACTCGGGACTGTAAAGCTGGACAGAGGAAAAGCAAGCTGTCATCATTAGGAGAACAGCAGGTTCACGAGGAAAACCAATTCTTTCTGATTTGGAAGCGAAGTAGAATTGTTGTCCCTTAGGTGAGGTTAAAGAGATTGCCTGCCCCTTGGGTGAAGATTGCACACTCAGTTTCATACTCAAAAAGATTGATCCTCACTCCCCAGAAATCAATGCTTTTTAAATTTTTTCCTGCCTTAATGGACATAACTTAACATCTTGAAAAATTTGATCGATTTTTTAAGCACTTTCAGTAGGTCTATTATCCTTCCTTCCTCATTTACCATAATACATAAGGCAGATTTGAGACAGGGGATATATCTTGCTTTCAATCATAAAATAACTTCTTCGTTTGCTTTATAGAAGCCTTATTCTGTTATCTGTGTGGAGTAGCTCCTACAACTGCTTACTTGCTGAGTAGTTGGTAGCTGTGCAACTAGTTATGTGGGACTCTGCACAATGTCAAGGAGCAGCCCTAAATCCCACTCTGCTGGCACTTGAGGCAGTGGCCATCCCTTATTTTCCTGAGCCGTGCAGCAAATGACATTGGGGGCACATGTATCCCTTCACACAGAAGGGATACAGGACTCAAAGTTTGGATGCTGTGTCATCCTACACAGCATTTTTTTGCAGCTGACATTTTGTGTGATATCTGGATATGTAATTGTGAGGGGTGCTTAAGTGAGAAATTAGGGTCTCTACTTCTCAAGAACGTTTTTATAAAATCAGTGCCTACCTTATTACTTGTTACTTATGCCAAAGATAATTTTTAAAATGTTTATTCAGTGTATTAGCTTAAATGATGGAAAGCCTTTCCTGCTTACAGCCTTGTTCAGTCTTGTTTTTTATTCAAACACTCCATGAATTGTCATGCCTGTGTTTTAATATATTTGTGGAACATTTTATGCTAGGTATTAAGTTATTAATCCTCAAAGATTATGAAGTCCTCAAATCTGTGTCTAATTCAACAAATCCAGATTAAAAAGCTTTTAGGCATTGAAAATCATGGATCTCTTGGGGACCTGAACAATTATTTCATTTTTTGCCAAGGAAATCAAGCCATTAAAAATCACGTGCTGTAAGTTCTCTGAAGTCAGATGGTTGAGTGACACTATTGCCTGGTTTTCGTTTGCTTGATCATTTATTTCTTTCCAGCTGGCTCCTTAGAAGCTGATTTTGAAGAGTTCTTCCCACGCCAAACATATTCATTCATATGAGAAGTATACAGTCAGTTTGCACAAATACCTAAACTTTGTGAACAACAGAATAATTTACCTTTCATTTGAATACAACCCTTCTCTTCTATTTTTAAAGAACATCTGTTAGAATTAAAAAATGTAGTTAACGACTTTAGCCAATTATTTGGAGCTTAACGGCTGAAAAATTAATTGTAAAAATTATATTTGGACTAATCCAGAGATAACCATTTTCTGTTTTGAGATAAGAATTCTGAATTATGGTAGTTCTGCTTAGGAAGGCCTCCAAAAGATGGGAAGTTTCTAAAATTTAACCGATTTAACTAATTGAAAATTTTCAACTAATTTAACTAATTGGGTATATGAGTTTTGTGCAAGTTAGATTCTTGTTACCCAAATACTGACTGGTCCAATTTTTTTTTAATCATTCCACATGTACAGTTCTATCTGAGTTTGCAAACTGATTATTTTTCACAATTAATCCCTCTCTGTTGTAGAGGAGGCTTTTGGTGTTTTGTTTTGGTTTTTTATTATTATTATTTAAATTTTTTGTTGTTGTTTTTGTTTGTTTGTTTGGGGTTGGGTTTTTTTTTTTTTCTTTTTGAAAGGAGAATCTTCAAAATGGCTTACAGTTAGAATTGTGTTTAATACCAGTAGACCTGGACCATGATTTAGTAATGACTTGGAATGACAAGCTGCTGTCTTTTACAGGCCGCTTACAAGGGTTCCAAAGGAAGGAAAAGGACAGTTTGATCATTAATCAGTGGTTTATCTTAGGTGGTGTATTATATGTATATATGATCACTGGAAATACTTGGAATTATACTCACATACTAAAGGCAGACATATTTTTTGGTTGTTTGTCGCCATAAGAGTTTCTTGCAAAATGCGAAATGGTAAGTTCTAGTTATTGACCCTGGAGACATGGAATGTTGTATGGTTGCCCAGGTTTAGGCCAAACAGATCTGAATATTCAGTCCTCTGTTTTTCTCACTGAGCTACTTGCATTTAATTGAGATGGGTAAATCACCTGTCAGGACCCCGAGTAAATTTGGAAATCTGCAGTCAAGAACTAGAGCTGGATACCTCTAAAGTACAACACACCAGATCCCATAGAGATGTGGGTCTGAGATGCTCCTCGGCAGGTATTGCATAGGAAATCCCAGGCAGAAATCAAGGATGCAAAAGATAATACTGGGTGATCATCAAATCCTAGATGAAATATTGTTAATAAGACTGTGAGGCAGAAAGCAAACATAATAGAAAAAGAGAAAGTATTATTCAAAACTTCTACTTTTTAGAATTTTGTGCTTCTCTAACTCACATAGGAATGTGATACTTGCCTGAGTGCTTCCTTACTTCTCTTCTGCATGTTTCTTGTTACAGTAATAATTAAAGGTTGTTCATTCCCCACATTATCAGGAATTCTAATGGTTGTACCAAAGAGAAAATTTGCCAAGAACAATACCCTTTGAATCACTTCAAGATAATTAGCGCCTTTTTTTCCCTATTCTCTTCGTCAGACTTTTTTTTTTTTCTTACACTGTAGGCATTTAAAAGAATAAAAGATTTTTGAAATTAAAAGACTAAAGGAATTTTTAGGATAAATTTAGTAGTGAGCTAAGATAGTATTCCTTGTGAAATTTTGTACTTATTTAAGTATAAAGGATAGTATATGCCCTTCTCTCTGCAGGATTTCAAACTAAAAATAAAACTTATCAGAATAATAATAATGCTGCAAAGTTTATAATTTTTCCACACAGATATGATGCCTGACCCTAAGCACATCATTGTTTACTTATTCATCACCAAAGTATTTCAGTAGCAGAAAGCAACAGAAATGGCAGAAATATTAATTACTCACTTAGAAGACAGAAAACGTATTGGCAAATTTTTTCAAACCATTGTGGACATTTTCTTGGACCACATATACTAACTATATTTTCCATATTATCACTTCATGTATTCTTTCATCTTGTCCTAGTTGATTTGTTCTTACATTTCTCCAAGACTTCAGAAGATTTATTACATGGAATTGAAATATGCTTTTAAAAAAGCTAAAATTCTCCTGAGATTTTGTGTTTATACGAGCTTTATTTTTTGTGTGGTAATTGTATAAAGAATTTAGAGGCTGACTCAGTCCAGGGTTGCTGCTTTGCTTACACAACATGTTCTCTGCTGGAACACTCATGAGGATGACAGTACAGGCATGTGAGCCCGTTTAAGTCAGTAGGTTAAGTACTAACAGAGAGATGCTCTCATTACAAGTATTAACTGGTTCCAGGAAGGAGTGTAGTAATTTATATCATAGAAACAAGGCGGCAAATAAAAATAGTCATTTTTCTTACACAATTAAATTGAATTCAATTAAATTGAATTCGTAATTAAGGTCGTTGATGGCTGAGTGAAAGGCCATTCCAATTCACAATGCAGTCAGGATAAGAAGAAACTTAATTCAGGAAGATTTAGTGTCTCTTCTTCCTCTAGTATTTCTCTTGGAAAGAAGCTATGAAAGCTTCTTAACCCATATTAGATAGCAACCAAACTATGGGTACAATCAAGATGGTGTCAATTTTCTGGTGTCTGTAGTGTCTTCTGCTTTTTCTCATTTTAGTTACTACTCTCCATGATTTCTGTGCTCTCAAGACAACAACATAATATGAAAAGATTAAAAGTTAAGCTAAACATGTTAAACATGAAGTTTATTTATCATTCTTTGCCTCTTCCAAAGTGTGATCTGACCCATGGGCAGCCTGGAGAACTCAGTCTCTCTGAGTCCAGCAGAACATGCAGCTGCTTTGCATTCAGAGATATTCTAAATCCTTGGGTTTGAAAAGGAGCCTTTGATGAGACTACATACCACATCACACTTTTTTCCTGAGTTTGACTTCTGCCTGCTTGAAAAGTATGTGGTTGTACTTTTTCTGCAAATTCTAGAACCATCTCTACTTATTGTACAAGTGCACTGATTTAGTGAATGAAGGGAGAAAAAACCTCAATGATTGTCTCAGTCATTCTTGCCCACGTGTGTCAGACTTAGTCCTGGGGATGAAGTTCAGTGCTGTGGGGTTTTGAGGTGCAGCATGCCTCAGAAAGCTGCAGCTTCTCTGGCTTTGTGTCTGGATAGTCTTCTTGTGAATTTTCTTTGCCTGAGGCCATTCCTATCCCCAGCTACTTTCTGTCACTCTGCTTTTCCATGTCTTAGACTTGCATTCTGATATTAAAGTTAGAGCCTTCTGATGTTTTGGAACTCTGAGCTGAGTTCCCAAGCCTTTTCATGTAAATAAGAAAATGTTTCCATTCCTTTGTAATGAGAGAACATTTGAGTGATTGGAATGATCACCAGTCCGAGTGATGGGATGATCTGCTTTTGGCCAATACTTGGCCACTTATGTACAGTGTATATAAATGGAGTCAGAAAATTTGAATAAAGAGAATTCTTGCATGCTGACCCCGGACCTGTCCTGCCTCGTCCTTTCCAAACTTCATGAATGCTGCACAAATAGTGCAACATCTTTCGTGTATATTCTTTCTTTGGTAGCTTAGCTGGTTTTGCATTGCTATTTATGGTTTGTCTTGGTTCATGGGTTACTAGAAATCTATAGGAAATTTGCACAAGAATGCTGATTTGACTTTCTGTTTATGTGGCTAATCTATTAGTAGCAAGTCAACTGACTTCAAACACACAAATATGGAAATAGTCTCTAAAATTTGACCAAATAAAGTTTTCTAGGTTGTTAATTTTATTTCTTTAAGGAAAGTGGGATGCCTCTGTTAAGTACTTTAAATACATCTAGCCTTTTCTTTTAAGGGCTTGCATTCTCACAAGGGAACCACTCAGTGCTGTGATTGGATTAATGCAAATTGGATGGGAAGATTGGGCTGGGGTAGGAGCAATTGAATTTGGAAAGTTTATGAGAGCTGCTAGTTCAGGGTGAATAATAAAATAAAGACAGCAGTTTTGCAATTTTGAGAAGCTCTGTGCTATGTAATAGACTATAATTTAATTCTGAGAGACTTTTTTATTAGATTTTTTCCCAAGTAAAATCACAATTCCTATTGTTCCTTATCATATGTCTCATTACTGCTGCAAGTATTATCCTCTTTATATGATTAGAGTGATTCATACTTAGGTCTCTTTGTTGTTCTCTACACAATTGCAGGTAAATAATGGAAGCAATTTGATGCTTCTGAATAGACCAATAGGTGCTATGGGTTTTTTTCTAAACAGGGATATATATTTTAGCAAAAGAGTGACGATAAGCCTTACATTGAGGTCATCAACTGATAAGATGTCTCAGCATTGGTCAGAGTAATGAGCCTGTGCCAAGCAGTGGTTTCAAGGTTCACAGTAAACATGTATGAAGTTTGTTGTCGTTTATACTTGTTATCCTTTGTAGGTACTTCTAGAAAATATGTTTTTTCAGGAAAAAACATTGTTATCATTTGTGTGTTAGAATATAAAATTGTCATGAAAATGTATCTAACAAACCAAATAATCACTCTTCGAGGGAAGTTGGCTCTGTGAGAGAAGGAACACTTTTCATTCTCTGCTGAGTACTTCCAAACCAGACAAAGCCAAAGAGAATTGAAACAGTGAGGTTTCAGTCCACTACATTGTGGAATTGAAGGGGCTCTATTTGTTGGGCAGAAAAAAGCTGTTCCAATTCCTGAAGAAGCAATGGTTTAAGAAATCTAAAACCAGGGCAGTGAAAAGAAATGTGTTATTGGTGAAACTGTATGATGAATTGAGACATCATGCTTACTCTTGCTCAGAGTTGTGTGTAGCTACAAATTCAGCAGGGTGACAATGTCTGAAGTTATCTTAGTGTTGATTGCCTGGTTATTTTTTACTTCAAAAATTTTAATTAATGGTTACCTGGGGTAAGACATCCTGCATTTTGGCTTCTGCATTTTGCTTGTGGATCAGAGCACAGGTTTAAATTCCACTCAAAAAGTATATTTAAACTTTCACAAAATGGATCAAAGGATATTGGGTATTACTTTTTGCATGCCTTAGGGCATCTTGAGAAGTTTGGCTTAGTTACTGCATACCCACATTAATTATTGTGTGGTAGTGCAAGAACATTTTTTATTAGCTTTTCTACCTCTTGAATTGTAAATTTTAAACTGATGATTAAAACTTTACTAGTGCTACTGACTCATATTTTTACATTTCCCTCCTTATTCGCCTTCCCCTTTTCCCCTTTGCATTGAGATAGTAATTAATATGGTAGATGTCATTCAAAATAAGAGGAAAATCAGTTAAAAGTATTGTACTGGTAAATGTTCTAGACTCAGTTATAAACAGTATAATTAAAATACTGACAAATAACTGAAAAACTGAGTTGTAAAATAAAGGACAAATCCTATCTTTTTTTTTTTTTCTTTTTGTGAAAATACTAATTTTAATTTTTGGGGTATGCAAAAAATTTGAAGTGATTCATTTGTCTGAATATTTTGAGAAACTGAGTCTTACATTTGTTCTGTGGAAGTCAGTGTCACCTCCTTCTTCATCATGAAATGATCCGAATGACTGAATCTGCCAGACAGATTTCCGCTGTTAGATCTATTCTCTAGGTCCTGAAATAAGCCCACCAATTCAGCATCAATAAATTGTTGAAGTGCTGAGCTCTGTTAGAGAACTAATGCTCCTTCACCTTAGATTGTTAATTTTTTTTTTTTTTACTGTTATTAGACATGTGTTCAACCAACAACATGTATGGATACACAAGCATGTATACATATCATACTCGTTCTCGAAAATTTAGGTGCTATTTGTATATTTAAAATCTGAACTACTTTCCAAGGCAGAGGTAGAACAAGGTAATTTTTTTTAATGCTTTATGAAGCATAGGATTCAGATGCTGTTGTTGTTTGTGACAGTTTTTCTTCATATCTGCAAACACATGCTTTAAAATTCAAAACACAAACTACAGTGAAATTTAAGTGGAAATAAAAGGGCACAGTAACAAAGGGAAGGTGATAGTTACAATGAGAGAAGTAAGAGTGTAAGAATCTATATATGTAAGTTCAAGATGCTCTTCTTTGGCATGCAAATAATAATGCATGAAAAATACATTACTCTCTAACTATTATTTTAATTTATTATATTATGTTAATATGACTTCATTTCTTATGAAGAGCCTTCCAGGGCCATTTTTCAGAGTATATGTTTATAATATTTAGGTTTTAGTATTGTTAAACATTAAAATAAATATTATTTTTTTATTAACCTGGATAATAAATGTTAATAGTAATAATAGGTTCTAGTAATGGAAATAATACCTGTCCAAAACTTAGGAATCATCCTTTAACATTTGCGTAATGTTGGTTAAATGAATGTGAAAACCCTGGATTGGTAAGTATGCAGTGGCATTTCTCCAAGTGGAAGTAATCTTTAAGAGCTTCTCCAAAAACTGTTGCAGATGTTTTAAGTGGCACTTAATTATTTTAGCAGGTTTTATTGATGTTTCTGTTGGGTTTTATTAGCATTTCCACTTCTGGACTGTGGCTTTTATTCAAACCCAAGATGTCATGATTTCGTGATGTCTATGTTTATGTGACTGCTACATGTTGCTATGGAAATTATTAGAAAGTAATAAAAGAAGGCCTACTTCTGTATGAGGCTTTGCTCTCTTTGCTTCTCCTTATTTATAAATTTATTTAACTATACAGCTACTACAAATATTCAGTATTATTCAGGATACAATTATGGAAGTATCAGTGCCAAAAGCACAAGTAATCGCCAGATGTTTTAAGAAAAGACTGGAATACTCAATAGGAATTTGGTATCCCTTTACTACACAAATCCTGGTGCTAAAAACAGTTGGATTAATATATTAATTCCAAAGGTCTTTTGATTTGTAGCAGTTATATTACTTTCACTTGTAAGTGCTTTTCATCTGACTGTTTCTAAATTTTCATTCCCCAAAACGTTAATTAAATTAATGTTCTGATGTATAGTAGGTTAATACAATTTTTATTTTTACAGATGAAGAAACTATATCTAAAAAGGTCACATCTCATGTCAGTGACAGATGGAGGTACACAGTACTCTTCTGCATTAGCCACTGAGAAAACACAGATCTTTCTTCAATCTGTGCATTTGCAACTATTACCATAACCAAACATAAATGCACAGAAATGGAACTTTTCACTCTAAGACCACATATTTCCATCAGATGAAGGAGAGGAGGAGGAAATGAAAGCTTTAAGAGGTAGCCAGAAGAGAGAAACACAGCATCATTCTGGTAGATCAGTCACTAGACAGTGGACAAAATGTGTACATATTATATATGTTTATGTGGATATATGTGAGTGTATGTGTTTATGAATTTACATATACTTAAGGTATTTTTAAGCTAATTTTCAAAGAGCTGTGGAAAATATTTTAGGAGATTTGCAGTCTGATTTTATCTGGAGTGGTATATCAAAAAGGGTCATATTTTCCAGAGATGTCTATTTCCTCAGAGTTTGAAAGGAAAGTGCTGCTCAGTACTCCAAACCAGAAACTAATAGGAAAAAAAAAATCTATATTGGAAGGAGCAGCTGGCATTTTCTGCAGAATTGAAATTCTAAAAGTTTATTTTTAGAAAAAAATGTTTCATTTCAAATTTGTAAGAAGGCTTTTGAAACCCTCTCTCTTCTTGAAAATCCTACACATTCTTAAATCCGAGCTCCTGAGAGATTTATCTAAAGAGCATCTTTGTCAGATTGAAGACCTGGTATCTAGGTTTCCCAGGATTTCTAGATTGTTTCTGAGGTTTTGAGATGTCTGAATGTATTTCTCAGATGAATTTGAAAGCTTTGATATCTGTATCTCCTCACCAGGATTGTTCTAGGCTGAAAGCACTGACAAACCTGTTAACTTTGGCTTCAGGATGGTTTTACATGCAGGAAGGATGCTTCTAGGTGACTTGGAACAGTTTTCTAAAAGGAAAATTACAATTTTTTATAAAAACTGAAATTTTCCATTGGAAGTCGTGACACTTGTAGAATACACATTTTCTACCCAAGTCATTGACAAAAGGGTATGTTCCTGATGAGAACCTGAGCCAGTTTCCAGTAGGATTATTAATGATTACTGAAGACACTAGAGATGTAAGCAAAGAAAAACTAGCTTTCATAATTGAATATAGCAGGGTATTTTCATATTATAAGTAATTTGATTACCTAGAAATGCAGTTAGATACATATTTATCCAAATTTAATTTTTAGCAAGACCCAGAGAACGACCACTGCTTATAATTTTTTCTCTCTATCCTGAGTCAATGGCAACACAGGATAACATCTGAATAACTTCATCCTCATGAACACACATACTGCTGTATTGAAACACTCTGCTTTGCCTGCACTTAACATTTCATTTTTCACCTGCATAGATGATCTTCTGTCCCAGTCCTGTTTTCATTTATGTTGCATGGGAAGCAAGTTGTGGGGAGGAGCTGTTGATCAACACGTGCACAGCACGAGTCTCTCCTCTCCTGTGCCTGGTCTCAGACCCTTTACCTGTGCTGAAGATAACCCCTAGAACCTCCATCTCTCCACTTGCAGCTCCTGTGAGCCCCTGACACTCATGGTCCCACTTGAGCTGCTGGCACTCAGACCTCATCCTGTGCTTGCAGACCAGTCCAGCTGGAAGTTCACTGGCTCCCATGTGCGCGTGCTCAGAGCTGTGAGTGCACCCACATGTAAAACAGGCTTTAGATAGATGGGAGATAGGGTGGGCCATGGTGTAGCACAAGGTTCAGGCAGGCAGGCATGCAATTAACCTCCGTCCTTTTTTATTTTCCTGCTTTTATTCTTCCCAGATCCATCTTGATCCCTCCTTTTACATATCTTTGGTCCTGTCCCTAAACATCTCTCTTTAAGTGTTACAAAGTATCAAATATTTTCTCTGCTTTATTCACAAATTCATTAGTAAAAAGTCCTGGACTCTGATGACCCTAGCTAATGGACATGGCTTCCTGGTGAGAGTTTCCTTGTTTACCTACTTCAGTGAGTGGCTTCAACAGGGACAACCATCTCATTGTTTTCCTTCAGTGGCCTTTGGAGTGGCCAGTGGTGTGCTCCATTTTCCTTTCTTAGCTTCCTTAGGGTCCTACTCCTATCACTGCTCCTCTGTGTTTATGCTTGTCAACTGTTTTTCAGAAAACATAGCATTTGCCATAAGAAAAGATCACTGTTAATTATGTTAGTCTGGACGCCACATAAAAAGTTATCTCACATTTCTAAAGCAGCGGTCTTGCAGGACTAAGGATCCTCAAGCAAAACAGTGATTTGCACTACCCTTTTTCACAGCTGCTTTGTGTGAATTCTCACACTCTCTTATGTCCAGTAGAACTTTGGTCCTAAGGTTTCAGAAATTAATATTGCTTCCATTTTTACCTTGGGAAAGCTAGATTTATGAGACATGCTCAGGTCACTTTTATTAGATTGAAGCAGAAGTTGCCAATTTCTTTTTGTAGCACAGCCACTGCACTGTATATGTCCTGCCCTAAAGCAGTACTTCAAGAAATTAGTGCACAGATCTAGGTGCAAACTGACCTCACCTGAAAGTTGCCTAACTCACAGAAAGAGTGGATTTAAGGAAAAGTTAATCTCTTTTGTCTTTATCCAAGATATGTTCTGCAAGATATTTCTGCAAATGTGATTAGGTAGCTTCTTGTGTAATAATAACTTGGTTTAGGTTTCTTCTGTACAGAAAATATATTTATAAGGTTGTAACCTTCCCCCTAATTTTCTAGAAAAATAGGTCTTTTAGTTAGGACTGTTATTGGGATCAAATATCTAAAAAATAGAAAATGACAGATACTCAGAACATCCAAGGAGTTTATGGAAGTAAGGGTAAAAAGGCATAATCTAAGTTATGTTAATCAAAGTTAACCTAGATAAACTTCATGCCAATTATTACTGTCATCTGAGAAGGAATATAGGTTATCATAGGAAAACTGAGATTTTCAACAACTACAGCTTTAAAGACATGAATATACATATTTAATGTTTGTGTGTGCTTTTAAAGCTGGAGTTTCGTTTAGAGAGAGGTGAACTCCTGAAACAGTTGCTTTTCCCTAGAAATTATTTTATTCATAAAAGAAATTATATTGTTTGGTGAACTTTCTTGACGAAACTTTACTGGAATAAAAGCAGTCATCTGTAGTACTCTACCGATTAAGCAGAACTACAATTCAAGACAAGTAGTTGAAGCTCCTTTTGGAAAACTATTAAAATCTACAAAGCCTCCCCCACCTTCCCTTCAAAGTGACTTTTGTATTTTATTAATTTAAAAAAATACATAGAGAAAAGTAACAGTAGAGAGATTTTTACTGTTAGATGAATAGTTGTTAATGACAGAGATGTAAGGATACATGGGCCTCAGACAAGTCAGTTATTGAGAGCTTTGTGTTGGTTTAAATATTGATGTTTACTGTTTTTCTAGAGTTGGAACTATACCATGCCTCACTGGTTTTTGTGATGTTTCTTCCCTTTGGAGATTACAAATTCATTTTTCATTTTCTTTTGAATTTCTCTTAGCCAATTTCTATTGATGTTCTTATTAATGTGTTTTTCATTTTATGTTGTTTTCTTTTATTGTACTTTTCTTCAGAAGCATTATGTTCATCAGGGTAAAATGTAAGCTGCTGTACTAGGTTCACTCTTGGAGAGCTCTAATGTCTTGCCTGTTTCCAAATAATGCAGGCATTCCAAATATATGGTAAAGGAACCTCTGAGTCTTATGAAACTGAAATTTTGTCTGTGTTCTCTGAATTCACATACAAGAGTAATTATAGTGTCAGATGAGATGGTAGGGTAGGAAAAAACCCACACAACAAACAAACACAAAAGAACAGCTGATAATCATCTGGTTACTGTAAACTTCAATTTTGAGACACTTACTGAACAGCTAACTCTATTCACTGATGTGGTTTTAAAAGATGTGGTGTTTATCTTGTCCATATAATGTGTTACTGAGAGAAAGAAGGGCTGATATTCTTTAATGACATCACTGAGGGAAGAAGAGGTGACAGCGTTCTTAAGAAATGATTTTGCAGTCAAGTTACTAATATCCTTGGATATGAAAAGCACATTGCTGTTGGTCGCATGGAAATTTGTATTGTACAATTGTTACGTGATTTTCAGCTCTGTTCTGCAAACAAAGTATGGTAAGAGCTTCATCATACAGTAGAGCATGTCACTGTGGGCTCTGTGGAGTAGCATAAGGTTCCCTTAAAACAGTTCTGATGTTTTATATTAAGTGTATAAATGCTGTTTGAATTGAAAGCTACATTTGCATAGCCTTGTGTGATGAGTTGGCCCTAACCAGCAGCCAGGTACCCACACAGCTGCTCACTCACTCTCCCCACCCAACAGGTTGGGGGAAAGAATAAGAAAAATGAAACTGAAAAATACATTCCTTGGATAAAGACAAATTAGCAGATGAAGGAAAGAAGGAGGAAACCAATTCAAAGTAATCACTTCCTACAAGCAGGCTGTTGTCCAGCTGTTGACCAAGCATCAGCTGCATTTGGAGGCAATCCCTCGCACCCTTCCTCCTCTGTCTCAGTTCTTCTTGGTGAACATTATGTTACATGGTATGGCTAATTTGGGTCAGCTGTTCCAGGCTGTTTACCCTCCCAGCTTCTTGCCGTCCCATGCTGGGAACAGAGTCAAAGTAGTAAGAAGAGAAAACCTTGATCCTGTGCAAACACTGTTCCAAGAATGGCCAAAACGTTGCTGTGTTACTAATATGTTTGGCAACAAATCCAGAACACAGCACCATGCAGGCTGCAGTGAGGAAAATTGACTTCATCCCAGACAGACAAAACACACCTCGTTAGAAAAACTAATAAATGGAATATCATGTGCCATTTTTAAAATCATATCTGAAATGAATTTACAGCAGTAGGTAATAAGTAACACGTTCGGATGGTGTGAACAGAGATGTACATTACATAGAAGTGATGGTGGTTAGAGGTGTATGAAAAAGTTGCAACCCTGCTTTATTTCTGCAGATATTTTTGCTCATTTTGCACTGTTTTCTATTATTTCTGTTTGAAGTATTTGCTATCATTTGTTCATGGCAGCTTACAATGAATGGTTTCATTTGTTTCTCAGTACAGTCAGGCATTAGATCTTGCTGACCTTCAGCAGTGCATTGTTAGTCAGCACAGTCATGTTTTTAAGTCTGGATTGAGTGAGGCCAAAAGTAACTGGCTTTATATGTTCTTTTTCTTTTTTTCTAATTCATGCTTAATC
The DNA here is from genome assembly GCA_013398615.1 of Brachypodius melanocephalos. Lineage (NCBI taxonomy): Eukaryota > Metazoa > Chordata > Aves > Passeriformes > Pycnonotidae > Brachypodius > Brachypodius melanocephalos. Next base: position 1,733,715 of record VZSR01001685.1, on the reverse strand, counting down.
TCTTTGAAAATGTATAATTCACTGTATTAGAACTGTTCATTCTTTAGCTTACAAAGGCAGATAAAAATGCAAAGATAAAGGAAAGGAAAAATGAGGTACATAGCAAATATGAGATAATTGTGTTGTGCAACAGAAAGGGAAGAAATTAATTTTATTGTAAAGATTTGAGCTCTCTATTTTTTTTTATTACAATCTACATTGTTATAGTAATTTTTCCTTTTTTTCCCAGCACGTTGCTGGAGCAGTATTGAGGCAATAATTATTTTGTGTATAAGCATACTTGAGATTTGAAGAAGTCCATTGTATTCTTCATATAATGAGTTTTATAAGTCATTAAAAATGGATTTTTTAATAAATCACCTCCCAAAAACTTCAATACAGAAAACGGGATCTAACACCTACATTTCGACATTTACCACAATAAAAAAGAGAACTGCCAATAAATATTCATGTCTAAGAACATGGAGTAACTGAGGACATACATTGTATATTTTCAGTATGACTGACTGGTAATTTGGAAGGCGATTAAGGTAAACTAAATCCTGAGGAACTGGCAAGGCATACTGCAGTTCTGTGTGGATCTTCCTGTATGTATGCAAAAATTATCTTCACCAAAGTATTTGCTGGGTGGTATCTTCAGTTACAAATACTTTCTTAATCTTTAAAATGTAGCTTGAAAAATTCCACTCCTCCTTTTCGATTTTTCTTTTACCTTCCTGTTGGATACTTTCTCTAAATGTGGCTTTTTTTTTTCCTACCAAAATCTTACATAAATACACATTTTAAGGAGATATTCAAATGTCCATCTGTTCTCTGAAACTAATTCTATAAAAAGCTGACAGTAGACACGTTTTTAAACAAATTTCAGATTCTATTCAGAATTTATATCTAAAACTGATTTAATGAGAAGGTTAGAGAAGTCTACTTGAGATTTCATAATATTATCCATACTATTCTTTAAAAAGTTTTTCTTAAAAAAGCACCTATGTTTATCTATTTATTAATAAGAGAAATGTAGTATTTACTGATATCTTTGTCTTCTAGGGAGGATTTGGCTCTGTGAAAAATTACTGGGTTTACCAGTGGACAAAAGACCAGGGAATTACCAATTTTTAATGTAAAACCTGAATAAAAATATACTGACTTCTTTGTGAGACATCTACTGGACTTAAACCCAAATTCTGACTTGTATGTGTAGTTCATTATTTATAATAACATATATAGAGAGAGTCTGAATCAGAACGTAAATTCTGACTTCACAGTGAGGTTTAGCTTTATTTCAGTTATTAGATTTTTGTCCAGTTATATATGTATATATATCAAATTATACTGTTGCTGTATTAGAAATGTACACTTGATTAGAAATGTGTTGCACTTGACGCATTCTTAGCATGTAATAACACATACTATCAAGTTCAGTACTAGAAAAATTGAAAAGATGTAATTGTTTGAATAGCACAGTAAAGAAAGTGTTGTTTTCTAAGTAACCAGTCTTGTCCAATACTACTGTCTGTTCTTAAAAATGTCTTGGACTTATGGGCTAATTAGTTGATAGCAATGAAAGAATCTTTGTGTATGAGTGTGTAGGAGTCTAGGCGAAGGAAGGAGAAGTAGGTGTTGAACATGACAGTAAGGTGGGAACAAGTGACAATGAGGGAATGAGAAATTTAATGCAGAATTGTACCTCGTGCAAGTAATCCTTGACACATAGGTAATTTTGTGTATGACTGTATCTACAAGCTATATCTGATTCAATACCTCTTTGCTCTTACTCTGCTGTAAGTGTGAGGCAGCTTATTCCTATTTATTTTAAGGCAACTTTTATACATAAATCCTTATGCATATTCTTTCAAAGAATAATCTTGGTTACTGTCTTATGTGTCTTACCAGGATGCTGATAGCTATTGGAATAAGTTGCTTTTAATACAAAACACATAAATCTCTTCAGTTGTGATTTGGAGGTCCTTGAGTACTTATAATGAAAATTTGATGTAATCAAATGTATCTTTATTTGACAGAATTCATAGATACTGAAAAGGTGACAGATTTTGTATTTGTAAGGAAAATATTATATTTATCATGTGCCTGATACTTTATCTTTTAAGCTTACATTCCAATCAAGTGTTCATACAGTAATAGAACAGAATAGTTTTTATGTATTGAAATAAAATTGTTTTATTTATAATGTATATAGAATGTGGAATATAAGAAAGAAATCATTTACTCTGCTTAGGTTTGGGAAAAAGGTTTTCTAACCTTTAACAACTAATTAATTTAGTTGCCGAGTGATTAAAAGACCAGTGGATTATATTAAGAAGTTAACAACTCTCAGTAATGACCTGTTCCCCATTGGTATGCTTCTAACTTTATTACCTCTTGTGATAATTAAATAAAAACAGACCTGTGTTAGCTCCCAGGAAACACAACAAATGCTAAATTATGATCTATCGTCTTTGTGTCATGCTGATTTTTGTTGCATATTTTGTGGTTTTGTTTTCCCTCTGATTGATCACAACAGGCTTTCTTCATTACAAGTGTGTGTTCTAGCATGTGGTGCGGGTTTGCATATGGAAGAACTAAAGATGAAAGGTTAGAAAGACTGTGTCAGAAGCTCATTGTCATAAAATAAACTTGACAAGGGATTAAGTTTAGTTTTATTGGTAACATAAGATTTAAAAAAACAACTGTTGTGGGTTATTGAGACTTTACATTGTTTAGATCAATGGTTTTCTCTCCATCGTATTAACAAAAAAGGGCAACTAAAATGATCAAGCTCAAAATTGTGTGTAGATAAGAAAGGATATTTTCAGTGTTTCATAGAAAATGCAGGTTGTCTTAATTTAAAAACATGTCTCTTTTTTAAAACTCTAATTTTTCCAGGCCAGTCTTGAAACTGTGATATTTTCAGTTGCACTGGCACATTCCTTGTGTTAATAACCATGTACAGGAATGGCACAGTGAGGGGCTCCACCATCTGACTCACAAAGAGTGACCTCATAATGTGATCTCACAAAGAAAGAGCTGAAAGAGCTGGGAGAACCTGTCACCAAGAGCACCAAAGCATCCTGTGTAGGTTCCTAGGTCCTTTTATTCAGGGCGTGTGCATCCTCCCATACTTCATTCAATTATCTGACAACTACGCAAAAAAAAAAAAATTAGACTTTTTAATGTCTTTTAATATTTTTTCAGTTGTTTTTAGGTTCCAGAAGAAGCATGAGTAAAGAATTACAATGTTTAGAAGAGAAAATGGTGACAAGTTCATTCCTTTCTGTATCCCAGAGTTAATTCCAGACTTGTACCATATTTGCTCTGATGAGCCCCTTCTTTCATCAATATATATACCTACATAGAGTATCCGTTATGTGTGAAAAATAAAACTTTTGATCTTGGTCCTTTGTTTCTCTGCTTTATATATTCCCTTGGTGTCCAAGACCTAAGCATTTATGAACTTGTAAATAAGAAAGAAGACTTTGTGTCTAGTAAGCAGCCAGTGTGAGGATGTGGTATATTTTCAGTTTCTTGTATTTCTGAGTATGCTCCTTGCTCTCTTGTGAAAGTGTTATATATTCCTGAGGGCTGGTGGCTTCATGCCTGTGTGTGTTGCATTTCTGGAGCTAGGATGCAGGAAAGTATACATTATATGCTCTCAGTCTACGATCTGCTAGGGTGAATGTCACTGTCTCAGCCAGCTACAGATAAGGGAACACTTTCTTTACATAAAGTATAAACTATCATTGTTCAATATTCTAAATTCAGGAGCAGTCCTACATTGTAGTCTGTATCAAACAGTTTATAAACGTAAGTTTTTAAGCAAAGGAGATAACATTATGGATAAAATTCTCAACATATTTTTCTTTGCCAAATACAAGCATATGATCTTTATCCCAAGCTGTTATCAGCCAAATATTATTCATCCAGCCAAAATATTTAGCTGTAGTGGAGGTTCTTTTGGGTCAATTTGTTTATGCAAAGAGGTTCTGCAATCAGGATATACATAGCATGAATATGTAAAGCAATACTTTCTTACCTGATACACAAGAGAGAGGTAGGATATACTAAGCTCTTAGTTTAAGCACTAGTGTGCTCACCACTCCTGTGTCTTTGTTGAGCAATCAGGCAGCACTTTGGAGAGGAATGGTTGGTACCTGAAAATCCCTGGAAAGAGTCTTTATGCCTCCTATGTGTCATTCCTATACCGTCAGCACTGGTGTGGATGACACAAGGTGTTGTGTTGGCATTTACTTCCTTAAGCCCTTGACCTACTAATGATTAAAAACCTTACTTCAGTCTATAACTGCATCTAAATTTAGTCAGCTCTTTTGTATCTTGCATCCTTGGTATACAACCAGGAGATGGAGTGAGGGGTGGCTAGAGTGAGGGGATACTGTAGCTGGGTCTGGATAAAGAAAAGGTGACAAGTTACAGATTGTGGTTAGTTCTCCCTTGTATTTGTGTATATTGTTTCTACATCATGCAGATGTAATTTTTCAGACCTTACAGCTCACTTCACATGCTCCTCTGTGTGTGAAATAGAATAAGGGTGGTTGCTTTAGGATTCTGAAGTTGAAGAAATTTTAGTCTAGGTGATGATCCCTAGCAAAAAAATTCTGGCTTTTTACTCAGAGCATTTATATACATTCAGTAAATTGCTCTGCCACTGTCACTAGTTGGAGTAAGAGCATCACAGAGCAGGACAGGACAATTAAAATTAATGGATTCCCACCAACCAATGACAGCAAAGGACTGCTAAAAGTCATCCAGTTCTGCAGACTGCCCTGAACCTGCATTGTGCCCATCTAAAACTGTGAGCAGGCCTGAAGAACAGGACTTGGTAGATGAGAAGCTGGACATGGGCCGGCAATGTGCGGTCACAGCCCAGAAAGCCAACTGCATCCTGGGCTGCATCAGCAGGAGCGGGATCAGCAAGGGGAGGGAGGGGATTCTGCCCCTCTGCTCTGCTCTGCTCTGCTCTGCTCTGCTCTGCTGAGACCCACCTGGAGTGCTGCATCCACCTCTGGGGCCTCAAACACAAGAAGGATATGGACCAGCTGGAGCAGGTCCAGAGGAGAGCCAGAAAGACAGCTGGGGGGCTTGGAGCACCTGTCCTATAAAAACCAAATCTGACAGAGTTGGAGTTGTTCAGTCTGGAGAAAAGAAGCTTCAGGAAGATCTCATAGCAGCCTTTTTGTACCTAAAAGGAGATTGCAATAGGGATTCATGCAGCATAATATTTTTATTTTAGGTCATGTGTCTTTGTGTGTATTAGTTCTTCACAAGGCCCAGCAAAGAAATATTTAGTCTCTGGTTCTTAGGACTCAGCTGGCCAAAGTGTGTCATAGAAAAATAATTACTGTTGAGGAAATGGTTAATGTTTAGGGTGAAGTTCATCTATTTTTGTTTTATGGAATCTGACCCTAGATATTTAGGGAAGAATTTGAAAGTCTGTGAAGAATTGCAGTGTACATCCAGCAATAAATATGAAATAGCAGTATCTGAATAGGAAATCTGAAATATATTTTTTATGTGTCTAAGAAAAATATAGCAGATTTTAGAGGCAATGAAAAGATAACATAAAACAGTATAGTGGCCTTTGGGGATACAGTTTCCTCTGTTGTAAGCATATTAAAATAAACTGGTGTCTGCTATTCATCTTTTCTGACTTCAACAGAAAAAGCAAAACTATCATGTTTCTACATTTCTAATGCCTTTTCATTGTTTTAAACTTTTGTTTCTCAATTGTTATTTATGTTGTAAGTTTTCTAGTTTATTAGTCACAGAAAAATCAACTTTCATTAATAGCCTGGTCTTTTCTACTTTTCCAGTCATTACACTCTAGCACTGATTGATTTACATTACCAATGGCAATGAAGTGGTGTTGCAGCAAACTAAGCTTGAGTTCAATTAAAAGTGTAATTTTAGGTAAGTCCACGTCTCAAACTCAAGTGAAAAGATAAAAGTACTCTCATGTGGATGGTTAGGGTATTTTGGTACCCAGAAGAAATGTATCATCTACTAATTAAGAGCTACTTAAGTAGTCTTTAAGAAGTGTAATAGAATATTTTTTTACCTCAGGTACTGCTACAAGAACACAAATAAACAATACGTGTTATTCAGCTCGAGTTTAATACAAGTCTCTGCTCTTTCGTAAAAGGAAAATATAGTATCAATTTCTGGAAGTTCTACAGTTTATGGTCTATGGAAGGTCAAATGAAATGAGATACTTTTCAAATTCTAAACATTTAAAAAAGGAGTTTCAAGGACAATGCCTAAGACATTGAACAGAGTTTCTGCTTTTGCATGGTTATGTTTATACAGGAAGATAATATTTTTTACTTCAAAAGGATCAGTTCCTTTCAAACATAACTTTTTCTTTTTTCTTTTTGTTAGAATATCAGTGCCTATAAATAGAAGCTCTTGACATTTTGCATCATTCTCTACCCTTGCTCTTTATATAGAACTCTCATTGATTTCAATTCTGTATATTGAATTAGACTATGGTGGATAGCTTTTCATTTGTAAAAGATGTGGACAATATTAACCTCTGTGCTCATTGAAAGTCTGTTAAATCTCCTTTAATTACAAAATGGTTTAAATAACATCTCAGGATTAAATTTTACAATTTCTAGACCATCACAAATTGAGATGCTGTGAATTTATGAGGGAGAGTACAATGAGTTCTGGACATCTTTCTTTAAAATTCACTGTTCCAAAAGTTGTGTGAAATTCTGGTTGTTTCTGCAATGGACATTTGGAGTCATGGTGACATCCGGTGTCCATGTAAGAGTATTTCAAATTACGTAAGTATTATAATAATCACCTTCTACAGTCTCACAAGAACATGTTTGCATTGACTTCCCTCAGAAGTTTTCCCACAGTATTACTTTGGAGAGGAAAAGATTTGTCCATGCAGTCTTGTCTGTCAGAGAAAGGGTCAATGAATTTTTGTCACTCCAAAATCTCTGTGGCTGATCTCTGTTCTAGACTGATTTAAAGATGGTTTGAACTACGAAGTGTTCCTGGGCATTGATGTTCCCTGAGATTTGTCTTAAGAGAAGGGTAACAGTGAAGGAAAAAAGAACACGGAAATATTTAATATTTTGAACTGTAATATTGTTCATTTTTTGTTTACTTCTCTTTAAATAGCTTTTCTATAGTCTAAGTAAAACTGTCTATGATATTCTTGGATTGCTGCAAGCATGATCATTGAAAATCTGAAAGTTCAAGAGGATGAAATTTTTGACTTGGGAAATGAAGGATGAGAGTGGAATGGGAAAAATCCCATTAAATTCCAGTAAATTGAGTTAATTATTGAGAAATAAATGGGATTAATTTCTCTAATACTCGTTACTTCTGCATATACTAAATCTCAGATGATATCAAGGCAATATGTTTTATGCCCAAGCTATTTGATATATCCAAGTTGAAAATATAATAATTTAATTCCCCTAACATAAGTGAGCTAAGTCCTTATGATGCCTCAGTGGACAAAGACCATGTTTATAAATATAGAGACACTATAGAGGGTGGTTTTTTATTACATACAGAACTTCTGATAACGGAAGTAATAAATGGCTCTTCTGTTGATTGAGTGGCTGCTGGATGTGCTACATGGACTCTACAAGCAGTAAAGCAAATACGTGACTCAAAATAACTTATACACAGACCACAGAAACTGGCATTTTCATTATGTTTTAGTCTCCAAGTTCTGCAAAAGGCAAAGCGACTTGAATACAACCCTTCTCCAGTATGGAAAAAACTACCCAGCTTTAAAACAAAGCATGACAACCTTTTTACTATTTTGCTATTGATTTTCCTGTTTTATGTTTGCAAATGGAAAGATATAGTTAGCATCTCTGAAAGCATTGTCTTGAAAGGAGTGCATGTGGTTTTAAATGAAATATTTTTCTCTAGTAAAAAAAGGAGCTGTGGTGAATACATTTGAGGGATAATGCACAGTACTACTTCTGAATAGTTATTTAATGTCTCAAGCCTTGATTTTAAAGCGTTGAGTAGCTACAGAATGCTGAAGACCTCTTCTGCTTTAGAAACCTGTTCTTTAGGAACAGCTCAGTTTTTAGAAACTCTCTTCTTTAGCTGCAAACCAAACTGTGTTTTCCCTGCAGGAGTAATCCAGAATTTTAAAGAGAGAAAGTTGAAAATACTGCAAACCATATACCCAGAAAATGAGGGCCTATATTTAATGTATCTGTGTTTCCTTTTGAAAGGTTGGTGTTTTTTTAAAAATAAAAAAATTTATGAAGTTTCTGTATTAGTTCTTGGTTTGAATAGCTTTTTTTTAAACATTGCTTTGAGAGCTTAACATCCTCTAAAATTCCTTTCTTCAGATATTTCTGTAAAGCAAACAGGTTTATTCCTTGTTACCAGAAAACCAAAGTATTAGAATTTTGCATCACAATACTAACTGGGATTAGTATTACAAGAAGGAAATCTAACAAGTATATTGTTTAGTAGAGAGATGTCTTTATAAATTGCATGTGCTGTTCAGTTTTTTCAAGATATATTTTTCAAAAAGAGTTTCGCAATTAAAAGTGCAGTCTTGCAAAGGAAAGGAAAAGATCTTGCAAAAGGAATGCCATGGGTGGATTTTTTTTCTGTTATTCTTGGGAACAGAATTTATGCAAAAAAGAACAAATTAATAAATGTCCTTATTAAAATAATTTAACCTTATACTCAAACTGATTTAAAAATTGTGGCAGATAATTGTGGATAGAGATAGTGCTAAAGACAATCTTGCAGCTGATACCTTGCAGCTGTGTTAATCACCAAGAGTGGGAACAGCCTTGCCCTCAAGGCTAAGGGTGTGTAAAGAGTTAGTTGGAGTCAGTTGGGGTTTGCTGGCTGTGCTGTGAGGACAAAGGGACAGGAGGTCAGTCAAGGGACAGATCAGGTGAGCCACTGTACGAGGGACAGACAGGGACAGGTGGCCGTGCAAGGGACAGGAAGCAGTGAGCTGGGACTGAAGAAGGAGAGAAAGAGCCACAGCTGTGTGGAGCTGCACATTGGAAAGGTACATAGAAAAGGTATGAAAGACTTTTTGCATAACAAAGTCCTGATACTTGAAGCCCCCTGAAGTTTTTAAAGAAGCACTCTGAGTGCAGTGGCCATCTCGACAACAACAGATAATTAGTGTCTAATTCCTTGTGTTCACAGTTTAGGAAGTCATGAACTTTGGCTACTCCATTATTTCCTCTGCATTAAGGTTAAACAGATATGGAGTCAGAATAAAATTTGGGGTTTGTATTGGTGGAAGAGGAAAGATGTACTATATCTTTCTGTGCAGGGAAACAAGATGTCAAGAGACCATTTAATTTAGAAAAGTAGGAAATATTGATCTCTAGTACATAACGCTTGAATTCATAAACTTTCATGGCTCATTATTTTATCAAGGCTTTTGCTTCAGGCTTAAGCTATATTTGCTTCATTATATCAAGAGAGTACAGACTGACACCTGTCTAGCTACTATCTGATGTGTGAATGTATTTTTTCAGGAAACAATTGAAACTGTCTTGAGCATGGAGCCATATGAAACATTGGCCAAACAAAGCAAAACAATCCAGCATTTTAGGGTCCATCTGTTAAAATTGTATTACAAAGCTGTTTTCTCCACTGCTGAAGGAAAGTAATATGGCCCAGTATGTAGTTTATATATTTATACTTCAATTTATTACAATTTCATGAATGCTTGCTTTTGCCATGGGAAAGAAACATAAATTGTTTAGTTTAATCAAAGACTTATCAAGAAATTCAGAAGAGATTGCATGTGATTGGAATTAAATCTGTGATGTTAAAGGGCAGATATAGATATTAATTCAATTTTATTTTTAATTTACCTAGGCCTGTAGTAAGAATTTTCTTTAAAGAGAAATAAACCTTTTAAGCCCCTACAAATACAAATATGCAGACAAGTGATTATGGAATTATAAACAGCAAAGCAGTTGTTATGTTGGCTCTGACTGAGTGAAGCAGCACCATTTGCCCAAGTTTTTTAGCAGAATCAAAAACTGGGGGCAAATATGAGAATTTTTTTTTTCTCAAGCAAAGCCTTCCTTGCAGTCAGTGATGGAAAACTTTGAAAAGGAACAATTAGGTCCAAGTAGCTGGAAAGAGGACACTGAAGAATAAATAAAGTGTGGAATTCAATAAATCAAGTCAAGTAGCACCTGCAAAGCAGTATCAGATCATTGTATTATATAGACAGATTTTTCATCAATTTTAGTTTACTTTATTAGTACTTCCTAGATTTTCTGACATTTCTCATTACAAAAATTGGTTTTAAATATTTACAGGTTATAGTATTTTTTCATACATTTTTGTAATATTGATAAGTCTAGAATTTAGCTCTTATTTTGAATTACTTTTTTCTTTTCAGTTCAGCCTTTTGGAAAGCATTGTTGAAGGAAAATCTTGTTCAGCTCCATTAAAACAAAGAAACTGTCATAGATTACTGAGTTTAAGGAGGTGTGTCCAGGGCTAACAATATGAGAAACCCTTTTGGCTTTATACATTTGCTGCTGGAAGCATTTCTGAGAGAAGTGCAGAGAGGTCATAGGTAGACAATTTGAAGTTTGTCGAAGACCTTGAAACAAGGAGCTGGAGTGATGAAACAGGAGGATGAAGAGGAATATGAGCAAGAAGGGTTCTAGGAAGAAGAAGGATAGCAAACAGAAAGCAATTGCAGGAAAAAAAAAAGGAGGAGACCAGTATGTTTTCCCAGTTGAGAGATTAGCACTGGTGTGTAGTGAGCCTTGCTTTGTGCTTTGAAGGCTTCAGGAATAGGTTAGATAGACAAGAATGGTAGTGAGACAAAAACCAGGGAGGCTGAAAGTTCAGAGTAAAACACAAAGCAGTGTAAACCTTTTTTACAATATGTGTGCACAAGGATAGAAGTTTAAGATTGCACATGGAGTTTTGTTTCTATATAATTACCTAATTGCTTGTTTGTTTGTTTTTTAAGGGTAGGGCAGTATGCCTAAACAAAATATAGGAGTTTAAAGCAACAGGAAAAAAAATGGTTTCCCTCTGCATGGTGTCATACAGATGCCCAGTTTGTTGATCAGATAGATATAAAAGTATGGATTCATGTCATGGAGTGCTGCTATTCTAGAAATGATTTCATTAATGGCAACAGTTAATTGGCATTTACTCATGATAGAATCACTTTTCTGCCAGAATTTAGAAAGCAAGTGTAGATTTAAGGAGCAGTAAGTTATCTTCTGTATTTTCAAGGTAAGGTTTCTCTGAAATTTTATATCAGAAAAGACCATGTCATATTTATTTGGATGGTTTTCTTTCTCTTTTTCTCCTTTATTTCCCTTCTTGAGGTTGGAAAATTTCTAGTAGCACAAGCATTCTATGTAGCCTTTTTTATTGAGGTTACTATTGCTATGAATGCAGGTATTAAAAGAAGAAGCAATCTAAAAGGATATGGAAGACCTAATATTGCAATGCTCATAATTGGCATACATCAATTTGTTAGATAATTTTATCTTGGTAAGTGACAGTCCTGTGGATATGGTATTTTATGAGGAAAAAAAAGAAATTCAAGAACTGTTCAGAAATGTATGACAGGCTTCAGGAAAATCATGGGTTTGAATATTTTTAGAAGATTAACAAGATTTTCTATGTGTGGTTATTTACTAAACTTTAGATAGTTTCAACAATATAAGTGAACTCTAATCTCCATAAAACTGTCATTCTTAACTGGCATTTGTTAAAAAATTAATCATTATACTTAGCCCTTCCACCATTCAATCTGTAGAGGTAGGGGACCCTTGGCACAGTTTGAGCTGTGTATCCTTTCATTTGTGTGTGAATACTCTTTCAAATACTCTATATTAAATACAATAACTCTGTTTTATCTGGAGTGTTTGAGCTGTCTTGCATAAACAATTCTATTTTTATTATAATTCCTGTTATAGTCATCTTTGAAAACTGAATCACGTTTGAATGATACTTCCCAGCCCAGAACTTTCTCTGAATAATAGTTGAAAAATATGCATAGTGGTGATACTCATCTGAACATACTTTTTTCTTCTTCACTGTAATGTGCCACACTTTGATTATGAAGGGCTGAGGTTATGAGACAAACATTGTTTCCTTGGTTCTGCTTTTATCTTTTTGAAGCTAAGGTGGTCTTGCTATCAGACTTTAGGTTGCTTTGGTGCACTGTTCTCTCTAGCTACTCTGTCAGGATTAATAAGGTATGAGTAAAATAAAATGTGTTTCAAAATGAAATTGCCAGAAATGCAACAAGAGAACTGCTGATATGGAAGAAATGTTCAGTTAATTCATTTTATTATATAAATAGGTTATACTTTCTCCAGAGAGAAATCTAGCTATGTTTGCTGCTGTAGTTGCATGATAGGCAGATCATTAGCATACTTTCAGAAGAAGCATTCTCTCCCTTCACCATTATAAATATTCATGAATTATTTTCTGACTTGTTTTAGAACATATTTTTGTGAAACTTATTTGGGTATAATTAAGTGTATTGCATCCGAGTTACAACCAAGACTGGGGTACCAGACACAAAAAACCCAGATATATTCTTAGATATATAATGATAATAGATCAAAACTTACTGTACATGTATATCAATTCAGGGTATTAGAGTGATCAGTTCTCTATAACTGATTCTGAAGGTTCCTTTGTAACTAGGTGGGGATTTTTTAGCTTTATGCAATCTAAAGACATTTCTGTTTAGGCTGTCAATCACAGACAGAGCAGCTGCACTCGTCTGTTACACAGTTCTGTACATGCTTTAGTTATACCTTAAATAACCTTTCTGTGTACTCATCTTTTATCATTTGCAGTGATGCCATTAGACATTATGCTTTCAAGGTTTTTCCTATACTCTGGTACTAATTTCTGTCTTTTGATACAGTTTCTGTTTTTTTTCTTCAGAAGCCTGTGAGATGTAGCTTCCTGATACCATTACATTTATTATAACTATGCCATGATGATATTTCCTTATTATTCTACAGTAAATGCAGGGTCGTTCAGTCTACAAATAGGGTCATTAAGAGATTTCTCATAGATAGAGACAAAGCACATTCATTACTATTTGTTACTAGTATCTATTTGTTATGATGTTATCTCTAGTCCTTTATCACAATTGTGTTGTTTCAGTGATAGAGTAATACAGTTCTTGTGTTGGTGGGTGCTGCTGTTGTACAAGAAGTCGTTGATACCTTGTTTAGACTTCCATAATGCTTTTGATCCTGTCTCATAAATGAGGAAATCTTACAGAATCCTACAATCATAAAATTCCAACTCCACCTTTAAAACCTGTCCCTGAGCACCACATATAGTTGTCTTTTGAATACCTTCAGAAATGATGACTCAGCTGCTTCCACGAGCAGCTGGTTCCAGTGCTTCACAACCCTTTTGGGTGAAGAATTTTTTCCTAATATCCAATTTAAACCTTGCCTGACATAACTTGGAGCTATCTTCTCTTCTCCTATTGCTTATTACTTGGAAAAAGAGGCTGATCCCCACCTTGCTTTCAGGTAGTTGTAGGGCAATAAGGTCTCCCCTGATCCTCCTTTTCTCCAGGCTAAATAACCCCAAATTCCCCTGCTGTTCTGCCTAGGACTTATCTTCCAGAACCTTCCCCAGTCCCCTTGCCCTCCTCTGGATACATTCCAGCACCTCAATGTCTTTCTTGTAGGAAGGGGCCCAAAACTGAATACAGTATGCAAATAAAGGCAAAATCGTTCAGGGAACTAAATTATTAAAACAGTGTTTCAGGGAATATGTAACAAATGAAAAGTCTTTGGAGTTGTTATGGATCCAGACTCCCAAAGAAGTTTGCTGGTGACCTAAATGAAGTAGAAAACATACATATTAGACTTGCAATGCAGTGTGCTACTGCAAATTCCTTGAAATGTATGATTAGAATTTGATAAAATTTTGTTAAACTGAAGAGGTATTTTAAACAAATATGAAGAACCATAATAGGATCATGTATACAAAAAAAAATCAAGTGTGCAAACTTACTTTGAAATAATTGAAGAAAGCAAATATGATTTGATGGCCCTTAACAAGCATTTGTGATGTAGTCTTTTTAAATTACTGTGAAATCTCTGATATAATGTGAATGTACATTCTGGCATAAACTTGAATGGGAACTTTCTCATTGACCTGGGTTGCTAAATCACAGTGATGGCTGAAAAACTTTACAGCAGCAAATTTTGCTGCCAAGTCATAGTATCCTAGGGATTTTAAGAGTAAACTACCAATTTTATCAAGAAACAGGTTTTTTTACATATTTTATGGTATGAAGATCTGATAAAATTTTAAAATTGCAGTGACATAGGGCTGAGACCAGCACTTTGGAGTGGGACAACATAAACCTTTAGGTCATTTGGAAAGTGTGTATTGAGCAATGGTGCATCTTTACTATATTTAACAAAACCTTATTTAAATAGATATGTGTGAAAGCTAAATTCTAGTTACCTAGAATTAGAATGGTTTGTGATCTTGTGAAATTGCCCTTATGCAGGGAGACAGCAGAGTTCTTCAAGCAGGTAGCTTTTTTTGAAGAAGGTGCTGACACTTCATGTGATTAAATCTTTAGCTGTTTGCCTCTAGGGCTGGGGATGTGGGCACTCAGCAAAAATATATGGCAATATACAACAGCTGGAAAACCACTTGAAAACAAAGGGAGGAGGGGATTTTTCACTAAATGGATCTATCTTTCTCTCCCTATGTTTCAGTGTTGAAATTTGTACCTCAGAAGACACTCAACCAGTGGGCTGAAGTAGAGTGACTCTGAAGTATTAGATGAATATTGGCTCTAGTCAACTTGGAAATGTCCCAGAACACTTTCAGTCTGGCCTACTGTTCTGGCTTCAGGAGTGCTCTGTTTGCACAGTTCTGGTGCATAGTACAAAGACAACAGTCCAACTTTTCTGTCTCGTAGAAAACTGTGTACATAGATTACTTTTCAGTGAAGAGTCCAAATTCGGACTGTGTTTTTTGTCATTTCTAAACAATGTAATTCTTCCTCTTTAGCATAAAAATTACTGAATTGGGGAAAAGAATTTAAGACAGAGAGACTGATATAGTGTGTACTGCCAGCACATCTGGAAGGCAGTTATTCTCTAATTACCCAAGAGACAGAAGAGAAAGCTGGCAGCTTTGCTGCTGTTATAAATCCCATCACTTCTAAAAGAGTTAATGGCTGCCCAGCTAATCAGTCTTTGTTATCTTATAACATTCAGAGACAAAATAAAGGCCATAAAAATAAAAAGCAAAAAAACCTCACTGGTCTGTTACATTAAAATGTGTGGTTCTATCTTTCCAATACAATCCCACCATATCTGTCTTACAATGTTTAATTTGGTTCTAAAATATGCAAGCATTCAGTTGTTTGGATGAAAATTGGTTCTGTGGATGGAATGGGTGTTGTAGTTACTAACTTACCATCTTTCATCTCATCTTTTGAGCTATGTGCCTGACCTATGCTTTAAATGGCTCTATCAATTTTACCACCAGCTGCAGAGCAGGTCTGCCTGTAACAAGCTTGTTACTTTTATTCTAAATTTGACTGTAAAAGAAAAGAGAACATCGCATGTGAAACCCCAGAGTATTTGTCTCCCTTTTCTTTGAAGGCAAGAGCCACAAATTCCTTACCTGTCAGTAGAACTATGTGAAAAAAAATCAAATTCTATTAGTGTACAGTACTCCCACTGGAACAGATAAGCTGAAAGATAAATTTGTTTAATGGCATAAATAACAACCCAATTTGGAAAGGGTCCTGAATATCATAGGGGACATTTTAACATTGCCAGAATGTTGCCAAAGTTCACTAACAGAGTAAGGAGACAACTTCATATCCCACAAGAAAATTCTTGTATCACTTTCTCAGTCATAGAGTGCTTAGGAAATAAAAAAAAAACCACCAAAAACCCCCTATGTTTCTTGCAGCACATCCTTCTCTTACTGACAGAGTGAAAAATAATGTTAGATGGAGATGATCAGTGGGATTCCCTTCTGAAGTTGATAAAACTGAATTATGTCTCACCAGATCTGAGACACATTACATTATCCCATACTTCATAAAAAGGCCACTAGTTCTTCTCTTCAGTTCTTCTATTCAGTGTCTACTGAATAGCTTTCTTCAGGGGTCCCTATATCCTGAGCAGTAGTGGGTCACAGTAAAGTTCTGCTAGCTATCTGAATTTTTTTTTTTTTTATGAAGAAGGTATGATGTAAGTAGATGTAGTCACATATCCAGAGTTTAGGTAGAAGCAGCTGGTTATCTGTTGGTAAACTTCAGTGCCATACCATCAGCTGTAAGCTCGTCTTCTTTAGCTCATTTAGGATTTTGGATACCTGGCTCCAAACACATGCATTTTAGCTTATAAGGCAATATTGTAATGGTTTATTATGTATAGAATCTCCTGCTCTGAATTTTACATTCTCAGAGTTTCTGAGTGAGTGCAGCCCTGTGCTGAAGAATTCCCAACCATTTGCTGTAGTTCTTATATTGAGATTTTGGTTTTATCCCCAAACATATTTTAACCAACACGTGGTAGTTGCCTGATTTAGGATGACAGCTATGCCTGGCTTGGACTAAGAGTCTCCATCCTACAGCAAGATACTTCTCTGTAAAAGTAATAGATTTTCTCTGCTCAGATATCGCAATGGCTGCTTTTTTTCTGCGTGGCCTTGCTCCCAAGGTTCTGACAGAGCTCTGTTGTGGTGTTTTCATGGGAAGGTGGGACTGTCAGAGCACAGTGGGACAGAGCAGCGTGGCTGGGACCATAACAGATCTGCAAGTGCAGCTGAGGTTTGTCTCCCCTGCTCGCTCCTCACAGGAGTGGGATGTGAGTAATAGCCTCATGCTGCTCTGAGTCATAGCAGGAAACTTCATCAAAACAGAAAGCTGCCAGGGTGTATTCTACCGTGTACCTTGTCATCCCACCTTGTTACTGTCTCGTGGGAAAGCTGGTCTGTGAGTAGATGCTTTTTGCTTGTACCCTAAACTGCTAGGAAACAGCTCTAGAAGACTCTTCCAAAATAGCTGACTGATTTTCAGTTGATCATAAACATCAGTTGATACTACCCATCTTCACTCAAAAATAGCTAGACAAAATGGTCCAATTCTATTTCTCTGTGCTTTGGTGTCATAGGATACTTTTTTGTTGAATTGTTTCAAAGAACCACATGGGGAGATTTGTCAAACTGCCATTCAGTGAGTGCGGCCAGACTGACTTTGAATGTTCTGTTTTCCATTTTGCAGCATTTTTTAAGTCTCCAAATTTTTTAACAAATATTATTTATGGCCAAGACATGACAAAAAGAAAGGTTTATGTTATTTGAGTTTGTAGTAGAAAACAACTTGAGAAAACAAGATCTAACATTTCTTTTTTGCCTCGTGCTTAGATCAGGGACTAGCTGGGTAATTACTTGAAGTATTAATTCATGCTAAACACTCTCAATGCCAAAAAGAATTAGAGACTTGTCTTTTGGTTGCATTAAGTGACTTAGTTCAAGAATGTCTTTAAAATTCAGAAGTCTCCTCTCACATCCTGGTTTACTAATCTGGGATATTATAGCCATTGAATTCTTAATAGTACACTTTAAATGCCTTTGGGAAGGAGAAACTGAAAAAGTTGCAATGTTTTTTTTCCCCTTGATC
The DNA here is from genome assembly GCA_013398615.1 of Brachypodius melanocephalos. Lineage (NCBI taxonomy): Eukaryota > Metazoa > Chordata > Aves > Passeriformes > Pycnonotidae > Brachypodius > Brachypodius melanocephalos. The sequence goes on along the minus strand of VZSR01001685.1, from coordinate 1,716,047 downwards.
AACATGGTGTTCCTGTAAGGGTTTCCCATGGCAGACAGTACACAGAAAAAATTCTGCAAAAGAAGAAGAAGACAGTTTTTTACTTATAAACTGTAATACCCTTGAGAATTTCAGTTTCTCTCTGTCCTATTTCTACTGCTATGATCATTAAAATCATGTCATAACACTATCCCTGTTTTCCTCAATTATATACTAGTCACAAAATCAGAGGCCAGACTGATCCCAGTGGAAGAGGAATCTATGAACTTTACAAAGTTCCTGCTCGTGTGTCTGAATCATGTCCTTTCTTCATTTTCTACAGATTCCTAAAAGAACCATTTCTTTATAGTGTCTTGCTTTTGAGATTTTTGTTTTGTGGCTTAGTATTATGCAAATATGCTCTGAACTATTTTCACACATTTTTTGAGAAAAAAAATTAATAGTTCATTTCAGCAGTAGTATTTTCTTTGAGATGGTCATCCCCCATATATCTTTTTGAATTCTAAAACAGCAGAATACACGTTTGTTAGTAAGACCTCTGTGTTCTCTGCCACTGTAAAATAGCCTGCAATACTGTGCAAAAGGAAGGGAGACGACTGGGAGGGATTTGATATGGTTGATAATAAGTGGCTGTGCAGGATTCTGTGGCTGTGGATTGATGATAGAAATGGGTCAGTGTCTTGTTGATTTTGGTTAGAAAGCCTCCCTGATTTTATACCTTCCCTGTGTTTTACTCCTCAGCCATTTAGTTGTGCCACCTGAGAGACAGATGAGGGAACTAATCCTGCTTTAGCAATACATAAATAATAAATAAGAACAGTAGCCCTCCACTTCCTCTTACCAGCCGAAATGATTTATTATAAGGCTTTAAATCTGGTTCCACAAACAAATATTCTTGTATTCTGGCACCAGCTGTGCAATGAGGTAGAGGTCACAAATAAATGGTTGGAGCCAGGGGCACCTAAAACTAGTTTTGTTTCCAAGGGCATCTTAACATGAAAACACAGTCTTAGAATAATATTAGGAACAGAAATATTTATACTCCCTGCAGGGAGCTGGATCTGTTTTCTCTTGTGTTTGGTTAAAGTAAATTTAAAAATAGAAAAATGTATGAAACCATCAATGATCGTCTCCATTTGAAACTAATGAGAGAGAAGAGAAAACACAGTTTCATGACAGTTTTTGCAGATTTGAGGCTTGAGTGCCAAAGCTATTTTTTTCTCAGTCTTAATGTTTATTAGGGCTTTTCACTTGAATATTTAAGATTTTATCATCTGAAGTAATTATTTGCTTTGTTAATACTTTCATGCTTTACACCCATTCCAAGGTGACCACTGGCCATACTAGAACTGCGGAGCAAGAGCAAGTGAACATGCTTTCTTGAAAGTAAATTTCTTTTCTATAAGAAGTTCACAGCATCCAATTTTTGTCACACTAAGTATTACATATTTTTGGCACCTGTGTTGAGAATAAAGTAAAATCTTTTATCAGGTGTAATCTCTAGGAATCACAATATTATAAAATCTGACCAGATTCTCAAAACAAAAACAAAAAAAAAACCGGTACTGATGTGATTTTTTTCAGATAGTTTTTTTATAGAAGACTTACTTCTTGCCAGTGTAGATGCTTTAAGAGTTCAATATATTTTCCTTAGAGACCATTTTAATCCACAGATGTTTATACTCAGGCTACTTAAAAGGAGCATTATTGATCAGTCAAAGGAATCAAATCATGACTTCTTTCTTCATATATTCCATGAGGAACGGAAAGAGCTTCCAATGAAATGCTAGGTCATGCTTTGTAGAAATGCTTCTCTGTCTAGCTGTCTTTCACCTCATGAAGGCTTCAAAAGAGACAGAGAGTGAATCACACCCAGTACTTGAAATGAAGCTGAAGATTCTCATGCACACTGTGAGAATGAGTCCTCATTCAGAATTTATCCTTTCTGGCTGTATTTCTGGATTTGTGAGTCCTTCTGAAACCATCTGGTTTCTAGCACGATGCTTGTGAAGGCTAACTGATCTCTTTTATCCATATGATCCAACAGTTGTACGTAGGAAAATGTTGGTGCAAAAATTCAGTGTAGACATTAGAGCATGAGATTTATAGAAGAAGCTTCAATGGTTTCTTTTTGCTCAGATTTTCTACTCAAAATTTCATTAAGAGCACAGTTAGATTCCAGACTCAAAATCCTTAAGGAGTCAGTAAAGACATTTTAAATTAATATAATGTGTCAATGTATTAGAAATGGCTAAATGAAGACCAGAAATGGCAAAGGAAATGGATATTGGGGAGGGGGATGGGGGCGTGGGGGGGCTTTTCTAGAATGTGCTTTCTGTGATGGCCATACTGTCTCTCCAACTCAAGTGTTCAGTGAAATTAGTAGAGGACTGCTATACTATTAGCAGGAAAACATTGGAGCAAATTCAGAGTGATACTTCTTTCCTTAGGTTGTAATATTCAGTGTTTTCTGACCTAAGGAATTAGTAGTGTCGTAAGTGCTACTCCCTTATAAGCATTTCCCTTCTGAGTTTGTCTACATTTACATGTGGTACTTATTGCTAGAGCAGAAAGTTCCACAAAACTATTTTTAAGGATATAAAGAGTACTTCCTTTATTATTTCATTTACTGAAAAAAGTTTCCTCTCATGCTGCTAATCTTTTACATCATGAAACAGTGAGCACTTATTCCCTGTCCATTTTTGCCATGGCCATCATGATTATATGTGCTTGCACAATCTCCTCAGACACACCTTTTCCAGACTGAGGCATTTCCATTGTTTTAGTCAATCCCGTTACAGAATCTCTTATATACTTTTGGTATCTATTCTTTTCCTTCTCCATATATTTCTACTGCACCATGTCTTTTCAGAGAAGCAGTAACCCTGGTTCCAAAAGCTACGTTGACATTTCACAATTTTACAATACTTATTCCTCTCCCATTCAGTCTGGTTTTCTTTTGTTTTTGACTAATTTGAGTGCTATTGTAGTCAGGCTTACTGCTCTGTATTTCCACAGTCCATATCCAGCCTCTTGGAAAAACATTTTTTGGTCACATTTCCTACTTATTGCACCAGTAATAGGGCCAATTTAAAGGCTAATTCATTCACTTTACTTAATCTTTGGAATTTGCACTTGAGTTGCTCAGCTCTCGTATAACTGCTGTTGTGTCGTAGTAATCTTTTTTTATACATTTTATTGACTATTTTCCAAAGCCTCTTTTATTAATGCTTTCACTGAGACAGCCACTTATTTGATGCCAAGGAAAACCCAACCAAAACCAAAACAGTGGTTTGGATGTCACTCAAGCTCCTTGGTAGATTGATACAAAGAATTAATTTAATTGCTTGTTTTATTTTTTTTTCTCTTCCAGCCTTATGTTCTTTGAGCATTTCTTTTACATGCTGATAATCTTTTGGCCCTGCAGGCCCCCACTGGCAGCAGATATTTTTATTTTTCAAAATTTTTGTGTCTCAAAATGTACTTTGGCCTGACTTTACATTTAACGTGTTAAAATTTATGTTCATCTCTGTTTTCTTCAGTTGTATACAGCTTTCACTTTTTAAAGAATGCATTATAAAAATTATTTCTGCCAGTTTCTGATTGTTAAAAAGCCAGCTTTTTTTTGGTCCTTCATGTGTCCTATATATTCAAATTTATGTTTTATCATGTGTTTATGAAAATTTAAATCATGCTTTAAAAGACTTGAAGTATCTCTATTTAGTTTCAGTTTACCAATTTAGACACTTACATATATAGCTGATCTCTTTGAAGTGAATGCTACTGTGTTAATGTTTTAATTTATTAGCCTCAATTATCTTGTTTCTTCATTAAAACACCATAGTATCACCTCCTATGTAGTTTTTCTCATTTCTGTACTAGAATGTGTTCAACTAATTATTTTAACACAATTTCCAAGTTGCCTAACATGCCAGTGTCCTCATTTGTAATGACTTAATTAATTTGAATTATTTTTTAACACTGCCACCTCAGAGGTGTTGTGCTGGAAGTCTTTGTTTCCTTTAAAAAAAGTCATTATTTTTTACCGAGAAGAAAGATTGCCTGTGATAAGTAAATGTGCTTCTTTTCCTCTTTCCACTGAGACATTGAAAATCTGGCAGAGATCATTGTTCAAAAACCTCCTTTTCAGATAACTTGTGATACTATTTGCTCACAGGGGTTCCAGTTCCTTAAAACCCAAACAGATTCACTATCCTTTTCCATCTCTGTTTTTGATTTTTACTGGAGACCTAGATCCTACATCTATGTTTCTGCTTTTAATTCTATGACCGTTAATGCACCCTTAAGAGAAATACAAATTCCTGCTCATAGGAAATGCAGATTGAAAACATGGAGATTTCCTAACCTAGGCACACCAAGATCAAAGGGGAGAAACCCAATTCCTGATTTAATTCTGGCTTTTGTATATCATCCAATCAATTACCTCAATATCATTAACCTAAAACACCAGCAAATAGGAGTTTTGGGAAGATGAGAGACTAATTTGGTGCAAGGCAACTCCACAGGCATGAGTTCCCCTCTTCAGAGGTGGAGTAAGGAATTCTGAAAAATAAAGGTATATAAACACTAAGGAAACAATTTAGCCCTAAATAAGCATGCAAATACATGCTTAGTTTCTGAACTATTTCAAAGAATGCCAAAGGAGGCTCTGACACATTTTTGGCATTTAACCTTCCTCCTTTGTATTCTGTAAAAATTGGTAAGGTTTGCTGGCCAAGCCAAGGCAAGCAAAGTCGTCTCCCCCATTGCTGCTGTACTTTCTGTAACAGCAGAAACTTTCTTTCTCATAAACAGCCAAAACTCACAACATTTTGTTAACAAACAAATTGTTATGTAGACAGTAACAAGTTTACCTGTACAGCATCTGGGCTTGTTTTCTAAAAATAGTCCTAATTGCAGTGAATTTTGTTATATGAATATATGTTCGTTTATCTTACTGGATAATTTCAGCAAACTCATCAAAAGGTAACATTTTGCCTTCATTATTTGAGAGAAACTACACATAGCATCTCATAGTTTGGAACAGTTGTGATATTTTTTCCTCTTTTTTTGTTCCCTTAATCACTTTTTTATTGTGAGTTTTTATTTGTTTTAGATGGTCACTATTTTGTTTTTGCACTCAGTGGTAACATTCTCAATCTAGTAGAAACAAATATCAAAATGTCATCTTCCTTGTGTGAACATTCCCTCGTAATATATGTGTTGCATATAAAATCTCCTTTTACAAAAGTCTTGAAATTTCAAATTTGCATGAATCAACACAATGTTTTGCTTTCCAGATGATGAAAAACACATTATAAAAGATTGAAAGTGTAATTTTTGCTGGTTTTATTTTTTACTGTGAATATCTTCTAGGATTAGTTGTTGACAATTTGTATTTTAAGAAGATGCACAATGGGGTTTTTTTTTCTGTAATTTTCTCTCTAACTTTAAATTAGTCACATTTCTAGTCACAACTTTTACATGTCAGCACTATCATTGTTCAAATAATCTGCATTAGGTATAGTATTATACACACACACACATATATATATATGCACTATCTATATATGCACCATCTGCACTTTGGATGTGAAGTTAAGAAGATATCCATGAAAATTATGATTCCATTTAAAAAACACCACAAATAAAGTTTTTTGCCTTACTGTTTTCCAATCTGGGTTTTTTGTCACCTTCATGTCACTGGAAAGACGTTTAAACCATTTATAGGGTTCTCTTTCAGGTTATTTTGTATATAACCAGTGTATGAATACCAACTTTCCCCATTAAATACAGTAACAGTAATGAGGTACTGTTTTACTGTTTTCTTATGAGCTCAATTATCTTGTTTTTGTCAGCTCACAAATGTTTTATTCCATGTGTTATTACTGATATTTTTCAGGTTGGTGTTGTTAATGGAAATTTGTGACTGGTCACTCATGCTTGTCCTTAACTTTAGCTGTTAGTAATGAAAACTTTCTCAATCAATTCACAAACTGCAGTTTTGCTGATGCTGCTCGTTTTGCGCTGTGAATTTCTGCCAACGCTAGGCTTGTGAAGCCCTAAGCTAATTGACTTTCCAGTTTCACAACTGAAGTAATATTGTGCCAAATTTCTTGGAACATTATTTTATAGAAGTTCGTGCCTGAAATTGACCCACATGAGTTGTTTGCCATCTGTTAATAAAACCAGAGCAAACAAACCACAAACCAGAATTAAAAGAAATTTACAATATCCTTCATGCAGGAGTTGACAAGTTGGCGTGCAAGAACACCATAGAAGCTTACATTCAGAATCACGCTTTTAATGACTATGTTGTCTAACAAAGAAAGAAAAATCTGTAGTAATGGTTATAGAATAAAATATGTTAGGATAGTCTTCCTGCTGCACACCTTTTCTTGTCTTCTCACTGAATCAAATATGTCCTGGGGGTTTGTTTCATGGAAGATGTTGTACACATCCACAAAGGTTACAGTGGATGTAGCAAAGTTTTACAAACAATATTTCCAGCTGGAATAAAAATAGAAGATGCAGAGATATAATATTTTATCTTTCAAAAAACATAAATGCCAATTTTGGTGGGTTTTTTTAAATTTAAGTGGTATAGTCTGCTGAAGAGGAGTTAGCCACACAGGCAGGCTTACAATTCTAATGTGCATAGTAACATGTACAATAGGGTGATAATTAAGAGCAAAAATGAGAATCAGATTATTTGCTTTGTTTTCCTGTAAAAAATATTTTTTTGATTAATTTTTACTTTGTCCTTTTTCCTTTGACATTTCCAACACTGTTTTTCTTTTTCTGATTTACAAGGAGATTTTCAAATGTGCCTTGCATCAGATTGGTATATTTGAATTTGTGAATTAGGGTATAAACTGCTACTGTAGCATGTTTTTAAAGGGTAGGTCGGGAATTTTCTAAACAATGGAAAAGTAGCATTTCAGCTCTGGCTTCTGCAATGAAATGGCAAATTTTAGAGTCAGTTTCATTGGCTTTCCCTTGAGGGGATTAGATTGGTCAGACTGGGTTCCAAAAAATGCTGACCGAGGAGTGGCCATAAGGGCTCAGAAAAGAAAATTGTAGTTTGAGAATAGTCCTTGTCAATTGAAGGGTTATTCAGAAACATACCTTAACAATTTTTATAGTTGGAAAAGGCATTTAAAATCCTTCCAAAACAAAAATCAGCCTTTCATCTTTTAAAAAAGTCTATAGCTAGGTTTTCTGTTACAGTATCCTGAAGGACACATTTCTTTGAAGATCCAGTCATGGATCTCCTGTATCATAGGTGTCCCAACATCTACACAATCAAACATAAGAATAGGCAAGAACAGTTCCTATATTTTGGTCTCAATTTTAAGCAAGAAAAAGGTGTAGTTCTGCCCATAGGGTTGTTACTTTTTTTTCCTTTTGGAAACTGTTGGGCTTTGAGGGTTTGTCTTGCCCATGTCCAGTGACTCTGTAGGATCAGGTGTTCCAAGGAATTCTCTAATGTTTCTCTTACCTCTTTAGAAACAGGCTTTTAGTCACTGTATTTTAGTACTCTATGACGAGTTTATTTCTTTTATGGCTGGGAGGCTTACAGTTTTTTTAGATCACAAGTGGGGATGTATGCATTCATTGCATTCAAGTTTTTAGGTTGAAAACTAAGTACTTAGTTAGATCTGCCTTTAATTTTTTTTTAATGGTATGTTTTTGTTTACTCCTGTTGATGTTGCTGATGGTGTTTCTTTTTGTTTGCTGTGGTGTGATGTTACCTTTTGTTTGCTATGCCTTCCAGCTTGTTTTTAAAAGATGCATGAATAGATTTGTAAGATGAGGCAGTGTCGGGAATGATATTTTATTTTTCAATGTCAGAAGGCTTTATTAACAAAGCCATTTACCTACAGGAAACTGAAAAGGGTTGTCACTGGCTTTCAGTGAGAATGCACAGTGGTATTCCTAAGCTACTTTAAAAAGGGAGGCTAGTCAGTGGAGAAATATGCTTCTGCGTCTTTGCATTCTCTCCTTTCAATGTCATTGCCTTCAGTCTTGTCAAATTCTGCAAAAGGTAACATTTAGCACAAGAAGGCATTTGAAGAAAAAATAAATGACTGCAGAAAATAGGATGTTGTTCCTTTTGAATTGACATGGACAGAAAACTCAGCCATGGTTTTGTCAGGAGTTGTGTTACAAATCTTGAATAATAGAAAGTCTGAAGTTTTTATTTTGTTTTAATGTCCCTTTCAAGACTTTTGCCAAGAGCAGAGAAGCAACTGCTTGAGACTTACCCAGTTTATAATAGAAGGTGTTTTATGAGTCAAAAGAATAAAAAGTGCATCTAGCTCAGTTGTTTTTCTTCATCAGTGCCTATTAGCTGATATGCAGTGAGCAGTAAAAGCAAAACAAATTTAAATGCTTTTCATAACCAGTGTCCCAACTTCCAGTGGTTTCTCACTCATGAGCTTTCCAGGCTCTCTCTGCTTGGTGATTCATAACAGATCCCTCCTCCAGTGCCTGTCCAGCCTTTCCTTGAATTCACTGCTATATTTGCACCTGCAAAACTCTTTGCCAGAAATACATCCATGGCATCCTACCCACTGCCAAACAAACCATCTCCTGTGACTCGTTTGAATCTGAATCTTGCTCTCTTCATTTCATACCCTTAGTTCCTCTTTTAGAAGAGTGGGTTAATAATTTACCCCCAGCTCCCTCTCACCACATTGCTTTTTGATCTGTACTTCATTAACCTTCTCTGATGGCCTCTCCACCCCTTCTCCAAGCTGAAGAGGCCTTTTTGCTGCTCTGACATGAGCTGTTTCATACTTCTTCCTCTCTGACCCTTCCTATTCTCCCTCTTTGAGAGGAATGAAAGGTGGGGTGAGCTCAAGTGTGGGTAAATCACGGTCACAGTGGCACAAAAATGCTCTCTATTTTTCTCTGTTGCTTTTGTGACCAACCTTAGCACTTGATTTACTCTTCTGACAGCCACTGAGGACCGAGCAGGTGTTTTTAGAGAACTCTCTATACTGTGCTGAGGCTTGAAGCCCTTCTTTTCCAAAAATAGATGGTCCTGGTTTCCAGACCAGGTTTCTGTGCTGTAATTTCCCTGTTTCCTCGATAATCATCATCAAAAGTCTTTTGGTAACCCAAATATATTTTAAAAATTAATTTAATGTGAACAGTTATACTTGGGAAAATTGCCCTTGTATTTTAGCATGTGTATCTTCTCTCTGTGTCAGAATGTGAAGTAACAGTATGTGCTCTTTAGTTATGCACCTCTTTTCTTCTGAAACACAGCTTCATTACAGGGACATTAAAATTCATTAATGACATGAGCTATATACCTATATCAAAGTTCAAACTTCTTATCTCAATTAGAATTGGAAAAAATTGCCAGAAAACTTTACAATTCAGATAAATCTTTCTATTCTTTTTTAAGTGAATGGGTCGCTACTTTCATCTTCTGAGATCAATGAATTAAATATGGGTTCAGTATAAATTTTATGCCCTCCTAATTGAATGATATTCATCTGTTGCATAAGAAATTAATGCAAATTCAATGTCTCAGGTAAAAATAGGAGCCATAAATCTGTGCTTTAGATTGGTAGAATATTCTTATTTTCTCTAAATGATGATACAATGAATTAATACTCAACTGTAATGAATGTTACAGTGGAATGTTGAGAGAGTTTATTTCTGCTAAACTATAGCGAGGTTGCTAAAAGTTATTTTAAAAATTTCAGTGATGATACATGTATGTAGTTTCTGATGAAGTATTAACTTTCTTTCATTAAGCTGTTCTTGTAAAACTCACTGTTAGAATTTAGCCTCCCTGTTTTTGGAGCATCCAAATTTACTAATGAGAATCTTGGTCCACAGTAAATTACAACTATAGGCAGCTAAATTACATAAGGAATTTTTAAACATAAATTTTCTGAAATACACTATGCAGAACTTCTTTTATTCTGTTTTATATCTGCAAAAGGAGTTCTGATTACATTAAAAAATGACA
>VZSR01001685.1:1666658-1705977 GCA_013398615.1 Brachypodius melanocephalos | reverse complement strand
TTCTCCTCACACGGTAGTTAGACAAAACAATCCTTTTCCAGCTCCAGAACCAAGGACACCGTTGCAGCTTCAGGCCCAAAAAAGTATAAACAACAGCGAATTGAGGAGAGCAAACTGGGAGGATGGGACTTCATAACCTGAAGCTGTAATTGGGCAGTTGATCCCAATATGTAAATGGACCAAAACTTATAAAAGTGTGAAAACTCATGACCCGTCATCCATCATGCATCTTGGATCCATCTTGGGTTCATCTTGGGCAGAGCCACAGTCAGGCTCTTGTACTGCCCAAGGTGTATCCTTTAAAGGTCTTTTTAATAAATACCTACTTTATTCCTGTAACTCTGTCTAATCTCTATTCCAGATAGCCTCTCAAGGCATCAGAGTAAACATTTAAATGAGAAAACAGTTTAAAAATGAAAATGTCCTAGATGTCACTACCGAAAATAGGAATACTTAGGACATTGTAGAACACTTGAGATGCAGAATAGATACCTCACCTGAAGAAAATATGGATGAATGAGTCACTTGTCTCTCTTGGAATTCAGGATGTTTCTTCTTTGTCAGCTCAGAAATTAGCTTAGCAAATACTGAAGTTTAAGTTTCTTTAAATCAAATCCTCAGCAAAAGGATTTTTCTTTGTAGGAGTGTTTACATGACCATGGTTTGGAATAGAACAAAGAAGGGAGAAAGCCATTCTACACATAGAGGAAACAACAACAGAGTAAGATACCAGGGGGATGGCAAGGTAGCTAAAAAACTCATGGTTTTGTATTGGTCTGTTGTGTACTCTTTTCTTCAGATAAAAAAGGTCAGATTTTTTTTTCCCCCAAACAGAAATGGTTTTGATAAAAGAAACTGTATACAGAAATGTAATTATTCAGCTAGATAATTTTATGTGAAATATCTATATAATTTCATTAAAAATTCCTTGCACTCCCAAATTCACTATTGCAATTCAAAATTCAAATTCAGGTGCTGGTGCCTACACATGAGAATATATTTTATGTATAAATAAAGTAATTGCAACAGACTGCTCAAAAGACAGGAATTTTGTCCCTATTTCTATTGTTTAGTGAAGCATTAAGCAGCAGCAATCGTGCTCTCAAGAAAGATAAAACGAGTAAAATCCTGTGTACCTTTAAAATAATTGGCTTTGTGTTTGTGCATGCACAGCAGCCAAGGACTTAATGAAAACTTTTAAATCCTTCATTCATACAGCCTTATAGAGTGTAAACAACCAGGTAGAAGATTTTGATAGACTGCCTCATTATAGTGTTGCCTGTGCCATTTAATCACAAAGCAAACAGCAAGCCAGTGGCCTCTTAAAATGTAGAATGTAATTTTTCTATTTGAAAACTATTTTGCACAAGCCAAACTCAATTGCTTTAAAAATAAAAGCTGAGGCACCTATTCCAACCTACTTATATTGACCCATACATATTTTCCTTACAGCTCAGGATGGATATGCCTGGATGATACTTAGAGCTGTCAAAATATTAGCATACAATAATAAGTTTATTTACTTTAAAAAAATAGCTTTGACTATGGAAGTTCTTCATAATTTCTCTCTCTTTCCTTTTTTATTTTATCATAATGAGCATAAAAAAAACCCTGCATCTTTGGTGCAGCTGTTGAGGTTTCTTTGTAAATTTTCTAGAACTCTATTTTTTCAAAATACAAGCCAAAATTCAGGTAAAAATGTGTTAGGATCATACACAATTTAAAATTCTATATTAAAAGTATTTGAGTTTTGATATAAATTGTTTTAACATCTGCATTTTAAGAATGAATTCTGTTGGAAGATGTTAGTCAAATCCATGGTGTAATGCTATCTTATCATAGACTTAAGTTTTTTCTTTTCAATCTTCATTTTAAAGTACCTTGTTTATAGCAATATTTGAATATTTGCTAACTGCTAAATAATTTGTGTCTTCTTAATCATGAACATGCTCTATCTTAATTATAATACTTCATCTTACCAGTATAATTAAACTGTAAGAAAATATGTAATTAAACCTTCCCTGATGGAATACAATTTTTAATTGTCCTGGTTTAGCACCAGCCAGCAGCTAAGCCACACACACCCACACACACACTTCCCCTAGTGGAATGAGGGAGAGAATCAGAAGGGTAAAAGTGCAGAAACCCATGGACTGAGATAAAAATACTTTAATAGGCAAAGCAAAAGCTGTGAGAGCAAGCAAACCAAAACACAGAATGAATTCACAACACTCCGTGGGCAGGCAGGTGTTCAGCCCCATGACACATACTGGTTACTGGGGAAGACAGAAACACTCCAAACACCTCCCTGTTCCTCTTTATTCCACCTGCTCTATGTGCTGAGCATGGCACCATGGTCTGTAATGTCCCTTGTGTCAGCTGGGGTCACCTGTCCTGGCTGGGTTCCCTCCCAGGTCCTTGTGCACCCCAGCTGCCTCACTGCGGGGATGGGGTGAGGAGCAGAAGAGGCTGTGACTCTGTGTAAGTGATGCTCAACAGTGATGACAACATCCCTGGGTTATCAACTGTTTGCAGCACAAATCCAAAACACAGCCCCATACCAGCAACTGTGAAGAAAATTAGCTCAGTCGCAGTCAAAACCAGCACAGTAATGTAATACTCAGCAGACAGAACCTCTCATTAAGTTATACACAATTTTGTTAGTAGTATAAGTGAACATCTTCTATATATTTTGTTATTTTTCAGTTTTGGTTGGGGTTTTTTTGGGGGTTTTTTTTTGATTTTTTTTTTTTTAAGGAGGGTATAAATACTGGACCACAAAGTCTACAAAGCCTGTTAAGCATAAATAATTTTATACAAATGTATACAGTTCTTCAGACCAAGAGTGGAATTCTGTCCTATGAAGGACTACAATGAAAGGCTGTGCAAGAACTTACATTCCAAACAGCTTGTCAAAGTGAGACCAAAGAGTCTTGAACCGTCTGCTTTCTGCATAGAGCTGGATTCTGCCCTACAATTACAGCAGGTTGAAGCATGAATTACTTCTGCCATGACATTTTCTTATATTTTAGGTGAAAGTTTGAATCAGCAGATATTTGCACAACTCTAGCTGCTTTTTTGCAGTGAATCTCACTGAAGCTAAATGGAGCCTGCTTATGTCTGTCAAGAGATTCTGTATGCAAATGTATGTATATCAGAAGAACGAGGTAGCTAGATAGATTGAGTGATGATATTTACAGTGATCATCTCTATGACTCCCTGAGTACCATTGTCTGAGGTGAAATAGGAAATACAGAAGCTTTTTCAGGTATTGTAACTGTTCAACATTATTAACTTGGTAATTAAAATATTACTAACCATGTGTCAAAGGAAAATACACGGCAGAAGCCCTTAATGTAGTTACAGCAGGAGGAAGAGTGTGTGTGAACACAAAGTGCTACTGGTGAGATAAACCTTCTGCTGTAGAGGTGACGTGTAAAATATGCAGAAGCTACCCCAGGTCAGAGTAAATCAAATTGCTAAAGTAATCAGGTTGCCATCTCTACTTTTCATTTTGACTGATTAGATGCCTAGCTAAAAGCCACTACGATCTACATAGCCATTTTTCCTTGTTGTTGCCTTTGTTTTGCTGATTCTTTAAAAAGTATATCCAGTGAACTATAAATTCTATGTATTCTTCCATAAGGCTTGCCTGTTGTGAATAGATACTCAATATTTTTGTATTTTTCTCAGCTTCATAGGACAGAGTAAGTAATTTCAAATTCAGGAAGTCAACAGCTCCTTTGCTATATTTTACTTTCTGCATATATGCATCATTGTTTTTACTATGTGTGTTTTGTATTATTTTTAATTATATTTTAAAAATATGTAGGAGACATGGTGCTAGTTTCTGGATTGGAATCCCAAAGAACTTGGCATAGTCATTCTGTCCTGTCCTGAAAAATCTGCATTTTTCAGTTTTCAGTGAAGAGATTTGTGGCTTGTGTCATGATAAACCAGAGCCCTAATAGTTGTCATTTATCATCCAAAGAGGGACATGGATCTGAAGAACAAGATGATTCCCATTAATGCTTCAGAAAAATGAAGCTTGGCTTTTCTTTGCTTTTCTTTGTACAAGCACACTCATAAACTCTGTAGACTAAAACTCTTGGAAGGTCAACCTTTCTTAGAAGGCTTTAGGGCTTCCAATCCCTTCTTAGATGATTTTCTCTGCCTACAAACAACAAGGTCTTATTGTGGTTTTTTTGGAATAAATGGAAAGTTTCCCATGGATTTAAATGCAGATCATGCAAAAATAAAAATGACATCCTTATGCGAGAGACCAAAGGAAAACTCCTGAATAGTTTGAATGTTTAAAACCTATGTGAAAACTCAAGAGCTTCAAATTTAGTATTCAGAAAAAAAATTAGATTTCAAATCTGGCTGGTTTTGTTTGCTTATTTACCTTATTAAAGACTACTGAAATTAAGTGCTTCAATGGAGACATTTATGGAACTGACAGATACAACAATTAGAGGTCAGCTGGAAAGTTTCTCCTAATATTAGTTTTAAAGAAATACAATTTTTATAGGAATTATGTTCATATAAGGAATTAGAGAATGGCTGTAAATTGATGTTTCTAATTAAAAAATTGATTATTTTTTAAAATGTTGTTTTGTTAGATGTAGAAAAAAAATACTTAATTTATATTTTTTTCCTTTCCAAAAATTCATCTCTCATAATACAAAGTTCACTTTCACATACAGATACATGTTTGTGGGGGAGTCATGCAATCGACAATGTAGGATTCTAACCTGTAGAGAAAATGGTAGCAGCCTGAAATGCAACTCAAATGCAGCAGAAGCAGCTCATCACCACTGGGAATTAATTCTAAATCTCTGTGTTTGGAAAGTGAGAGATTTCCAGTTATTTATTTCCAAATTATCTTTATATAACTTCAAGAAACATCTATTTTTTATCTATTTTGAAACTAAAACACTTTGCTAGTTTGCTCTTTGCATGAGTTAGTGCTTATTTCACAAAACAAAGGTATATCTGCAATAACTGAGATGACCAAAGGGAGAGGATTGTTCACCCAAAGGTTAATAGTAAGAAATCTGTATAATTTAATTTGTAACTCTCCTTGTTATTGTCTTCCTTCTTGTAATGGTTACCTGCACAGCTGCTCTAGGCATTATAGAAACTGCAGTAATTTTTGTACACATCAAAACATTTCTCTCAGATTCTGAGTACAGCCATGCTAATTAAAGTAACTATATTTCAACTGTTAAATCCCCTTTAAGATAAGAAAGCATAAGCTTTCGGAGTAAAAAAAAAGGTATTGCCATTTCCCTTCCTTGGGATTTTTAGATCTAGTGAAATTAGACATTTAAAGTTTTATTCAGGCATGTAATCATCTATACTCAGTGATTCGGCAGAAGCACAGTGAAAAGTAGAGGTAATTCCACCGTCCTGTCTCTCCTCAAAGCATGGCTTGGGTTGACTGCTTATACCAAATTACATAAGCATATTTGTTGTATTTTTTAAATCTTCTGCATCTTTGCTGACATTGCTTAAAGGTGTGCTAATTACTGTCAGTTGCTGTGATGCTGGACACCTGTGAGCTTGGAATTAGGCAAAGACAACCAATTCATTTTATGTAGGACACTGAACAGGGAGCAGATGGTAATAAGCTTCAGTCAACATCAAGCTGGGGAGGATTCACACCACCAAGCTAGATGTGGAAAACTCAAAATCCCTTGGCTAATCCCATGAGCCACCCATTCTCCCTAATTGTGTCTTTCCATAAGAAGATGTACTTTACGTGTTCCAGTCTCAGCTGAATGAACAAACATGATTTAATGTACTGACTGTAGGATTTTACTAATCTATTTATTAGTTCCCCTTTCAAGGGAAGTTATAATGATGTGTTTTCACTTAAAGCAATTAGAATGTATTTTTAACAGGGGAAATGACTTAAATTATAATTACAGAGCATTATGCTGCACTTTTAATGATTTTGCTCTTTAAAAAAAAATGAACAGTGAGAATCATTTTTGCATGAAGTTATTACCTTGCTCTAACAACCTAATACTAACTTCCTTCTCAGGCTGTTGGGTGACCACAGTTGTTGAATCAGGGGCCTATGTCTTAGGCTGAAATAAAAAAAGAAAATCAATGAACATTTACAATTGCATCTGTAACAGCTGAAATATTTGAGCCTTTGTATAGTTTTGAGGCACAACCAAAGCTAATTCGTGAAGGTTTTACTGCTGGTTTTTTACATTAATAGTTCCCAGTGCTGAATGTTTTAAATAGAAAATTAAATCTAGTGCTATAGCAGCAACAAATCTACAAGACAGTAAAAGCAAGTGTGCCTTGTCCTATATGTTCAACAGACAGCAAAGATAAAATAAAAGGAAGGACAAATGCAATTCTACCCCTTTGCCATGAAGAAACTATGTGACACATGGACTTGGCAAAGAGTTGGTTTAAAGAAAAGTAGGCAATCACAAAATAGTAGATATGGAGCATCATGGCAGGTAGGTCTTCACCCTTGTGCATGCACTGGTTTGCATTCATTGTGTGATGGGGAAAGTGGCAGCTGCTGTGGAGTCTGGACCAGCACCACAAGAAAATTTCATTCCTTCTCAGCTGCAGTGTAGACTCTTCTCTAAGAAGGCTATTTGGCTGAGCACTTTTTGCATTGTTTTTTTTTTCAAAGTACATTAAGGAAGCTATATACATTTTTCCTAACCCTGAGCCTTTCAGCAGGCATAGAAATTACTGAAATAATGGATAGTCAATAAAAGAGAAATCTCACCTTAGTGAGGTTATCTCAATCAATCCTCTGTACAGAGACCTAACTGAAAAGTGAACTATTATTCTTCTCTTTAATTTTCTGAAATCACCTCACATCAACAAAACTTGCTAGATCCCCTCCTGTGAAAGGTAATTTTCTAAAAGCATGCAAATAAAAAGCAGAAATGGCACTGTGTTGTAAAAGTGAGAACATGAAAAGGTTAGAGATTATGGATTTACAGTCAAATGGTTGGTGACATTAGTCCTTTGACAGTATTGCTGTAATCTCTTAGGTAAATACTTACACTTTTTAGAAATTTCACTGCACAGTGTACATTAATAAAGAGTGCTTGGTGATTTGGACAGTCTGAAAGGAGGGAGATTCTAAGGTCTAGGTATTTCAATTAAGAAAGTGGAGACAGCTGCTCATTGCCTTCCTAGACAGGAAATGTATTGGAAACAAGTGGAGATGAGCTGGTCAAGTTTGGACCTTGAATGCATACCTGAAATTCAAGCCTGAGTGCAATAAGAACAAAAGTGATGGGATTGAACGAGTTCTTAGTGCACTGAAACTGGAAGATATAGGAGGCTGAGATGGTGGGGAGAAGGTAGGGCTCAGCAGAGAAGGGGAATAGGAAGGGTGCAATAAACAGGATGATTCACAACACAGCTCAGATCTCTTGCTGACATGTTTCTGATAAGTTAAAAATAAAGTTTAGCTTCATGTGTGGATTTTGTTGAGGTTCTGTCACTATCAGATAAAACATGGGTTGTAAATTATGACCTACCTGCATCTCAAAATACTTTCAACCATCATACCAGTTCTCTTTTTCTCTACACAGATAGATATTTCTCTTTTAAGATACCAGACACTGTGAATCAAAGAACAGTGTTTGTGTGAAAAATCAGGAGTTTGTGTGATACATAATACTGGAAGATGATCCATGTTGTTCTTTAACCCTCTTCTGACTGACAAAAATATCTTACTTTGGTTATAGACCTATGTAATAACATGGTTCTTTCCTTTAGTCACAGCAGTTTATTAAATCCTCTAGGCATGGAATGGCTCTTTAAAATAAACTGGCTGGGTGCCACTAGAAGCATTTGGCTCTTGTGAAAGTCTGTCAAGTCTCAACATTTTTGTTGTGAATCCCTGAAAGGGTTACAGGATTTGACGAAAAAAAATCCCTGATGCTGGCTCTTGGGGTATGCGGGTGAGCTGGAATTTTAAAGATGTGAGTGAAGAACAAGGAAAGCATCATGGAGGTTTGATTCAGAGCAGTCCTGTCAAAGATAGAGAGACTCTGGAATACGGAGCATGTGTTCAATGTGTTACTAATTTTTTCCTCCTTTTGCTTTTTACTCTCCTATCACAAGGCTGCTATTGTGTAGGCAGCTTGTCAATGTACAATATATTTGAAATTCTCTGATAGGAGCGGAGTGACTAATTTGCTTAGTCTGAATGCATAACAATTTGTAGTCAAATGATTTCTTTTGTCAATTTAAGATCTGTTCTGAGAAATATACTTTATGGGGCACTCTTGGGAAAAAAAGTTCTAAAATTTCATCAGAGTTCTGATATCTTGCTGAAAGAGACTCTGAAGTGGTTTTTTGTTTGTTTTCTCTTCATGAATTATGATCATTATTAATCTGGTAGCTTTGTGCCAGATCTTTTTTGTTTGTTAACCAATAGTGAAACCTATGCTGTTGTGAATATCAATTTACTATTAGTGCTGTTTAGTAAGTAATGAATGGTGGCAGCAGGCAAAAAAATTTAAATCAACTTCATGTCTAAAATGTAGTGTACATTGTATTCTTCTATCCTCTAAGGGCTTTATATTGAGTACTGCTGTGGTAAGGCATGTGAAGAGCTCATCCTTTATTTAGATAATTTGTGTTTTCATACAAATGATATAAGGAATGGAAATGGACATTAAAATCAAATGTTTGTTTTGAAGTATACATCCATTCACTGTTTGAGATTTACTGGGAGTAACTCAGGGACTTTGATGTTATAATTGATTTTAAAAAAACCCAACAAAACAACAAAACCACAACAAGAAACCCAAGGATTTGTTGGTTTGTCTCTAAGTATTTGTGTTAGTATTCTAGTTGAAGATAATTTGACCCACTTTAAGAGGATACTTGAAACTGGCTCCATGTTTGAATGCCTGACAAACATTTCTTCAGCCTTGCTTTTCTCTCAGCTTTCAGTAAGAGTAGAAGCCATGACAGTGCTTGGGAAATTGGTGTGTTGCTATGGAAATAGATGTGATACCACCAGTTTATGCTTCATTGCCAGATCCAATGTGAAGATATAAATGAGGGGGAAATTTCTAAGATACTGTTTCTATACAGGGAAAAAATTAAATACACCAAATATTAATTATTAATTAATTGAGGTGTTTTTAATACATTGACATTCAGATTTTTTTTTTCCTATAGCTAATCTGTAAAGCACTTGTCTAAATTTTGAGAACTTCAGGTTCTGTGTCTGATTCAAACTGGTCAGACACAAACCTATTTCAATCCAGAAATTAGGACACTCAACATAGATGTCAAATTACAGCAGAACTTACATAAATACACGGTTGTTCTACTGTCCTGGTTTCATCTGGAACAGAGTTAATTTTCTTCCTAGTAGCTGGTACAGTGCTGCATTTTAGTTTTAGAATGAGAACAATACTAATAACACAGGGATGTTTGGGGTTTTGCTAAGCAGCGTTTACATGACGTTAAGGCCTTTGCTCCTCACCCCACCCTGCCAGCAAAGAGGGTGAGGTGCACAAGAATCGGTGAGGGGCACAACCAGGAGAGCTGACCCCAACTGACCAGAGGGATATTCCATATTTTATAGCATCATTCTGGGTATATAAGCCAGGGATAAATCTGGCTGGGGACCATTGCTCGGGAACTGGCTGGGCATTGGCCGATGGGTGGTGGGTGAGCAATTGCATTGTGCATCACTCGTTTGGTGTATTCTGACTAATTCCACAAATTGCTGTTCCTGTTGTTGTTTTCCCTTCCATTTCTATCCTATCAAATTGTTGTTATCTAAAACCACAAATTTTGCCTTTTTCCCCCCAGTTTTCTCCCCCATCCTGCTGGCAGGGGATGGTGAGTGAGCAAGCAGCTGTAGGGTGGTTGGCTGCCTGCTGACACCGACATTTTTGGTTCCCGTGAAACAGGATGATTGCTCTCTAGTAAGCTGTAAGCAAAATCTCTTTACTAAATTCAAGAAATTATCAAGGTAATTGATGAAGGAACTGCCAGCAATCCTATTGAAGTTTCTGGTTGGGTATCTGTGTACATGCAGGGGAAAAGGTTCTGTCAGAGATTTATTTTGCTTGGTTTGGAAGGATTAAGTGAAAAAATTGGCAATGAGGTGGAGGAGGTCCAGAAGGGGAGAGAAATGGTCATTTCTGAGACTTTCACACTCTGCTTGTTTTACTGCAAAACAGGAAATATTTGTCCTGTGGGTCTAAACGTGATCATTCATATATGAGATGAGTGATTTTTAGAGGTCCTTTCTTGGACCTCTCATTCTCTTCCGTGTTTTAGTCATTGCTGCTCAAATAGGTGCAAAGTTTCAGGTGCAGAGCTGAAATTCTTGCTCATAAATGAGACAACTGAAGTGCCTGCTTTCAAATCACAGCTGCCATTTTCACTGGTAAAATTCCCTTGTTTTCAGATTTTGACTATTCAGGAGTCTTCTCTGGAGACTAAATGCTAATTATTTCATTCTATCTGAAAAATGTTTCTTCAGTGACATGAGAGAGAAATTTAGTTCTCCTTTCCTTCCAATTCTCAGAAATCAATTTATTTTTTCCAGTTTGTTTTTAGTTGTGAATAGTTGCGTCCCTGGGGTGTGATGAACACCACAGCAAGAGAAAAGAAGCAGGGTAATATGAAAAGAAGGATAGTAAATTTCACTTTCTATATTTACCACTATCATATTTTCTTCAAGGAATCTACTAGTGGGATTTGAAAATGAATTTTTTTAAAAAACTTTTTTATTGCTTCTGATGTATTTGACTACATGTCAGTAGGTTGAAACAACTTGTTCTGCCTGTCTTCAGCAGTGCTTGTAGTTGATCAGATAAGAAGTGAAAGACATAAAGTCTAGTTGTTCATCCTAGGTGTCATCACAAAGAAGTTTTTGCCCTTTTCATTCAGCCAGCATTAATTGCAGATGATGTGCAGAAAATCAGATTTTTGGAATGCTTAGAAGTAAATTTTATTTACTATTTAAACAGTACTTTACATCTGTGGAATTACACCAGTCTCAGACACTCGGGACTCCTGGACTCGTAATGAAAATGTCTAAAATATAACACAAGACGATTTTAAGATCAATGAAATTTCAACAATGTCCCTTGTAGTTTGCAAGGTGTTAAATATATTTTTGAGATTGTCAGAAAGAGGTTGATTTGAGCCTGTGGTCCCTCTAGCCTAGGTTGTGATGTAATTTCATAGTGGATGCTGCCATCAAAACCACTGCTACAGCAGTGGCAGGAGTTAATACCTAATGAGGAAAAGAGGAGCCATGTGCCAGAAAAAAAATACAATCTTAATTTAAAATCCTATAAATGTTGGCTATATACTCTTTCTTCTCTAAAATTTAACAAAATGGTCATGCTTAATCTGTGCAGGATACTGGTTATCCTAGACTGGAAGTAAAAGGTACAAATTCTGAACTTTCCTAAAAATGTCTTGGTACAAATGTCTTGATGATGTGATCAAAACTTCAAAAACTTGTGGACAAGGAGTACATTATGTAGTGGCAAGTAAAAGCACACATTTTTATAATAGAGTGATCCCAAATACAGAGTTATTTCTGTCCCTTCATAATTTCAGAAGAATGGAAACCACCATTCCAGTGTTTGCAGTCTAATTTCTATTCAGCTTTTGTTCAGAGCCTGACATCTGCATGCATGTTTTGATCTGTGCTAAGTTTTGACTGAAGAGATGAGGGCAGAGAATTTTGCAACTCAGAGGCATAAAGCCTGATGGATTAAAAGAAAATGCATATTCTTATTCTAGACAAAGCAACACTAAACTTTTCTCTGGAAACTGCTGAACCTTGATCCTGAGACATTGTACTATTTTACCTCTACATAGTGGGCCAAAACCATTGTTAAAAGACCTTTGCTTTCACTAAAGTTAACAATACATAAGCTTTTTAGGAAATCCTTTATTTGGAAGGGAGAAAGTTGAGTTTCAGCTTGGGAGGAGAAAGAGCTCCCATCCTAAATTGCTTTCTCAAAAATGCGATGAAAGTTTTGTTACTGAAAAGAAGGTAGCAATATAAAAACTGGGGAGGGGAAATAGGAAGAGAAGACTAAGGAAGTGGAAAGAGAAAATTAAGGGAAAAGCACACAGTTTCAGAAGTAGTCCTTGGCAGACAATTGCCTTTGCTTCAGAATCCTGCTCTCAGGATGTACAAGTGGAAAAACCTCTTGTAGACTCTGTGGACCAATTTTGCTTCAGCTCATTGAGTTCCAGTTTTAAAGATAACAGAGGGCAGAACTGAGAAGAATAAAAAGGTTGTATGTTTAGAGAAAGAGATCTCCAGGTTTCTTTCTCTCAGAAATTCCTCACAGAGAAAATTATAACTCTTAAGAGAAAATTTGAGCATTTAGGGTTGAATTTAGTCACCAATTCACTTATTCATAGGATCATGGAGGTGAGCTAGTCCAACACTCCAGAGTGGGACTCTTAACTACTGCTATGTGATTTTAAAATAATCTCAGCCATCATATCAAATTTTGCTATTCACTGTTTGCAGGAATACTTTGCAGCAGTAATGAAAAAATACTAAAATAGATTTCTTAATGTAAGCACTCTCTTAAAACACATGCACCATCTCTTATGACAGTTCTAAGAAATTCTAATCACCTGTAGCAAAATTGGAGAGTACTGCTCTAGAAATTAAAACTTCAGCCAGCAATGTTTGCAAGTGCTTATATTTTTTAATAACATATACTTTGTTTAAATTCCCTGTGCTAATTAATTTTCATCTTGAAGTGCCTATAAATGAGTTAAATTAAATTAAATTTTGACATCTTCTGTACTTTCATATTGAGGATATACATACAGTAAAGCTTCTGAGTAAAGGTATACACACACACACTGAGACATTTAATCGTGAGTGTATTTTTAGAACAAACACTCACTTATATAATTGGCTTGGATATCTGGAGAAGTGGTGCAGTGTTGTTAAAAAGATCAGTGACAACTAGAATGACACAACATGCATGACCTTAAATTAATTAAATATGTGTTGTATTGTGTTACTGAATGAGATTATGGTCACTGAGGAATTTTTTTTTTAATGGTTTGCCTTGCTTTTCCTGAAAAAAAAATAAAAGGCTTATACTTCAATAAATTAAACTATTCTTTTCTGTTTATAGGCATGGGAGAAAGGGATAGAATTTATAACTTCTCTTTTAAAATAACCCCATTGTAAATAAGCAGTAAGAATATCAAATATGAGAACATGGTCCAAAGTTTGTGCTGGACAAAAAAATTATCTTAATCAGTTAAAAATATTTTGGTTAGTTTTAGACAAAATTACTTACTTAGTCCTGGGCAGATTATGTAGCTTCAGTTTTAATTGGAAGTGATTTAAAGACTTCTAGAACTAAAGATTAAAATAAAAAAAAAAAATGTGTGGTCTTCTCACAACCTCTGGGTGCTGAAGACCACAGAAAGACAAGCTGAATATAAGTGGACTACTTGGTGTAAATTCCTTTTATTTTCTAGAGCAATTCTAGGATAATTCTAATGCTTCTAAAATATTAATACTGTTCCTATAGAAAGAATTTGTCCCAAAGATCAGCTGTAATATTGATCTGTATAGGTATATCTTGTAAAAACATTCTTTTCCTAATTTTCTACTATGTTTTGATTGTAATTTTTTTTTGTTAGCAGTGATCAAAAATGAAAAATCTGAAAAGAAACCAGGAAAATGTTTACGTAGACCTATTAAGAGTAATTCTGACCACCCAACTTAATGACAGTATTTTGAAGCCAAGCTTGGCTCAGTTTTGTGAAATAGACCATTGCTCTCTTTCCTTCTGGTTTCTGCCTGTGGTCAGTGGGAATATTGCTCTCACTCCTTTTTGAGTAAGCTCTTCATCTGCAAAAGATGTCTGGAAAAGTTTCCTATAAATAAGACATGAGAACCACGTAGTCAATTCTGCTATCACTTTCCACAAAGACCAAGTTTGGAAAAAAAGGAAAACCTCCATAGACTTCCTGTCTTCCAAAGTTTGTACCATTGAAAACTACATTTTTGTTTCTGCAGCCTTCAGAAACAAGGATAAAAGCATCAAAAAGATCTACAAAGATATTTTAAAGCACATTGCACTAAAGCAGGTATTGTAGGATGGTGTTTGCTAATGATTTAGTGTAGGAAACTTCAGCCATGTATGTAGAAAGAATCAGCCAGCCTCCTCTATGGCACTGCCCAGTGTATCTGGAGGAACATATCCTATGAGACAATTACTAATGCTAATAATGTTCTTCAGTTGCTGTGCTGCCTATAATAAAAGAATGGGAGCAGTTCACAGAAGAAAGGAATTCCTGTTGTGTGCAACAATAGAAATAGCAGCAGAAAAGGAACCATAGAGAGAGGTAGAATTCTGTGAGCATGTTAAAAAAATCACTGTAAATTGGGCTGATCTTCCATTATAAGCCTTCTCCATTTATGTAATATTTTATTAATTTATGAAGTCTTAGGGCTTAAATCTATCATAAACCAAGACCGTACTAATTTGAAGTGATTACTGAAAGATATTTAAAAGTCCAGCAGGGCAGACTTAAGGAGACCATAGGGAAAACAGTAGGAACCAGGGACTTGTTAATTTGAAAGGTAGATGAGCCAAAGGAGGAATTACATATCATGTGCTGAGAAGAATAGAGCTAGATCCTCCTGAAGAAAAATAGAACAAAAGCCTCTGCCATCAAAAGGTAAGATGGTGCAGCATCCTCAGCTGCTGAGTGTCATGATGGCTGTCTTGCTGTGACCTGATGCTGTGAGTTCACTGGTGAATGCCGCATTGAACTAACACATCTTCACCTGAGCAGTAGCGGAATGTACCGTAACAAGTGATTTCAAGTAAAAGGCAAAAATCCTTTCATGCAGATGTTAGCTGCAAGAATTAGAATTTGCTCTGTGACAAGGCTCGTAAATTAAATCACAATAAAAACTCTCTCCAAAACACAGTGACTATGTATTAGCCACTGAGGCCCTATGAAAAAACACTATAAATGTGAAATGTTCAGTATTTCCTCTCCCTATGGCTCCTCAGAAAGGAAATTATTTCAATCCTAGTGAGCCTGTACCATAAGAGCAAGAAGAAAAACTGTCACACTTCAAATATCTCCATAGATATGAGTTGTGTGATGAGTACAGGAGTAGCAGGCATCTATTGCATGGCTCTCTGCAGCTGAAGGAGGCAGGGCTCAGTGACTTGCACATTTTCTCTCATTCATCTATGCCCAACTCTTACCTAACTTTCTTTTGGTTGGTATGCAAGCCAGGTCATTTAAGTGCACACTTTAAAGCAAAAAGGAAAGTGTAGCAATTGATGCTCTGCAGTGCTGGATTTAGACCTGTCTGTATCGAGGCAAGGGTTTGAACGAAGAATTCAAAGAGTTTGAAGAGTTGCTTGGATTAATTTCTGGGACACTGGAAATATAACTCTGGTTATAGAAACCTATTTATGATATAAATCTATTGGGGAATGGCCCTAGTAGGTGTTGATTAATATGCAGGGACAGAATTTATCTGCTGCTGTCAGCATGAATTATCTGATATATAGATAATGTAAATATATACCTAATGCAAAACACTTCTCAAACTCTGAATTATTCAGTGAGGATCACTGAGATTTCCAGTGTTATTTTATTCAATTTCACACTGAAAACTTCCTTGTCTCTCCTCCCTACCCCACCTCCAAATCAGAACTTTTAGTTCTAAGGTATTGAAAGTCATTTATGAGTTCTCACCGTGACTTTGTTCTAAATAAAATCAGTCAAGAAGGTGCACTTTCTGTGGACTCTTGAAGTGTGAGACAGCAACTGTGGTGACCTAGTCAAAAGCAACCACAGACATAAATTCTTGAAGATGCTAAGGGTTGGTCATAACACTTTGTTTATTTAGCTGTTCTAATACTAAAAAATATAATAAAGTTGTTCATCCATTCTCTCACAGTATCTGAATTTACAGAATTCAAAACAATTTGCCATATTCGTACAGAATATGGCAAATTTTTTTGTAGCTCATGATTCATAGCATGTTCTTACTCAGAGTGCTTATTAATAAAGGTAATCATTCTATTAAACCTACTGGGTATTTTCCATAAAATCTGCATATTTTATATTGTACCCATAGTTTTCTG
Source organism: Brachypodius melanocephalos (assembly GCA_013398615.1). Lineage (NCBI taxonomy): Eukaryota > Metazoa > Chordata > Aves > Passeriformes > Pycnonotidae > Brachypodius > Brachypodius melanocephalos. The sequence goes on along the minus strand of VZSR01001685.1, from coordinate 1,689,829 downwards.
CTGCCTTTTTACATGGAAAGGTTGCTTAACAAGAAGCTGACTTGCTGTGGTTTGGGAGTTTGCTCATTGCTGTCACTAGATAATAAAGCTGTATCTGTAACAAGCTACCTACGTTTTCAGTCTTAAACTCTTACTAAGACTTCACAACTAAAATAGAAATTATTACTGCAAAACCAGATGTTGCTTCTGGTATGATTAATACTAGTGAGCACACACTGCTACCACCCTGCTTCTCTTTTATATGAGACTGCACCTTACAGCTTCATATCTTACATCTGAGACCATCTCAGCAGTGTCATGAAGTGAGAAGAGAACACAACTTTCTGCTACAGCCCTGTATGCAAATTTTAGTACTGCAACTGAGATAAGGTGCTTGTGCTAACTACACTTGAACCAACGTGCTAGGTGTTTGTACTCTGTTAAATTTGACCAGAAATGCTACAATTTTTTTTTTCTCCTCTTCCACCCTCTCATGCCTTCGGGTGGTCCCCAGAGCACAGAAAATCAATGTGCTTTCTATTTCTAAGTGGCTGATGAGACTTTAAAAATAAATAGCATCAATTGGGTAGATTGATAATTTTCTTCTGCCCATGGGAAATAGTTGTAGAAGGACAATCTTAGTTCCTGCGGGTTCTGGAATACTGGTGATAATCAGTGAAAGTAGGGGGAGGGGTAGGAAAGTTGTTTTGAGAGGGTTTTTTCCCCTTAGATAATAATATTAGCTTAGTGGGATGACCATAATTCCTCTAACAAAGAAATTCATGTTTAATCTATGAGGCCTTGAGTGTTACCAGTTTGGGTCTGAGCCAAAGCACACTGAAGCATGGCTTCTGTGGATTCACCTGAATGCAATTTGGTGAATCTCTCAAGCAATTCAGGGCAGATTTTTTGAGACCTATCACAGGTACAAAGCAGGGAATTCAGAGTGGTCTTTTGGACTTAGGAAGTTTGGGTTTGGAAACCATCTGCTTTTCCTGTGCTTTAATTCCCTGGGATTGTAAGAAAGTGGTTCCTAATCCCCTGTAGTAGCTATTTCCCCACAGGACATACTGTCTGGGCATGTAAAATACCAGCTACATTTGTGTTCTCAGGGAAGTTATTTCATGCTATTTTTCTTTGAGTAAAAGCTGTCTTTATCTGTTAAAAATTTCCTGTTGCAACAGAAGCTGAACAGAAGGGTTGTTGGTAGTTACAAGAGCTAAGGGCTATAGCTTTTTCTTCCAAATCCTCTTAGTTGTGTGTAAAAGCATTTGTTTTCTCGTCCTTTCCTTGCTTTGGATTACGTCCTTATTCATAACAATACTGATGCATTGTAATAGCAAACTGGTAACATCTTTAAGCAGAGATTTTGTGGAAATAATAAGTAAAATAAGTAGCACAAGGGTGGCAGAAAGCAAATCACTTATACGAATAAAGCAGAGTTTGAAATATGTGTCTTTCTGTCTGCATTCATTTGAAAGTTACAACTCAGAGAGCAAGGGCTGGTTGGGTTTTTAATGGGTGTTTGGTTTGATTTTTGTTTGGCTTTTTTTTTTTTTTTTGAGGTAATTCTGTGCATAAATATTGCAGGAAATTTCAGTGAATTACTCCCTTTTAGTATCCATTTAATTTCTGTGGCAGAGGATTCTTGCTAACTGAGCTTTTATCTATTTCCACTTACCAGAAGATGTGAATTCATCTTCCTCCCCTTCAGTTAATTTAAACATAAGAAGTAATGAAGGTTCTTGGGGCATGATAGCATCTCTTACAACTATGATTCTTTGTCAGGAGGAGATTTAACCTATAGGTTACAGTAATGCAGGTGATCAAATGCCAGAAAAACAGCTCTGAATTTAGATATCCTCTTGAACATTACTTATTGTAGGATGCTGCTCAAACCCTGCTGCAGCCTTCATTTTGCAAAACACTTTTTTTTCTATCTAAGATTATTTTCTCCATAAAATCTAGTGGCCATGTCATAATACTTAAAGGGGATTCAAAGTGGAATATCTAACTACATTAAAAAAAAAAAAAGGCATGATTTTGGTTTGTAAGAAATCAACACAATTGAGTCACACAACCTGATATTTCAGAGGTTTATTGAACATGCCATAGATAAATGACATTTTAAAAATCTGTTCCTCTTCTGTGGTATAGTCCATCAAATTATGTTTGAAGTGATTCTTTTCTTCACTGGCATAGGTATATCCTTTATTCTCGCTGTATAAACATCATGCACACCCTTCAGGCATGCCTGTGTGCCAGGGGGAGTGACCAGGCCTTTAATAGTCACAGATTACAGTGAGCTTTCACCCATTTACAGCAGTGGACTGGGTTTGAAAGGTTTTCTAAATATATGCTGAAATGACAAAATGTGTCAAAAAATAAAAGGCTCTAACTTTCCTGTTCTACTCTGAGGATCAATTGCTGTTTGAAATTATACTCCTACATAAATATACAGAGGCACTTACAGTCAGCTCTCATTATTTCTTCTTCACAAAAAAATGCTTTAGACTTAGTGCTGTGCTCAGCTATGTTCAATCCCATGCAAAGCAAACTTTTCACTTATTTTATCAGTCAAAACAACAGCATCCTGACGGCTTTGATGCCTTTGCTAAGGTGGGTTTCTCTGCAATAATGTAGAGAAAAGATAAGTGATCAGAGGGCTGGGGCTTCCTCCTGTGAAGACAGGCAGAAAGTTCAGGTTATTCAGCCTGAAGGAGAGAAGGTTCTGGGGAGACCTTAGAGAACCTTCCAGTACCTAAAGAGGGCAAAAGGGCCTTCAAAAGAGATGGAGCAGGACTTCTTACAAGGACATGTAGTGATAGGAAAAGAGAGAGTGGCTTTAAACTGAAAGAGAGTAGATATTAGGAAAAAATTCTTTACTGTGAGGATGGTGAGGCACAGGGACAGAAAAGCTGTGTGTGCCCCATCCCTGGAAGTGTTTATGGCCAGGTTGGATGGTGCTTTGAGAAAGCTAGTCTAGTCAAAGGGGTCCCTGCCCACCATGGGGTGTGTGGGGGGAGTGAGTTGGAACCAGATGATCTTTAAGGTCCCTTCCAACCCCAACTGCTCTATGATATATGATCCCATGATATGTTAGAAAAAACTAGCTGATGTAAACCTGAGGAATAATTTTGGATTCTGAAGATAAATTTGAGCTTGTAGCCCTCTAAATTTGAGCTGTAAAAATTGAGTTTTTCCCCTTGGTAGTATAGGACAGATGTCTGTGATTAACTGTTTTGTTCTGAAGCTCTGCTTCATTTCAAGGTGCTCTATTGCATGTGTTGGATTTTTTAGCACTTACTTTCACAAATCCTTTCCTTCCTAACATAAAGTACTAAGGATCTGAGCTGCTCAATACCATCTTTCAGTGTGTGTTATTTCAGCTTGTGTGTAACAGTCTTAATTTTTTTTTTCTACAAATATAAATAAGAATTCTATTTCAAGAACTTGTTTGTTTCTCAGCATTATATTCCCTTGTAGGTACAATAAATACCTTTAATTTTTTGGAGAACTGATGACTGTCTACAAAATATGCATAAAAGATACCATGTTTCAGCTGAATAAGCTCATTTGTGGAAGAAATATAGTGATATTTCTATTATTTGTATGTGTATTTATAGTATTAAAAATAAAGGAGTCCTAGTTTTCTTCTCTAAATATTGCTTTTTATTGCAGTATATCAAACCATCCTTTGTAGTTTTTCAAATTCAAGTGAGCTGTGTTTACTTGTAACAAATTAGGAAAATTTTTTTTAAAAAGTGGCATTTCCACTTAAAAACCCCCTTCAGATGAGTTAAGTAAGGTAGCTACCCCAGTTCAGTTTGAGAACCTACTGAAATTTAATATTAAAATATTGCAAAACCATAACTTTCTCTGCTGCTATTTTTTTCTGATTACATTGAGAAAAGTACGTGTAGGAGGAGATATCAACATACATAATTATTCTTAAGTAGGTGCTGCACATTCAGCTTAAGCCCAGTGAAATGCTTGAGATTTCTTGAGCATAATAATTTCTTTTCAAAATATTGCAAGCTCTGGGATTTTTCCGCTGGATGTGTGCTACGACTGTTGAAACCAAATTTTTCATCTGGTTTCGAGGGAGTTTTTTGTCGTCAGCTCTGAGGCCAGACATGAAGTGAGCAGTATTAGTTTTCCTCCAAAAGGATCACTGCAGTTTGTCCTGCCAAAACTGAGTCAGAGATGCAGAAAGCCGAAAGAAATGACTACTGGAACTGATTTTTTTGAATAACTGTAAGATCAATTCAGATGTAAGTTATAAATTCTGCTGACCTGCAGACAGCTGTGGAGTCAGAGTGTGTTGTTTGTGCAGGCTGTCCTTCTGCCCTTGAATTGCCCTGATGGTACTTCAAAACAAAGCAACAGTGCTGAGGTTTTAAACTATAGGTGCTCGAGGATTGATGAAATCATATAACACTTTTCACAAGAATACAAGGTGCAGATCTGTTCAGATATTTATCCTCCACTCTCTTTTAAACACATGAAAAGCCTTCAGATTCCATAACTAAAGTGTTTGCATGATGCACAGAGTAGTTTAGCTAGTAGAGGAATAGTTGGAAAATTGCTATGGTGTACTTTGATTTCACATAAATCCCTAATAATAAAATAAATCCTTTTATGGATTACATGTATAGCCTGTAACACCATAAATTATAGTATATTATAAGCATCTATATGAATCTATAATGGCTTGTTATGGCAGCAAAAAGATGACGTGTGTATACTATAACTGGGTGAATTGGCCCTAATCATCTCCCTCTAACCATCCTAATTGTCAGACTGCAATCAAGCCCACAAGGATTGATCTAATCTTAGATGAAACAGTTTGTAGCAGATGTTTCTTTATTTCTTCAATTCCTGACTTTCAACGCCAGCGGATTTGCAATGTGCAAAATATTAGTAATAAAAAATGCTATCAGAAATTTTAGAATTTGAATTATGATACTAAAATTATCTAACACCTAATCGTATTGTTGCAGAAGGTCATGCTCCAAGCTCTGTAAACTAGAAGTTTAACCTTGCTGCCTAATTTGGATGGTGAAATGAAGCTCAAGGGTACATGCAAGGTTATCATATATAAGGAATGTTTCCCTGCTGGATAGCATTCATAGCATGCCTTCAGACAATATTTCTCATTAAATACACTACTAGTAATTTTTTTTGATGTGTGTTTGTCGGATTTCTTTAATCCTGACTTTACAGCTTAAACAGCTTTGCTTTTATCCTGGTTGCTTTGTGGTAGATAGTTTGGTAACATTTGAAGAAAATACATTGAAATAGGCAAGAACAGGTGGAGAGTTAAACTCAATTTTTTAAAAAAACCCTGAAACTACCCAGGCTTATTGTATCTTGTGGTAAAGTCTCAGCACCACATCCCAGAGGTGCCGACAGGAGCAGGTAAGCTCTGGATTCTGATCCAGAATCCAGGGCTATGGATTCATTTCTCCTCTCCTGTTTGGGTGCTGGGTATCAGATGGCTGTGGAGTATCTCTGCCCTGCTGCTGGGGAAGAGATGAGTTCCCAGCAGTGTGGAAAAGGAGCAGGAGCTGGCCTTAATTCCCTGCCACTCTGCATCCTCTGTGCTAATTTGGGACCTCAGTGCTGTGCAGCAGTGCTCTGCCTCTCTTGCTTCTTCCTAGGAATCCAAATTTGCCACCCAAAATGAGCCCAATCAGTGCAGTGGGAACTGTATTTCGTTTCTATTGTCAAAAAGGTAGACAGCAAAATCAGAGCTGTTCAAGGATTGGCACCTCAGGTGAGTGGATTGCAATGGTGAGGTGTTTTGGTTTGTAGGGCTTTTTTTTTCCTGTTGCATCAACTCAGCAGTAGCTTAGATCGTGTAACTTGCTCTTTAGGCTGAGGTATGGATCCCCATTTTCCTCCTGGGTTTTTTTACAGGTAATAACTGTGTTACAATTTCTCCTAAGTTTTACTTGAATGTGTGACAAGTGTAGTTTCACTGAAGCAGTAAGGTGTCACCTCTTGTCTCTTCTCCCTTAGCCAAATTATGCACAGAATCAAAACATGGTGAGTGTCAAAAACAACGGTTAAATACCACTTTACTTGTGACAACTGGTTTTATTTTTCTCACTATGAATGCTATCTTTTTAAGTCGTGACTACATTTTTTAATCTCACAACAAACTACATTTCTCTCGCATACCCCATGGAAATACCCATTTTTAATGGAGATAACTAGTTAGGTAAATTTGAACACATTCATATTTTAGTGTTTTTAATGCATATACTGCTGATGTCATCTTGTCAAACAGGAGAGCAATGCTCGTGGCAAGTCAGGGATGAGAAATCAACTAGCCTTTCCTGCAGATAATGAGATGTAAATGCAGAACTGAATATTATTGTGTCATTGTCTTCCTGGGAGAAAATTTGATGGGTTATGCTAGCAAAAAGCTCCATGAGTGATGCTTCAGTGCCTGTCCTGGTCAGTGATAGTTTCTGTTGGTAATTAGGAGCTGACTCATTGCTGTTTCTCTCAAGAGACAAATGTTTCTACAGCTAGTGGCAGAAAATTAGATGGTTTTCCAATATACCCAAGAAAGCTGCCATTTGTACTGTCTTTTGGATAGGTGCAGGGAGATTTCAGAGCATGTAAAGTGATTTGGAAAAAAGCTTCTAGTGTTGTAACTTTATTAAAAAAAAGGCATGAGGGATTTTTTTTGTTTGTTTCTGATTTCTATTGGGTTGTTTAAGTGTGAAATTTCTGGAGTAATATGTAGAAACTTGTCAATAAAAAATCCCTTCTCTAAATATTAGCGATGACTGGGAAAGCTTTATTTTCTACAACTGTGGATAAAAAGAAATATGAATCTCAAAGCATTTATTGTGATTGACTAGGAAAAGGCCTTAGAAATCTCTGTAAAATGGAAAATTATACATAAGATTTCCACTGTAAACCAATCATTTTAAATTATTATAGAAAAAGAGAAAAAAAATTTCTTTTTACTGAAAAAAAAATCTAGCCAGTGGATTTCCTGCAATATGTATTTTAATGGATTTGTTATGAACAACCACGGCAACAGTAAAACAGAATTGTATGATGTGAGCATGAAAAGTAATGGCTCATTTGGAGGCCAAATTTTTTGCATATTTTAATCAAGAATATTAAAAAATATGATCACAGTAGAAATGTGAGCTAAGCAGTTTATTATATTAAGCAGAAAAAAGTATCAAAATAAGATTATGTGGCAATTTCATAATTAATTGATCCGTTTCAGTGTTTCAAGTAAAATGTAAAAGAAAGGATCTCTGAAGATTAATAGAAATGTACCAGCATTCAAAGTGAAATTCAAAGTGGAATAGTTTCAGACCTCATTTGGGGGGGATGGGGTGATCAGGTTATATTGTTCCAGGTTCTGGAATGCTCTGGTTGACAGGATGAGGCTGCTCAGGGTCCGTCGAGGAAAGAGGCTTCTCTCCCCCACCAGCTTGTACATTGTAATCACAGTCATTCCCGTATGCTATTGCAAGGGGCAACCTCATCAGTCCTCACCAGACCACAAGTGAGTGTGCTGAGTTATTGCCATGGCTTACTGATACATAATCAGTGGAAGCACAACATCCTGGCTAATAGAATCTGAAGGATTTTTTTTTTTTTTTAATTTTTTTTTTCTTGCTTTGCCCTTCTTGTAAAACCGAGATGGCAAGTGTGTTGTTTAAAGATGTTCTGCTGTGCATAAGGCTCTGCAGGTAATTTCAATAGAATCCTTCTCGAGATTGTAATGAACAAGTTTTTGTCCTTCTAATTGATAGAGTAATAAAAGAAAACCTAAACCCAGCGTGTACTTAATGCCATCTTCCTGAATTTCTCCAGTAAAAAATGCAAAGGCATGGGGTAGACTTTGTGGGTTTTGCCCCGACACAAAATTTTAAAATCAAAACTTTTGAACAGTGAGTGCTTGTCCAAGGATGTAACCCTGATTAAATGATCAAATATTTGGCATTTCTTCAAATAAGCACATGTGGAAAACAGTCTCACAGGAAATACTAAGTATTATGGAGACAACACAGTGAGTGGTTCTGATTCTCTCAGTTCTGAAAGGGCTGATGCTGATTTCTCTCACAATGGCTTCCCCAATTATCTGAGGACTTTAAAAGTCTTTCAGAAGTTTTGATTACAGCCAATGGCATCCTAAAGTAGGCCAGGGATAAAAGAGTATCTCACAGTTCGTGAATAATTGAGTAGGCTTCTGTATAACAATGAGGTGCCTTATGAAAGGCAAATGTTTGTTTGCTGTGTGCTCACATCTGCACCTATTTATTCATATTTATAGGTAAATTCATATGCTAATGCTTTTTCAAACACTAAGATACAAAGTGTCTGTTGGCATAAAACCGTAAAATGCCGCTGAAATGCAATGGAACTTATATGTTCCATTATATCAGCATTAAAATTAGGTTGCAAAAAAATTAAATCCAAATGAAATCCAAATGCAAGGATGTATCTTGGCATATGTACATAGAATATCAGGAGTCCTCTTTGGGCCGCTTCATTCTTCAGATCTCTCCTCTTAAAGGTCTGGAAAAAGCAGATGCCAATAAATTGAAGCAGTTACTATCTAAAGGACAAACTTATGTTTCTCTCCTCTTCCTATTCAGTGTTCTTTCAAAGCAAAGGCTGCCCATTCCTGCAGTCTGTGTGCTGAAGCCTTTGAATTCATCTCAGTTCTGAAATGTGTGAGAAGGCCTGATCAGGAGCATCCTCAGAGATAACTAGCATTGAGCCCTGGTGTTTGATGGTAGTACCCAGTAATAAGGAGGTCAAACCCTTCCTTTACAATTCCATCAGCTTATCTGCAAAACCTCAAACTCACTTTCACACTGTCCCAAATTGATATCCAGTGAAAAAAAAGACTGAAGCCATTATTTGTCTGAACCTGCTCATTTGTCACTAGAGGAAGTGCTTTGGAGTGTACATTAGATGGCCTTTGATCTAGAAAGTGTTGTCATCCTCACAGGGAGAGATGTGACTGCATGACTGTGATGTTTAGTTTGCCTTTTTTTAGGGATATTTCTAATGTACTGGATCTGACACTTCTCATTCCAACAAAATATGACTCTCCCATATATACATTTATACATAAAATAAACATATAAACATATAAAAAATAAATTTTAAAAACCACAAACACACAAACAAAGAAACCCCCCCCCCCAAAAAAAAAACCTCCACCAACCCTTGAAAAACTTCTGTTAATCAACACAAATTATCTGTTTCATTGTCACCAGCTGTCCAAAATTCAGGTCATCTGTAAAATACAGATGCCAAAGCTATGCTAAAACCCACCACCACAGATGATGACTTGGGTTGGTCTGGCTTTTCTAAAGAGAATTTTTTTGAGGACTGTAACGCATTAAAGGCACCTAATGAAAATAAGGAAACCAAGAAAACACTTTAAATTAAGGTAGTGGTTTTTACCTTGATGAAAAAATTCCTAGGAAAAGACTTTCCTCAGAGGAAGAGAAATGAACTGAAACTACACATAGACTCAAAAAACCACCCAAGATCCCAGAAGAGCCAGGAGTGTTATTAAAAGTGACACTTTTATTAAATGAATAAATATCTCCCTTTCGGACCATTGGTGCTGCTGTTTTCTAATAAGGTCCAAATAGTGTGAATATTCTATATCTTTGTGTGTGGAGCTTTTCATGCTACAAAATTGTGTAGAGTTAATACGTTTAATCAAGAAATAACTGTGGGAGCAGTGCTGTATTTTTGATATAGTCAAGTTGCAACACTGCCAAGATGTGATTTGAAGAAAGTACTATCTAATAAAAATGGTTTATGATGTCCCAAAGTGTAATGTCATTTTTTTTTTTCAGGAAATATGATATTGTCTTTGCTTTCCCTCAGGATAGGTGAAGTAATTTCTGAGATAGAAAGTATGGCTGCACAGTTGCCACTTTACAGACTTAGTAGAAAAAGCCTAAAAGTTGTACTCTTTGTAAGGAGTATGCTTGCAGAGGATTTAATTGCATACCATGTTTTCCTCTAAAAGTCTTCATAATTAAACATATTGATACTGTAGCCCAATGGTCTTAAAAGGGCTTTTAAAGGGCTTTAAAAAAACCCCACTTATTTATTATTTTGACTGATAACATTCTTCTTAGATAGTGGCAACAGGATAGTGTCAGTAGTATTATATCATAATGTGGTTAATTAAGCTTAATTATTTTAATGACACTACATTTTCTGCTTGCACTCAGTTTAGACAGCAGACTGAAGGGAAAACTCTGCCTGCTCTAATTTCCTTGAGTTTTTTAGTTATTTATTTTGGTACACAGGAGGTATGGTTGATCCAAATTTAATAGTACTGTGTACTATGTACAATTTCTTGTGCTGTGTCATTAAATTTTGTAGAATTTGTACTGAATTAAGGCATGTATGCGCAGTGGAATCATCAAGTAGTATTGTGTTTGGGACTTTTTTCAATCTATCCTTGAATTAATAACATAAAATTACATATGGTATTGTTTATAGAGCTGTCCAAGTACTGGAGAGAAGAATGAAGTAAACTGCTGTCATAGATTATAAAACTAGATTGATATCTAATCTCTCACTTGCATAATATAGTCTAGAGGATTGTCATTAATCAACTTCTCTTTGAACTGCAAATGTATGATTATTTGATAATTCAATTCCTGTTTTAAAATTCTGGTTATGGCAATATGATCAGAATTCTTGGTAGGTAGTCTAATAGAGTCCTCTTTTTTAAAAAAGTGTTTTTAAAGCAAAATCTAGTGTGTTGTTAAATTTTTTGGGAGGATTTTATTTTTCACTGTATGTTCCCAAAGTTTACTAATCTGCATACTTTTTCTTTAGAAAGTTTGTCTTTGAACTAAGTGAGAGAACTAGATGTTGTTGTCCAGTAATGGTCATATTAGTTTTTACTTCAACCTTGTGTTTTCTGTGTACAAAATGAAGCTAAACATGATTACTGTGTTCTATTAAAAGCTGCAATGAATGTTTCTCAGTGGTTTGAAGGAAAAGAGGACAGACAAATGTGAAAGACAGAAATGCGAGGAGTGATTTCTGAAATAAATTTCTCTAATGACAGTCTTACAATGCTTTTCATATTCGAAGTTCCTGGATTAACTTGCATCTCAGGAATTGTAAACTTTGGCAGTAATGACAGAATTTGAAGCAAAAAATTTTACAAAGTATTGGAAATTAATATATATAAATTGGCCAATTGGTATAATTCTATAGAAATAATTGATGCTCCCAGGATTTACCAGACTCTTAAAGTAAAACACTGTCATTTTAAAATTTCTTGCTAAGTTCTGTGATTTCTTCAGCTCTGTAACTGAACATATTTGTAATACTTTAAAGAAAAACTAATAGAATCCATTGATTTTGTTCACAGATTTTTAGGCGTTGTTGGTTGGTTTTCAAGAAGGCTTCCAGTAAAGGACCCAGGAGGCTAGAAAAGTTTCCAGATGAGAAGGCAGCATATTTCAGGAACTTTCACAAGGTAAGCCATGCCTTTCTCATGAACTGAAGCACTGCCTGTTTACCACCCTTCCTTGGGAAGAGTATGTTCTTGCTATGTCTGATTTGCAAACAATACAGTGAAAGCCTTTGCTGAAAACCTAATCCTGGAAATAAAAGCAGAGTAAAACATCCATAAGTCTCAGTGATGCAGGTGAGATATCACACTGTTTTCTTTCCAAACGAGCACAAAACTCTCAATGTATGTGAAGCAACAGAATGATATTTTTTAAAACATTGATAGTTTGGAAATGTGTAAAATTGGCTGCCTATTCAAATGTTTAATCAGTAGTTGTTAGCTAAATATTAAATTCTGAAAATGCTAAATGCCTCAGTTGTAATGATGACACTCTTCAAATGAGTAAGGTTTTCCCCAGAACTCAAGATTTATAAGCCCTTTTAACAAAATGGGATTTTAGCAATAAATAACCAGCACTCACTGAATGAGATACTCCCTGCTTTCTCTATCACTCGCACTTATGTGATGGGAAATAAGATATTTGAGCATGAGTTCTTCTTTCTGTCTCATAAGTTAATGTTATCAGCCTGTGAGTAGACTTCATGTTGCCTAATCCTAAAACAGAGCGGGGGTCTGTGCTTGTACTATTGTCTTCCATCAAGTCACTGTTAGCTTTATGACATATCAATGTTAGATATTCCATTAAACCTGTCAAGTTGAAACACAAAGATGACTTAACCAAGGGGCACAGAGCAAGCAGTGAAAAAGTCTGAACGTAAGCATCAGTCTCTTGAAGGCAGGTGTGATGTTTTTGCCATAAAACTACAAATTTGCCTTCAAGTTCCAGTAGCCAGGCTGCTCTACATGGGTCCCCTGTGGGGACACAAGTCCTGACAGCAAACCATCTCCAGCATGAGCTTCTCTCTCCAAGTGTCCATAGGCCAGGAGCCTGCTCCAACGTGGGCTTCTGATGTGGCCACAGTTCTTTAGCCAGGCTTTGGGGAAGTTTTTGTGTTGTTATCTTTTAATTCTTTTTTTAGCCTTTTATGCCTGTAGCTTAATGTGTTAAAGGATTGAGAAAGATTTTATGTGTTGCTTGTCAACTGTCATCGTTGTAGAAAATTAATATGCAATGCAGGAATTATTTGAGAAGCTAAGAAAGTAGCATAGGTACCAATGCAGCTGAATGTTACAGTATTGATGGAAGAGTCACCCTTTGCAAATGGAAAGGAGGGATGTTACTCTTTGCCATCTGTTTTTTCCCTCTTATTTCCCTCTGTGAGGATAGGAAGAAAAGAGAAAGAAATGCATACTCTTTCCCATTTAAAAAGATAATGTGTTTCTGGCTGTAGAGAAAGAGGAAATGTATCTGTTCTCTTGGATTATATCCATTTTTCAAATAAAACCATGAAATCATTTCTGAAGGTATATTATCACAAAATAGAAACCCAGAATCTTATTCCCTGGCTTGATTTTTTTCCCAAGGATATTTTATTATTTCATAGTGATTATTCTCCTCACCTGCCTCCATTCTGATAAATAAAATAGTGGTGAAGTAGATGTGCATGGGTTGTGAATAGTCATCGAGCATGACTATTGAGGGAATAATGCAGGTTGTTATAGGATCAAATATAGTTATTTGATTGCTGGTGTTGGATGAAAATACCCTGATTTTCTTTCTTTTTTTTCTAGATCTGTTTATTGGTTCATTATATTTTGAAGTTGTTCAAAATGCATATTTATCTCTAGTGAACTTGAACTATTAGCCCTGTCTTGAAATTCTCCATTTCCTCTCTCACTCAGAAAATTTAAAGAGGGCATATGGTATGAAAAGATGAGGATTAACTCTGAACACTGAGAATTAATGAAAAAAAAATATTAAATATTGAAGAACTGAAACCTGGTACTTCTAAAGAAAGATTGAAATATAAGTAGGAAGCCTGACTCTTATGAAAGGACACCATGCATAAAGGGACAAAAGGCTCTGTTTACTTGCTAATATTCATATCAGGCTATATATATCGACCCTGAGATCCTTTTTCCTATACCACTTTCTTTGTAAGTATTACAAGAGGCTGGTGTAGAGGTGTACTCTGAATGCACTGTGTTTCTCTAGCAATTTACATCCTTCAGACTTTCACATCATTCTTGGTTACCTTGGGAGAAGGCCTAGGAGCAGCATAGAGTTAGATTGTAAAGTGCAATTTTTTTAGTTTTCTTTATACAGAGATATAGACAAAAAAATTTACATTTCAAGTGGAAATATACCAAAAATTTGATTTATCTGTCTTCAAATCAATATTCAGGATCACAAACAGTACCCCAATACAAGTAACTCATCAAGGTTTCCATTCTTCTGTGTTCGAGCTTGAAATGAGGCTCAAATGAAATTCCTCTTTGAAGTAATTTACCAAGGTGACTATATGTCTCCTATACTTATGTAATAAACTTGGGTAGTGGGCAATATGATTGTAGAAGAGGCTAAAAAAAAGGAAAAAAACACAGAACTGATAATACAAAGCTAAGCTAATTAAAAATAGACATTTTCTGGTTTACATACGCTAAATGAATAGTCATTAATGAGTAAAAAAGCTGTTCTCTCTAGAATATAGATTCCCCTCCCCCTCCTAGTATCCAGACTATGTATGGGTTTATTTACTATTCTGTAATTCTGTAAATTGCTGTTGTGCATTGCTTTGGTGTTGGTTTCTTTCACTACTAATTTTCTTACTATAAATAACGGTAATGGCATTAGTCCTAGACAAAAGCCTCCTAACAGCAGCAGTGTATATTACATTCATTAGCCAAAACGTGACCTCATCTCTTCCTTGCAGTTTCTGGTATCAAATTAAAACTTCTCATTACTGTAAATTTAGACTATTGCACTCTTGCTCAGGTAAGTTTATAGCTTAGCTGTTCTGCTTTCCCTTGAACATTCATTTTGGAGGTTGTGCAGAGCAGTTGTGTTGACTCCCATTGCTTCCTCCAAAGAGGGGATAAAATAGCAATAGCTCTGCATCCATGCCAGGGGTGGGTGTGTTTTTGGTAGCAGAAAAGACCAAAAAAAACAGACACCACAGCTTTACCATCTTAAAAGAAGGCACAAATAAACAAGATTTCTTCTTTCTGTAATAGAAAATATAAGGTATATAAAAAGTGAATTTTTCATGCTTTGGAGACATACTGATCAGGCAGTACCAGTGCCTGTAACCCATTAGAGGAGGCTTTCAGGAGCATCACAGCAAGTCAACATGTTTAAGTAGCAACATGAAGATTGCTAAAAATGAGAGATCAAATGTCCAAAACTGGACTGTGTCCAAATGACCTTAAAAAAGCATTACACTGCTGGCCAATTAATTGTTAAAGCAGAATTAGAAAGAGCAAAGTAGACCTTGAAGAGCAACTAACCAGAATAGATTATTACCCATCAGGATCAAAAATGTTGCCAAAGACCCCAGAGTATGAAGCAAATGTGCAAGAATGAAAGTAGAAATAAGCACTTTTGCATTGGGGTGTACTGTGGAGAAAAGTGACATGCTCTGGTGTGAGTACGGGGAGGGGGGGGTTCTGTGGGCATATCTCTGTGTTATAAACTTGATCAAATTGATGGTAGTCCATAAATACCAAAATGGGAATCAACAAATAAGGATTCTTCTGTTCCTTGTAAAATTTCCAGTTCCATTCATGCATGCTACCTCTTCACTTATAAGTTAAATACCCCTCACATGAAGTGAAGGTGTTGGGAGCTGGGTCTGTCCCTGACAAGATATAGCTGTCTTGAAGCAGGACAAGCTTGAATCTGTCAGTTCTACTGTGCTTACCCTTCAAATAAATAAATAGCTGACATCTGGCACAGAGATCAAAACTTACTGACTTAATCTCCCCAATCTGAGAGATTGTTTTGTTAGGATTGCATAAACAGCAGCTATCTCTAAGGTTCTGACTTTTAAGTTAGCAAGATTAAAGTAGGATAAGAGTTTTAGATTTATGTTGTTTTTTCCTGTCATTATGTTCGATTATGATGGGCTTTATATAAATCTGCAAATGCAAAAGGAAATAAATTGCAAAACATTTTAGCAATGATTTCTGATAGTCAAAAATGTATATGGGACAGATGGTGTTAAGCACATTATATAATGTGTCCACAAAAATAGATAATAATCAAAAAAAAAAAGAAGAACAGCAGTAGCCTTCTAGCTGTAGTTTACTGCATTTGTGACCAGGGCCACACAATGGTAGATACCTCAAAATTTTATTTCATAGCTTGTCCTGAAGAAACTTGTGGAATGCAATCCCAGTGATTTATGGCAAGTTCTTGTATCAGCAGCTTCTTGAACACTTCTTGGCACACGTGCGCACAAACGCACACCCACATAGTCCTGTTTGGTAAGAGGAAGGTTCTCTTTGTGCAGTAACACACAGCATGCAGGAACAATAAGACATTTATTCTTCTACAGCACAGTTCCTACACATCTCAATTGGGATGACCTTAAACCATGAGGGGCTTATTCAGGATAAATGAATTCCTGGTAACTTTGAAACCCACTGAATTTTGCCACAGTCGTATACGCGCTAGCTCCCACAATTCTCAAATGTAATTACAGCCCTGAAATGAAAAATAAAAATACTTATATATGGTAGCATTATCATAATCATAATCATAATAACTTCTCTCTCATTGTTTCCACTTAGTTGCCTTCAGGTTGTTCTAGTTTGTTGTTTTCCTTCATGTTCTCTAGCCATTGCCAAGTTGCCTAAATAAAGATTCTTATTGCTAAAGAACTGTGAAGTAGCCTACTGTTTATTCTAGTTTAGTCCAAGAGTTCTGCTTTACTGTGGTGAATTTCAGATTCTTATGTGGCTCATGTTCACTACAAAGCAGAAATTGTGCATGATTCCTTATGGACTTCTATAATCTGGTGTGTTACTATTATTTCTCATTATATTGCATTGTTTCTCAGCTGCAAAGGTGTTCTTGAAAAGAAAGGTGGACAACCACCAGAATGCATTAGGCCTAATTGTGCTTTTTGTGATAAGATATATTAAAACACTTGATTTGCTCTAAATTTAAAAATTATTTGCCGGTTTTTTTCCTTGGTATAATTGTTATGATTCCAAAATCTCAAATTAAAACCTGCCTGCTTTTTGCTCTGTTGACTATTCTGCTTCTACTATTTGTTAGTTATCTATGGTTCCTCAATGAGTCTTTATTTTCTCATCTGGTTAAATTCACTTAAAAAATCATATTTAAGGAAAGCTAAATAGGAATACCTTATCTGGTTCATCTCCACAGATGTTGTTCACTTTGAAAACAATCCCAGATTTAGAACACTTTTTCCTTTCCCTCTTCTCCCCTTATTAAGTATGATTTTTTTCCCCCAGAACTTCTTTTTTAAAAATTCAAAATAGCGATCTCAATGCAGCAATTCCCAATGAATCCAATGAGTGTATGTGTGTGACTGTTAGTTTTAAATAATATATTTCAAGTTTTTGTCTGCAAATAATTATGAATTTAGGATTTTTTTTTGTAATTCGCTCTTTGAGGTTAAAAGATGTGCCCAAATGTACTTTGTGTGTGTTTTTATATCCCTGTTTTGCCAAGTCTTCCAAAGCAGAGATAGCTAAATCTTCCTGAAAACTATGTTCTTATTTTTCCTCATTTTGACATGTACTTATCTTCAAATATTTGTTTACAGCACTTTCAAGTAATATCTTGTAGCAATATCATGTGGCTGGTGTGGAAAGGTTATGAAGGACATTGCTTCCATAGGCTGCTATTACTCAGCCAATGAAATTAAAATGAAGCCTATTTAAATGAATAACTGTTAGCAAAATAGCTACAGTTCTGTCACCAAACAAAAAGATTTGCAGTAATTATAAAATGCCTCTTAAAATATAGAAGTATTTGAACAACACAGTCGTTCAAAGCAAGGATTCCATGTACCAGAAAGCAAATTGCAGGAATAATTGGAGCTGTGCTGGTAATAAAGCTGTTAATAGAGTCTGAGAACATCAAAGGGCAGCATACAAACTAATAAAACAAAATCTTTTTCGACAAAGATTGTATCAAGGCAATAAAATCTTCTTTCCTTAACAATGTAATGAAGAAATCTACAAGTTGAGCATGCTGACAGGACTTTGAATTCCTGCAAATATGGACCCAAAATGCATAAGTAATCCCATGAGTCCCTTCCTGTATCCATTCATCCATCTAAACCTTTAAGTCACAAGGTATTACTTTGAAGTGGAAATTCACAGGTTAAATAACAGAGCAGTGTCAATGCTCTGGTGTTGAATTCCTCAAAAGTGGCATCAGTGGCTGAATTGAAGTATCGAGGAGGGAAATAACAGTAGGAAAATTAAAGATAGTCTTTCCTTGTAACACAAAGCAACACCAAGACCTATTAGTGGTGGGTTTTATATGAAGATCCATGTGCTTTAGTACAGTAAATTCATAGTAATAGCTGAGTGTGTGTAGAGTTTGGCAGCAAAAGGGACTCTCTGCTCTTACAAATCAGCTGTTTAAATAGAAGAATATTTTCTCATTATATTAAGTATTAAAAGAAACTGGAAATTAGCTTGATGCAAGGAATAAAAAAAGAATAGCCTACTGATGTTTAGAATAACTAAAGATGAGAGCAGGCAAAGCAGAGAGGTCAGTATTGCCTCACTGGAAATCTTGAAGACCTAGCTTGGCAAGGCCCTTTGTAATCTAATTGAAGAGCCTGCTTGCAAGGTGGACTGGATGATCTCCAGAGTTTCTATCCAGCACAGATTTTCCTGTGAACTGTGAAGTTTATGTCACTAAAGTTGCTACTATAGCTCTTTGTGTATCTCTGTGCTGCATGCATTGTGTCGAACTGGTCTTGCTCTCTCCTGAGCATATTTCAGTGGTGGAAAAAATGTACATAGTCCTCCTAGTGTCTCTTAAAACAGTCTCAGGAGAACTTTTATTTGAACTGCTCTAGTGTTATTGTTTTACAGTAGAGGATATGATGGTCTATGTGTCAGTTATATTCTGCTTTTGCCATGGAAATCTAGCCATGTTTTGACAAAGTTCGAAGCCTTGCAAATCTGCATTTTGTGCACATTTTTTGGAAGCACTTCTGACTTTGACAGCTAAAATGTTTCATGTAATCTGTAAAGCTTTGAAAATAATGGGAATTCAGATAATTTTCTCTCTTGAGTAATGGAATATGTTTCCCCCAGTTCATTCAGGGCTAATGACTGGTATTCATTGTAAGAACTACTTATCATTTTTATAGACTAGTTCAGGGACAGGTGTTTGAGGTGAGATCATGGAGCCATTGTCTGTATGTATATCCTCTGGCACTTGGTCACATGGAAAGGAAAACTGTTGAATTAAAACTTAAGGGAAGAAATAGACCAAAAATTAGAGCATGGGAGAAAAATAAAGTAATAAATATTCTGGCATGCTATGAAGGACCTTATCCTTTGGGCAGCTGTGAGAAACACCAAGGTCAGTGGAAAGCTGGCTGCTCAAATAATTGCTATCAGAAATGCTGAAGCAAAGAATGGGATGGGGAGATTTTGAAGAAAATATATATTACTAAAAGTAATAAATCTATTTTAATTGACTGCACAAAGCCAGGGAGACTGGTGCAGAGATAACAATCCCAGCAATGAGAGGGAGGTGAACAAACAAGCAAAGAGCATGGACATGGTCTGTCACTTCAGCTTGACTATACCTGGTAAAAAAAGTCTGTGCAGCAGGACAAGTGCACATTAACAGAAAGCAAGGAGAGATTGTTCAGGTTTTTACATCCAAGTAAATTGCTCTGCAATAACACTGCCTCATTTGTTCCAGCAGCTGGGAGATATTCACTTCTCAGACGTGGCCCAGGAGAGGCCAGTTCCGAAATAAGAAGAGCATGTGTTTGGAAGAGAGGGTTTCTGTAGCAGGGACCCTAATGAAGCTGGGGGATAGGCACTTAGGAGGAGAGAGACTGGAACTGAGGTCTCTGAAGCAGTTCTGTATTGGTCCTTGTGGGGGAAATCAAGAAGGAAGAATTGAGCTAGAATATAAAACAGCTGGGCTTTCTATGGAGATTTCCACTAACCAAACTCCCCTTTTTAATTCAAGTGAAAAGCGAAATCTGGATATTTTAAATTCAAATAAAAAATTTAAAGGACATTCTTTTGACTTTCGTTTTTACCACGCAATTCCTTGCTTCTTCCCTGCTGGTATAATCCACTCGCTTCAAAAGCAAAGAAGGCATAAAGGAAATTAATATTTGAAACCATCTGTGTGAAATATACTTGTGTGATGACCAGTACAGAAGGACCTTGAGAAGTCAGGTCGTAGCATGAAGTCATAAAAACATTATGAATTTATGACAGTCAAACGAATGTATAAAGCCTCTACTTAGCAGAAGGATATTCATCATTTATTCTGACCATGGTGAAAAATAGTTATGGAAAATCAAATGCAGTCATATATTTATGACAATGTGTATCATAATATGTGTAGAATAGGTGCCAATAAACGTAAAGGTATTTATTTGTCATAAGATACAGGGTAGGAAGGCCATAAATCAGACACAGAGGGGCCCACTGCCATAAACAACAGGAAAATGGTAAACTAGGCCTATGGAACTAAAAGTCAAAGTAATATTGAGGTCTTCCTTTCCTAACCCGCAGCATTTGACTCTGCATTTGTATTTTTTCCAATATTTTGTGCCTCTATTTTCACTATTCAAGTGCAGAAAATAGGTATGTTACATAAATAATAAAAGTTCATGATGAAAGTTAAAGACTTAATTATCTAGACTGCAGTTTATAACACTAGTAAAAAAAATATGTTATGTGAGGATTTTATATTTTTTTTCCTAATGACAACATTTTCCCTTGAAGCCACTCTGAATAATGTGTCTGTTTTGCTGGGGAATATTTACGGTGTTGCTGTGGAAATGAGAAGAAGCATGGACTCTTCTGCAGTCACTATAAAAGGAAGCAGACAAACAGCAGGTTATGGTGTATGAGGGAGGGCCAACATGTGTGTCTCTGTAATTTGTTTTCTCTTAATAAAGGGAGGTGACATATAATGTCTTATAAGTACTAAGTTTCATTTAAGGTTTTGGTTTACTTGGAGTAAGGCAAGCTTTGCAATGTAGATAAAGAGCAATTTATTATGAAAATTAGCACAAAACTATCTAATTTTTACTTCTTCATAGAGGGAAATTTGAAATTCAAATCACTGGCTGATGAAGGTTATTAAAAATGCATTAGAGTTTAAAATGTAGCTGCATGTAATTGTCATAATAGATACTCAAAATTAATTTATCCCCAATGACAATTAAGCTAAAAGAATTTTCAAATTATCAGCTAACAAACTTCGGTTAATTTTAGAAACAAATAAAATGAAAACACTTCATAAAGTTTGTAAAAAAACAAAACTAAAAGAAGGGTTACATTTCTGTTTAGAATCATTCCCTGTCTTCTCTTGCAAATTACTCACTCTTGCAATTTTCTTTTACCTCAGTTTCTCTCTATTGTGTTTTTCTCTCTTATACCTTTTTCTCCCAGAGAAGTGTGGACCACTTTGAGTGTGTGTGTACACACGCATGCACAGGCATGGGCTGAATTTAGATGAAACTAAACTCATTCGTTTTCCCTCTGTACCTGGTAGTTTTCATCTAGCTGATGCATTTTCCTGATGAGCGTCCAGGGATCTCAAAGGTAGTCTGGTGCAATTAAATCCTTCCTCAAGAATATCTGAAGTGCCTATAATATATATGTTTATATTTAAGAACAGCAGCAAAATGCCAGTTTTGGCATTGTTGGATTGGGATGGGAGTTATTTTTAAAGACATTGAGGTGTATTTACAGCCTTTAAAAATCAACAGAGGGGAAAGCTTTTCTAAATAATACTACTTTTGTGGTGGGTGTGTAAGTACTGATGTTCTCCAAAAAGAAGACAAACCAGAAACTGTTGGCTAGTGGATATGTCTGTAGTTGTAGATGTGCACACATGGGCTTGCACCACGTCCTGTTGTCCATTCTGTTGGCCAGCAGTGTGTCCAAGCCCCCCAGCTGAGTCCTTCCCTTTGATTTAAGATGAGAAAGCCAAGAATAAGTAAGGAAAAGACAAAGATGTTTCTTCTCTTTTCCTGGCTAATGTAGTTTATATTTTTTTCTGAATATACCTCTTGGTAGTTCAGCAGATACTCAGCATCTGAGAGGTCCTTAAAATCTGCACCATGAGTTGGTTCTCCCCTGTGATTTTTTCCCCTTGTGAGTGTTATGTTAGAAGTAAGCCAGCCTTTGTCACCTGCTTCTGACCTCAGTCTCCCCCATGGTTGCCAGATCTGGCTAAAGGGAGCTACAGCTGAAATTAAAGGCTTTCACAGATTGAAACAGATAGGAAGAGGAATTACACCTGGGGCTTGGCCACTGGCATCATGTACAGCACAGATACAGGCATAATCATTTATGTGCCTTGAAAGCCTGCAGTTACGTGGATCCTCTAACACTCCTGACCCAGTTTGTCAATGCAGTGAGAGATTTCCTGGTTAAGGTTTTAACTTGCAGTTTAGCAGGAAGAATTATATATACACATCACTTACTGCATTCAAGTGATTACTGCATGTAAGTGATTTGTTTTCGAATTTAGTCTATGTTAATAAACACTGATTTTTAATTGAGCTGATCTAACAAGATAATTTTGGAAACTAATGCAAGTCAGCTGATTTAAGTAAATCGAGAGGAAAATTGAAAGGAAGTTTTGGAATAATATGTTTCTCCTTTTCTTTCTACTCAAAGACCAGTAACATATCCTTTTTAATTAACCAATATCTTTGGGTCAAAAATAGAACAGATCTGGATGTAACAGTGTACTTTGAGAATCTTAAAAGTGAAAACTGAAAACTGGAAGTGTTTTCTAATTGTCCAGTGTATTTTAGTCACCTCACAAAGATATTAACACTCATCTGATGATCTAATGTTCATAGTGAAATATTGTATAAATATTGTTTGCATGCCTACAATCTCTGGCAAGAAGTTTGATATTGAAATCATTTTTTAATTGCAGCTGAAATTTGAAAGGGTAATTGCGAAACCTATTTTATTTCAGTTGTGAATCATCTTTCCCCTCTGCCATCTTTCTCTAACATGGTGTTATTTTTCAAGTGTGCACCTGGGTTGCAAATTAGAAAATTTCTGTTGTTTTAATATTAAGGCATTAGTTTAAATTTTGTTAACACTCACTTTTGCAGAAGGATGTATTTTTTTCCTTTTTATTTTAATGCATACACAGTAGCCTGGTAGTCAGATTGCTCTTCAAAATGAAAGATTAGACTGGAAAACATATTTCAAAAGATCTTTAGGATAGCAAGGAAATGGGATTGAGGAGAACTGGGTTTTGTTCTGCACATGACTGTCTGTAAAAATACCCCATGAAGTGTGAATGCTTTTTTTTTTTTTGAGTATGTATATAAAAATCCTAATTAAAATGCTTGTTAAGTGAATAGGTCTATGTGCACATGAACTGATCATATTTTAACTATTGCTTTCAAACTCCAGGCTACCAGCCAGAACCAGAATAATCTCAGTGGGCTGGTTGGGGTATGGGGCAGGCAGCAGCTCAACCCTGACAGTATTACAGCAGCACGGCTTGAGAGAAAGTAACTTGGCTTGGAAAAATCCCCACGTCTTTGCCTAGTAAAGTCAGCTGATAGGACTT
>VZSR01001685.1:1599448-1666558 GCA_013398615.1 Brachypodius melanocephalos | reverse complement strand
TTTGAAGTGGCATAACAAAAGCTACTCGGGGGAGATTGTTTTCCATCCTTAATTTTTTTAGATTTCATTGAGAGAAAATTAGGAGTTTGTAACTGCTGATGTGGTAAGCTGTCAGGACACCGTGAAACTGGGTACCCAGGTTGTAGCCCATGTGAAAGTCAGATGTTCTAATACTTAGAAATAGTAAAGACTTAAAGAATGGAGAGAAGTTTTCTTTATACTCTTTAAAATTTTGAGCCTGCTCTGTCTTTCTCCTAATCCTAATCTCAACCCTGTGATCTTTATTTTAATTGGATTTTTCCCCTCCTGTGCTCCAGTTATAGCAGAGGAAGATGAATAGATGATTTTCGTGAGTGCACTGGCATTTTATAGTTGTAAATAGTAATAATTTTTCTTTCTCTTACATTTATTTAAATTTTGAGCAATTAAAATCCTTATTTTATTTTTTATTCAGTCTAAACTTGCATAATGTCATCTAGATTTTCTAAAAATACTGAAAAAATTCAAGCATTCATTTTTTTAAAATCTCAGTTTTATAGGAAGGACAAGAAGGAATTATTCATTATCCTTCTACTATCAGATCTACACATATTTTTTCCCATCAAAGTTTTCTTTTTTGCCCTGACATTACTGCCTCGTACTTAGCCTGATTTATTTTGAATATATTCATTAATTCTGCCGAGTTTTGTTGGTTTTTTTTTATTTTTATTATGTACTTTTTCAGTTAACAGACAAGATTCTTACTGTTGTTATAGGCGTGGTTTCCTTTTAGTACTTAGAGGAATGAATATTTACTCGGTTTCCTGACTTCTGGTTAAGAAGTTTCTTAAACACTTACTCCTCTGAAATAGCAGCTGGAGACCTGCCCTAGAGGCATAATGTGGAGGTTGATATGCCACTCCTTGGCAAAAGTCCTGGAGAGTGTTGTTGCCATAACAACTCATATTCCAAGGGTAAATACACATACAGAAATGGGGAAAACGCCTCTGTTCTCTTTCTGAATTGTTTTTGCTCTTTTATGATCCATTCTTTCACTTCTCTGATCTTGGGATTTCTCTTCTCCCTTATTATATTCCTCTTGTAATCTTGTGGTTTGAGATTTGCTGTTCTTTCATGAAATAGCTTTAGTGTGTTTTTTTCTTTTTTCTTGCCTCTTAGTACATTTTGACCTTTAGTCCTGTTCTCCAGTCTCTTGCATCTCCTTGTCCTATTGCTGGTTTTGTGTAATATACGCCGATGTCATGGAAGTGTGTTTCATTTTAAATAATCTGAATGGCCTAATCCCATGAGGGTTTGCCCAAACCCACAAAGGTCCAAATATCCTCAAAGGTCTGTTAGCATCCCTTTCTTAGACTTAAAAGTTATTTCTTATGAAGCGTTCTCTTGTCCAACTGCTGCTCACAGCAGAGCCACCTCTGAGGTGCAAGGTCTGAGCAAACTTGTTTGTGCAGGGTGATGTCCAGTTGAGTCTCCAAGGATGGAGACTGCAGAGCCTCCCTGGGCTGCCTGTCCCACTGCTGGACTGTCTTTGGGGTGGAAACATCACTTTTCATGTGCAGTCTGAACATCTGTTGTCTCAGGTTATGCCCTTTGTCTATCATCCTCCTCCCAGGCACAGCTGTGAAGAGCCTGGCTCCATGTCCTCCATAACCTCCCTGCTGGCACAGTGGGGACAGCAGTTGGATGCCCCCAAAGCCATCCCTGCTGCAGGATGGAGCAGCTACTGCCTTCAACCTCTCCCCCTGAAAGGGCAGGTGGTCCAGCTCTGACTGTCCTGGGGACCCTCTGCTGAGCTCACTTTGTCATATCAACTTCATTGGAGTCCCAAAACTGGGCAGAGTATTATAGATGTGATCTAATGAATACTGAGTAAACAAACAAACAAACAAACAAACAAAAAACAACAACAAAAAAAAACCAAAGTCACTTCCCTTGATTTGTGGCCTGTGCTTCCATTAATGAAGCCATTTCACCAGTCCCAAAGGTGTTCATGCTTTTCAGGCAGCACACTGCCTTTTCTTAAGGGCCCAAATCACATGCAGCTCTATCCAAAGCTGTAACAAAACTTCTACTCTGTGACAATTGGATTTAGCAATGTTGAAGGAGCCACTGCTGGCTGCAGATAATATGACTGAAAGCTGAGCTGCAGGCAGGTGTTTAGATGCTTTGAAATCCTGTCTGTGGTCCTTTGATCTGTCATGAGCCAACATCTCCTGTTCTCCTTTTGCAGACTGGAAGCAGCATATTGGTACCTCCTTTGCCCTTTTCTTGCTGTGGTAGTTGACATGGCTCTTGCTTTTTATATTAATCTATTATTGTTGCCAGACTGTTTCTGGTTTGGGGTGGTTTTTTACTGTCTCAATGTCACTCACTGGAGTCCCTGCTCCTTGCCCCTGTGTTGGCTTTTGCTCTGTCACATTACTGCTCCCATGGTGTTACACAACAGATGGTCCTATGTGGGCCATTATTAAGAAATAAGAGGATAAATGATTGCATTTTACAGTTTTCTCTTCTGCTTCTGTTTTATCTAGTTAGAACTTGAATAACAGGGAGGTAGTGTGCAATGCAAAACAGAAACCTATTTATGTAAATTCAGACCTTTTCCCCTGCCCAGGCAATTTCCAGGACTCTGCATAGTGGAAATAACATTCAGTAGATGGAATTGCAGAATCATTTTGCTCCCAGTTTCATATGGGAGTCATATGTTTGGAAGAATTCAAATAAGATATAACCCAGAATGGCAGACTTAAGAATTTATTCATGATTTTTGTGGTTTTCATCTCTTTTGGACCTCCTTTCTTGTTTACTGTGGAATTGTAATTTTTGTAGTGATGCAAATATAATAAGTGATTTGGAAGTAATATTTCTGTAATTGTGGAAGAATTATCTATTTAGATGTACAGTTTGAGCACCAGACCCTGCAATGTGTTATATATGTACAGTCTTTACATTTCCATGTAATAGAAAAGGAAATCCTAGATCCTCAGCTGCATGACTAGAACAGATTTTTAGTACAAGAAGCAAACAA
The DNA here is from genome assembly GCA_013398615.1 of Brachypodius melanocephalos. NCBI lineage: Eukaryota > Metazoa > Chordata > Aves > Passeriformes > Pycnonotidae > Brachypodius > Brachypodius melanocephalos. The sequence continues at coordinate 1,663,530 of VZSR01001685.1, read as the reverse complement.
AAAAAGTCCTGTGTATGTCAATAGTGAAATGTTGTAGATCAATGAGAAAGTGTATTGAATTGCTCCTAAAATCCTGCCTCTTTGAAAGAAATATTACAGTTCAAAAGAAAGTAATCAGAAAAGAGGAAAAGTACATTTACTGTTAAGAAGCAATGCATCTCAGTTAAGATGAGCCTTTGTTTTAATTCTGTGGAATTAAATTCTGTTTTAATTCTTTAATTCTTTTGGAATTTAACAGCTTTTCACATCTAAGCGTAGTTAAGATACTGAAATATTTGGGTGTTTTGTTACTGGGTAACGAAACACCCAAATATTTTTAAGGATAGGTGTTTTAAGATGCAGTGACAGTAACAGTTTCATAATATAAAATATTTTGCTAGTATAATGAAATGATGATCTTGTAATTGTTTTTTGTTATTTACCTAGGCAACAAATGCTCTTTCAAAAAGAATACTTTCGGTTGATAGACAGGCAAAGGCTAAAGTTTTTTAGAAAGACCAGAAATTCGTTACTAGAAATCTGTTATCTGATCTTTTCTAGCTAGACAGACGTAACTTAGCCCTTCAGATCCTGGGTATGCTGTTCAGAGATTTTATTTTCCATATAACAATCCTAAATAATTTCCTTGATCATCAGCCTATACCTGTGTATCCTGTTTGGATTTAGGCTGTGGCTGCCTGCCACCGGAGGCTTTCTTGTATTAGTAGTTTTCCTGCATTTGAATTATTTACTAGAAATCTGCAGCATGGCATTACTGAAATTGAATTACCGCTGGCGTAGCTAGAGACAAGCGAAGTTAGACTTCTGAAATCCATCAGGATGTTTTTCGGATGGTTTCCAAGTCTCTTGGCACAGACACACACTAAAACTAATACAGACCAATCGTTTAGTATTTCTTGTAACTCGGTCCCCTGGCATCTGACAATGCTTGCACATTTTGCTAGGGAGTAGGGGAGTGAAAGAACTTGGTATTAGTGTCAAATTTGGGATCTTCATGCAGAAGGGTGACTTCAAGTTTCTGTGAACCTCTTAGGTTAAAAATTATTATCATAAGACTTGAAGGAAATGAAGATTTTTTTTTTTCCAAAGTGAGGGCATAAACGAAGTATTTCATCTGATCCTCTTACCTTTTTGACCATATAGAATGACATTTGTTAACTTTTGGTTCCTTCAGGGGAGTCCATCTCAGTTTCTTCTCTTGTTTTTAAGGTTGATGCAGTGCTCTATGTTTTATTAATTTATTTTTTGGTGGTTGATCTACCCAGATGTGGCTAGACAGTATTTACAAGGTGTTGATAATTATGGACTTTACTATTCCTGTGTAACATTTACCAAAGGAAGTTTTCAGTGTGGTGTTCTTTCAGATGAGATGTTACACCAACACAAAACAAGTCAAAGTTTTGGGCTTATCTCCAGACCAAGATAAAAAAAAAACAAATAAAACAAAACAAAACAAAAAAAAAAAAACAATGAGAATGAGAGGAAGTGCATTGCATTATTTGAACCAATATTTAGATGATTCATGAGTGATCAAGATACATGAGCAATAGTGTCAGAAAACTTATTATAGGATCTTTAGCATTCTTGTTCAGTGCTTGCTGTATCTGTAAAAATATATTAAATTTTGGTGAACAATCCAAATATTAAAAAAAAAAAAAATAAGTTTCCACAACTAGCATATTTCATTTCATCTGTTATTACAAGGAATCTTTGAGGTGAATCAAATTCCTGAATGTGAGAGGAACCAAGTTACAGTAACCAACAGTGATGTGTAGCCTTGAGACCCTGATGCAAGCCTAACCTAGTATAATTTTGCAGGAGTGAGATGATGCCTGTACCAGTCCTAAAAGTTATCCTACCTAGCAGCCCTTCAAGACTATGTCCTTTTATCAAATATTAATGAGAAGTTAAGGACTTGGATGTCTATGATACAGCTATGTCAAGACTCGTCCCCTGTACACCAAGAAAGAAAAAAGCCTGTATAATATATGGGGGAAAAAATCTAAAAGAAAGAAAGAAACCTTGGCAAATTTTGGTAACATGTAACCTTAGTAATTCTGCCACATCTTTTCATCAATCAGTGTAAAATTGTCTTTCTAGAGATAAAGCAAAAGTAATTTTAAAGACTGATAAAAAAAAAAAAATTGAGAAACCAAATAGAAAAAAAAACCAAAACCAAAAACAAAACCAAAAAAACTAGGAAATATATGTGTGGGCTGCTGAGTGATGGACATATGAAGCAGGAATTATTGATGAGGAGTAGGAGAACTGAGAAATGCTCCAGGTGCTAAGAGTCCATACCACACTGAGCAACATGCAGAGGATGGCACTAAATGATAGCACCAATGTCTAGAAGAGAAAAGAAAGTCTAAGTTACATCCTAATGGTAGTGGAGAGCTGTATACTACAAAATCATAGCTTAATAAAAAAGGATTTATTTCACCTACTGGAAGAAATCAAAGCATAAAAAAATTGAAAAAAATCTATTTGTTCACTGAGGCAATATTAAGGATTTAATTCATTGTTGAAGTTAATTTTGTTCTAGAGGGTTACAAATGGGGCAAATAGGAAAACTGATTTTCAAAGTTTTTGTTGGTTTGGATTGTTTTCAGCATTAAAAAATCTTAGGCAAAGTGTAATCCCACAATGGGAAAAGGCTAATCTTTTGGGGTTTTGTGGGTTTTTTTGTTGTTGTTGTTGTTTTGTTTTGTTTTTTGTTTGTTTGTTTTTTGGTGTTTTGGGGGTGTTTTTGGTGGTTTGGTTTTTTTTTTAATGTGGAAAGTCCAGGTAAGACTCTTACATATATAATGGCACAGCAAATTTCCCCTTTTTAATGTTTCTCTTACTGATACAAGGTTATCAATGGTCTAGGTAGCTTCAGAATGATATTTTTTTGTTGTGAAGAGCAAGACTATTTTCAATGTATTAGACTGAATTTTGTCAACAAGTACATTATAATACCACAGGGAGCAAATTTTGGTATAATGTTCCTAGCTTTAAAAAGTAGATTTACCTAATGTACTACTCATAAAACACAGGGACATTTTCAGGTTTTTTTTCAGTTTTATTAGTCTTTTAAAACCTTAAAATCTGCAAAGTGATGTTTTAAATTATTTCAAAGTAGTATGATTTTTATAAGTTTTCTTTTTGCCTTTTCAGTAGCTTTGATACTTTTCCCCCTTTTAAAAATGCTTATTTATTTTTGTGTTTGTTTTTGGTGGGTTTTTTTAATAATAGATAAAATTTAAGCCACAGTTTAAAAAATCCCTGAGATAAAGCAATCTGGTTGCCAAGGCACAGTTCATTTTTTCCTTCATACAACACAATATACTCTCAGGCTATTTTTTGTTGTTGTTGTTGTTCCACATGTTTAGCAAGTAGAAAAATGACTCATGCTTAATTGGCATTAAATCTAGAATTCAGAATTTCATTAACTTAATCGTCTATCAATGGGAGGATAGACTTCCACCATTTTGCCTTTGTCTTTCTACTCTGATCCTGGAGGGAAGTGTATGGTACAATTTGAAAATATGAACATTGTAGTAAATATTCATCTCAATTTGATATTGAAAATGAATAACCAATAGAAATACTGAGGGGCTTATCTGAGAATATGGCCTTTCTAGTTGTTAGTGTAAATCTGTGTTCCTGAAGTGTTCTCATTTCTTTTTCTTTTAGCTTGCCCAGTAAAATTATACCTCCTAAAATCTTTATCAATTTCCCCATGTCCTCAAAATGTTATAGCTGAAATTATTTCCTGCAGTTCTTGTAAACCAAAGCATTCCAATGAGAAAGATATGGTTTTGGAAAATAAAAACTCAACTGGCAGAAATGCTTTGGCCACCCATGTTAAACCACTAAAGTATTTGACAAGGAAATAAGTGTCTCACAACATCTCATAGTAGTTTCAAATAGGTCCATTTTTTATGGAAAGGTGTACACAAGAGGGATATGATTTCTGTGTGAGACTACAAATTGCTCAAACAACTTTGTCTTAAAGAAAGAAGGTAAAAGTCGGGGAGATTGGAAGGGGCAATTTATGTAACTTTTTCTGTCACATTGGAGTTATAACAAGTTTTGTGCTGTCTGGGGAGGTGCTGTGATTCCAGAGACAAAGGAAAATCAAAATGTATTTAATACAAATACTTTTTTCCTGCATGGAGAGTGTTTTTCTTCACTTTGCCTTGCATGCTGCTCAACTTAACGTCTCATATGAGTACCAAAGAGCAGCTCATAAGAATTTGGCAGTGTTTTTGTTGTCTCTTTCAGGCATTAAATCCTCACCAGTAAATAAAATAAAATCCTGTTGTATGTACATTTTGTGCTGACGATATTCCTAAGTGTGTGATGGATGTTGCATATATGTCTATATTAAACAAGGCAGGATAATTATACTGATCAATAAGATGACTCAAAAAATCATCTTTACAGGTGGCCATGTGTTTGTACTCAGGTATGTCTGTATTTATGTTTCAAACAGAAATTACTATCAAAATTTTGTACCTTTTTACTATCAAAACTTTGTAGCTTTAGTGCCAGGAATGTAATATTTTTGGCTCTATTATCATTATTATCTTTTAAGCATTGTAGGATCTTTCAGTAATCTGTAACACTCAAATATTAAGAAAAAATAATAGATCTCTACTATATGACACAGACTAGAAGAGGGCTTAATATTCCTTGTTGTCACTATTCAAAGCAATTCTATTTCCTTTTCTGCTATTCCAGAAAGAGGAATTTTCCCTTTTAAGTGCAGCAAGACTTAAGGCACCTTTTTTGTGTGGTGTGCACTGTCACACATGCAGACACATGTGAGAATGTCACTTTCTGTATCAATTGCTTGTGTAAGAATCACTGGAGCTTTTCTCTTTCCTATTGCATTGCCAGCTATATTTTTAATTTCCTTTAAAAATAAACTGAACTTTTTTGTGTCTCAAGTCCTTTTAAATACTTTGCTCTTATGTCTTCGTTTTTAGCAAGACTAGTAGATCTGTACCCTTATCTCTGACTTTGGGGCCTTCTGAGTCTTCAAAATTCAGTAATGACTTATGGATTTGGTATTGTTCCCTCAGGTTTTGGATTCTAGAGTCTGCTCTCTCCTTTTCTACTAATGCTTTTTTTTCCTCCTTCGGGGGATTTCCTTGAGATTAGTGCTTTGGGTGAGTCATAAGAGCCCTCTCACACATTAGTTCATTTACCATGCGTAGATCAAGGAAAATCAACAAATATTTCAGTAACTTCTTTAATGGGACAGGGATGTTTGTGGTATTCAGCCCTTCTCTTTCCCCCAGTCCAAAAAGTAGTGAAATACATGGATTCTTACAAAGCCTTGAAAATGCATGGTGAAAGTAAAAATTATAAGGGATTAGGAACCAAATGGTGAGGCAAACGTTGCACTTGTGTCCAAAAAAAAGGCCAAAAAGTCAGCCTGGGAAATACAGAGAATTCTGGCAGTCTTACTTCAGCCTATAGGAAGAACTGTGGTGTGAATCATATTAAAATATATTTCCATACATGTAGTTTGGGAAAGGCAGCATGGATTTACCAAGTGTAAATCATGCCTGACCAGTGTGATTGCCATCTATGATATGTGATGAGAAGAGCTTTAGCAAGGCTTTGCACATTTTCTCCCATGATATTCTCAAATTGAAGTTGGGGCATTATTAATTGTGCAGGTGGATGTCCAGATGATGTAAAGCTTGTCAGCTAGTCAGAAAGTCCTGTTAATAGGTTATAACCTACTTGGAGGTCTGTAACAAGGGTGGAACTTCTGCAGTCTGTACTGGGACCTCTCTTGATATTGTTATCTGGGACTTGGAGCAAATAAGAGAACTGCACCAACTGAGCAGAGAGCAAATTGGGAAGGATCAGTTGATGTGGTTTTGGTAGTCAGGCTACCTTTCCAGCAATCTGAACAGGCTGGACAAATGGGCTGACATGGAGTTTGTTAAACTGAAAAAGGGCCTTGGTGCCTCAGCCAGCAAAGTTCCATGGGCTGCATGGACAGAACCATAGCCAGTCAGTACAGAGAATGATTATTCTCCTCAGTTTAGCACATGTTAGACCATATTTATAGTACTACATCCATTTTTGCCCCACCTGTTACAACAAAGATATTGACAAACCGGAGCGAGTTTTGCTGAAAGCTGTCAAGACAGACTCTAGAGCAGTCTTCAAGTCTGGTCTCAAGTTCATCAGCATATAACACATTCCACTTCATGCTTTGTCTCAGTTTCCTTCATTGGCTTGATGCCTCTCACTGTTCATCTGCTATCAATATTTTATTGAAATGTCTTTGCCCCAACGTGTTCCATTTTTTTACTGCAGCGTATAAAATTTCTTCTGCTGCTTTAAAAACATTATTTTCATCGTGTGAAAAGGAATGCTGGAACTGTACACTAGGAGCATAACAATTACAAAGCAAAACAAACAAAAAGCCCCACCTACATTCAGTCCATTTTTTCTGTAGTCATAGATGTCCAAACTCATACGGATGACATTTTTCTAGAAATTAATTCTGCCAGAGGCAAATGCCCTGCCTGAAAAAAAACTAACTCTAAACAGATAAAGTTTGCCCAGAGTTCCAGGAAACTGAGAAAATAATTGTATAATACAAAGTGTTAATCAGTTTAATATAGGCTGGGCCACCAGCCCTGGTTGGAAAAACCTGTATTTCTTCCATTATTGTTAATTGTAGTTCTATACTTGCATTAAAAAAAAAAATGGAAATAGATTGAATTTTTTATGTTTTAAATTTGCTGCAAGAGTATTTTATTGTTGATATTTTAAGTTTTGCATTTTATTGTTGATATTTCTAAATATTGCAAATATTTAGAAGATAAAATAAAAGTTTGAGTTATTTTGAGGATGACAAATACATTTTAAAGACACATGAGGATCTATCCTTACAAATGTAGTGATACTATTTGACGTATCACTTGAGTAACCTCTCTTAACTGATGAAACACTGTTCTTCCAACATTAGGTTTTTATTTGATGCAGATTCTGAAACTGATCCAAGTTGTATGAGTATAGAAATTGAAAAAATAGATTATACGAAATCCCAAGGCTGAGTTGATGTCATTTTAAACTGTTTCCACATAGGAGTTTATTAAAGAAACAGAGTTTTGTGGAAGTTTGTTAGAGAAAATGAGTTATTAGATTAAAGTTTTGCAATTTAAGACTCTACTTATTTTATATGGGGTTTTTATCAATTGCAAAGCTTATAAATATAAATAACCCTAGGGGTTTAGGAATGATACTCCCCAGTTTAGTTCTCCCACAGGGACTCAAAACCACACTGCTGCTCACTCACTCCCCCCTTCCACTCCCCTTCCCACTCCATTGGGATGGAGTTGAGAATTGGAAGCACAAAAGCTGAAAATCATGGGCTGAGATAAGAATGATTTACTAGAAATGGCAATGAGACAAGAAAATGAACAGTAACAGCAGCAATATAAGCAACATAAGCTATAAGACAAAGAAGCACTTTACATGGAAAAGACTGCAACAGTACCCAGCTCTTCCCCACTATGCTTTCTCCTCACTGGAAGAAGAGAGAGTTCCTTACTCCAGCCCCTGGCAATGAGTGAGGTGGAATGGAATAACATCTGGGCCTTGCCACACACCTCTCCTGCTTCCTGTAAAAAATTAACCCTGTCCTGGCTGAAACTAGGATAGGGGAAAAACAGCTTACGGTAAAAATTGAGAAGTTAAGGTTAATATTTTTATTTGTACTATTTATACACTGGTCTAAAAAGCTTTTCTTCATTTTCAGGTAACTGAGCTGCACAATATCAAAAACATAACCAGATTGCCTCGAGAGACAAAGAAGCATGCAGTGGCAATTATCTTTCATGATGAGACATCAAAGACATTTGCGTGTGAGTCAGGTAAGCAATTGGTGCTTCATCTCTAGCTTGAAGAAATCAAGTTACACATCAAAGTCTGGCTCAAATGAATTAACTCACAATGCCAGATAGAAATTCTTAGCTTAAAGGAATGTGTGGTAAAAGAAAAACTTTGGAGTTTGGGGTTCAGGTCTTTTGGGGTTTGGTAGGGGGATTTTTTAATATATGTTGAGAAGTGTTGGGGTGTTACAGAGCTCGTTTGTTCCATTATTTTTCTTTGCATGCAGATGGTCTAAAGAATGGAGGTTTCCAGCTAAACTTGTAAATCCTAGTAAAAAATAACCTGTAAGATGTTATTAAGTCAAGATGAAACATTCTTTTTTTAACAAGCCTTGCTATAGGCACTTGCTAAACTAAAAATTATCATGCCATTGCAAATAAGTGGCAAATACCAGCTAAAACCTCGGGATATTTTAAAGCAGGGTGTCAAGCAGTCTGTGGTTTGAATGACTCCATATTGTAATTGCTAGACTAGCATAGAACAAGACTTGGGCATTATGGCACATAATAACAGGTAGTTACTTGCAAGACACTGAACACTGCACAATTAAAATGCACTATTTTCTTGTTTGAAAGTACAATTGTACACATCTGTTCCTAGGGTATATTTTAAAAGAAAAAAGGTGGGTTTTTTTTTAAATAGGGGGAAATTCTTTATTGATAAACTGTATGCTTTTTTTAGTAACATTTTGAAACTGTGCATTTTTAAAGTTTATATAGATAATACTGTATATATGTTGTTTTGGGTTTTAAAAAATATATATATAACATTATGGTGAAGGGCCTAGAGGGGAGGCCATATGAGGAGTGACTCCAGTTGGTCTGGAGGAGGCTGAGGGGAGACCTCATTGCAGTCACAGCTTTCTCATGTGGGGAGGAAGAGAGGCAGACACTGATCTCACCTCTGTGGTGACCAGTGACAGGACCTGAGGGAATGGCTTGGAGTTGTGGCTGGGGAAGTTTAGGCAGGATATCAGGAACAGCTTCTTCACCCAGAGGGCTGGACACTGGAATGGACTCTCCAGGGAAGGGGTCACAGCACCAAGCCTGACAGCATCCAAGAAGCATTTGGAAAATACTCTCAGGCACATGGTGTGACTCTTGGCACTGTCCTGTGCAGAGGCAGGAGTTGGACTCAATGATCCTTGTGGATCCCTTCCAACTTGAGATATTCTATGATTCTATATCAATATTATCATATAAACATTGCATAATGTACAATCTAAATAATAAATTAAATACAGTGAAACAAAACTGAAATGTGGAGGAAGTTAAAAGTGTGCAAGGTCATGAATTATGTAGATTTTAGATCAAATATTGCAAACAATGATATGTACATTCTGTCATGAAAGATTGACAGTTTTGTTAATTGGATTTTAAAGACACATAGAAAATCTGTGTGTCTACAATCAGTTTAAGAGATCATTAGATAAGTAGTTCACATTAAAGATTTTGAATTCTAATGTAGAATTAATAGTGATTCTATATTATGATTAATAATTGAATAAAAACATTTTAATTGTATTCCGACAGCCCTGAAGTCAGTTCTGTGGAAACTTTTTCATTCACCTACACATGCATTCCCCTTCTTTCCTAGTGAGAAGATCTTGTTCCCTCCCCAGAATTGCAATGGTTGAGGTATATTTGAAAAGAGTGACACCAAGTCATAACTTCAGAATTCTTTCACCAAAGAAGGGACAAACTTGAGGAAGTTCAGCATGCCTGGTCCACTCATCCCTTTGTTCTTAACCTTGAGCGCAATTGTAAACACAAGGCCCATGTACCTTAAGGTGCTAACAGGGTGTCAGTATGACATCCTCTCCCTTTAGGCTCTACACAAAGGTGTGTTTTGAGTGGACAGAACCCCGGGTGAAGGGGGAAACAAGTGGAGAGCCTTTGGACGGAGATCTAAGTACAGACTAAGACAGATGAAGCAATCTTAGGGCAGGTGTAAAAGCCTTATAGTCCCAGGCATTGGTTTTCATGGGTGACTTTAACCTCAGCAGTAACTACTGGAAGGCCAATAGGGCTGAACACAAGCAATCCCGATTTCTGAAACAGATCGAAGACAATTTCTTGATACAGATGATCAATAGTGTGATGAGGGGAGATGTTTGTTCAGGGACGTGCTTGGCAGGATCCTGTGGATCCTTGAGGGGCAGAGGAGCCCAGGGGAGCTATTCAGTCTGCAAGGACAGCATCCTCTGAGCACAAGAACTGTTCTCATTCTCCCCATGTCTTTGTCTAAAGACAAACTTTATAGATAAAGATGAGTATGAAGGGATGTGGAGTTCCTGACTCAGCTCAAACACCAAAAAAACCCCACAATCAAGCAGAGACAGACTACTTGGGAAGCATACATTTATATTGTCTATGTATATGTCTATTTATATAGAAGTGGAGTTGAGCAAGCTCCAGCTCAGGGAAGTGCAAGATAGAAAAGCTTTCTTAAAGTACATTAGAAGTAGAATAAAGGCATGGCCCTATTGCTTGCTGGAACAGTTGACATAGTGACAAGGGTCATGAGAAAGGCTAAGATACTTTTTAGCCTGTGGTTTTCACTTGAAATGCTTGTCCTGAGGCCTTCCAGGTCCCTGAGCCCCTGAACGTGATGCAGTATCCCCAGCACAGGGGGAAGACATAGTCAGGCATAACTTAAATCACTTGGATTTCATAAATAAGTTAGAAACTTGATTGTCAAGAATGACAAGAAGGAGGATCAAGATAACTGTACTCCAGTCAGCCTCACCTCAGTCCCTGAGAACACTGTTGAAGCAAATCATGTGTAAACACCTGAAGGACAATAAGGTGAAGGGGAGTAGAAAAAAACCACTTCCCATATGTAAATCATAGTTGCCATGATGAGATGTCTGGCAAAAGAAAGGCAGTGGTTCTTATATACCGTGGTTTTAATGGTCTCTGACATCCTCTGTAGCTTCTTCCGTAGCTCCCAAAATTGGTGGGGCATAGGATGGATAAAGACAATATGAAGTGGACAGAAAATAGGCTGGACTTAAAAAAAACAAGGTTGTGAAGCCAAGCTTGCAGCCAGGAGGTAGTGGATCCCTCAGGAATCAGTGCTGGGACCAATACCATTCAATGTCTTCATTGACAATCTGCATGATGAGGTGGAGGGTACTCTCATCTGGTTTTTTTCAGGTGACACCAGGCACGAGTGACCCAAATTGGGAAGTTGGGACTGCTGTCAGAGGGATCTGGACAGGCTGGAGAAATGGGCTTACATAAACCTTATGAAATTCAGCAAGAACAAAAGCTGTTTCTCCTGGTTTGTGGTAAACCCAGCCACAAGGCAGGCTGGATGCCAGCTGTTGGGAAGCAGCTCTGCAGAAAAGGCTCTGGGGTCGTGGTGCAAAACACACCCTGGACACCATTAACAAAAGTCTTCATAGCAGGTACTGGAAAGCCATCCTTCCCTTTTATTCAGCACTTGTAGGACCACATCCAGACTGCTATGTCCAGTTTTGTGCACTCAGCGCAATATTGACATACAGGAGTGAACCCAGGGGAGGGCACCAAGAGTCAGGAGAACACGACATATGAAGAGAGACTGGGCTTGTTCAGCCTGGAGAAAAAAATAGTTCAGAGGATCTCATTGCTTACATAATCTGAGAATACAGAGAATATGGAATTATAAAAGTGTCTTGGTTTGAAAAAGATAGGTGTCTGCTAAGGAAGACAGGAGCCTCCCTTGGAATGGAGAATGTAAACCCCCTTCCTCCAAATTATTATAATTTTGAAATTTAGGGGCTCTCAGGCAAAGATATGGAAATAGGAATGATTCTTTATTAGGAAAATGAAAATTAAAAAATGTAGTAGAAAAAAACAAACAAAATGAAAACAGTGAGAGAGTCAGAATATACCCTGACACCCTATTTGTCAGGGTTATAGCAGCAGTCCAATAAAAATGGTGGCTGCAGTTCTCCTGGAGTGACAGACATGGTTCTGTTGAAGCAATGATCCTGTAGAAGGGTGTAGTTTTCCTCTGAAGGTGCAGTGGTGGTGAGATTGGTCTGGTCTTCCTCTGGAAATCCAGTGGAAAACCGGCTACATTGGTGTTCTGATGCTCAGATTTTTATCCAGGTAGGAATTCTTGGCTCCTCCCCCTGAGTGGAGCATCTCCCAATGGGATGATGTAATTTTATCAGTCGTGTGGTGAGCCTTAATGGCCCATTAACAGAAGATATCCTTCAATGGGAGGATGGGTCCTGGAAGAGATAAAGAACACTGCCTCACCTGGTTTAAACAGCTGGTAATAGAATACATACTTTTGGTTACATGTTGCATTGCAACCTAAGACAAAAACATCAGATATCTTGCTGTTTCTGAAAGACTACAAATCTTAGCTGTGAGTATAGTGGAATTTCAATCAGTTTGCCTTTCTCCATGCCTTCAGTCTATCAGGGCAGTTTAGATTGCATCACATCTATCAGATGAGAAAGATACAGGGTTTTGTTTCACTAAAATCTGACTCTCTTTAACTCCAAGGCTTTTGTGTTTTCTGAACTAGGAATATACAGTCAAAAAAAAAAAATTCCCAAGTCATTTCCACAGTAAATTCCATCTTCTCACAGGGAACTGTTACAATTTTTACTGCTGTTGAAATGTGCAAAGTACTTGGCTTTCTATGTGAAACTTAACAAAATTTAAGGAATATTTGGAGAACTTTCTTCTTGTTTAAAATAGGTTCATTCTATTCTTCTCTTGTTTAGTGGCACTGATTTATATGGGAAAAGGCATAGACTTTTGACAGCCTCACAATGTATAGTGATGTACACACAATGGTGTTTATTTTGGCAAATCTTCTTGCCACTTCTTTGGTTAAGACCATGATGTTGCTAATCCCTCTTCTTTCCTGTGGCTTCAGTGTCAAAAAAACACTCAAGGGGTGTTGACTCAAGGCAAAAATGTTCTAGAATCATAACTGCTTGACCTTGAATTTTTTAGGACCCCAGAGTTTCATAATGTGGACATTTTTCTACCATGAAGAATATACAGAAGCAGATATCTTGTTTCTTATCATCTTGACTTCCAGAGGCAGATGGAGGGACAGTAACATTAAACCCATTGCAAAAGGTCTGCTGAGCATAGTCAATCTTTTTTTGGAGACAAGGAGAAAGGAATACTCGAAGCTGAGTTGTTTTAGGGACTGAACAATGTTAGGTAGGGTTTTGTCAGTGTTGCACCTGAAAATGATTTTAAATAATGGTATCATTTTGGTTTTGATAGTATGAGCTAATACCTTCTCCTCGATGCCATTTTAAAGTGCCAAAAATCAGCACCTTTTTCTGGCACATGTTTTCTTAATTAAGTGCAATAAAATACTATTCTGTTTTAAAATAAGTCTCTAAAGATGCAGAACACTTTGGTTCTCCCCAGAAAGCCTGAGAGCTGTGATACAAGCCCACTGGGTGTGCTGGCTCAGAGCCTGTCTTTTCTCCCTAAGCTTCTGCAGCTTTTAGTTCCTCATCTTGCTTATTGTCTTCAAGGCAGCTACTGGCACATCTGAGCTCTGGATGGGCTGTAACTCCTATAATGCCATTAGAATTTCAGCAAATTAGTAATCTAAGATGCATCTAATTGTTGGTAAACTTCATTTGCTAATGAAAACATTCTATAGAAAACCAAATCAGAATCCTCCATACGGCTTTGTTATCACCTACCATCACTACCACCAGTGCTCCCAACATCTACAACAGCTGTAGAAATGTGTTCCATTCTGAAGCCCCATTGAAATATTTTGAAGAGCAAATCAATCTCATATATTACAGTTCCCTGAATAAAAGCATTAGACAACAAGCCTTTAAAGAAGAATTTTCCCTCTTCAGGAAGAAAGAGAAGCTTCTTGCTGTAGCTGTATCTGTTTCTGACATCTGCTCTAGTAGGCAGAAACTTGTGACTTTGGTGATTAGCAAGCAACATTTTAAAATTCTTTGTCACCATGAGAATTGTTTCAGTGGAAGTAAACTAATAAGAAGTCAGGGCTGATTAACAAAGCTGAAAAGTAGTCTATAACTCAGTGAACCTACAACAGACTTTAAAGCATGAGAATTCTTCTTCAAACCATGAGAAATTGCTGCTGCCCTAACAAGGAACATGGTCTCAGTGTGAGCCTTCCTGAAAAATGTGTGAAAGTTATTGCCATTAAGGGAATTTTTTTGATTTTTTTTTTAAATTAGGAATTATGACATTCTAAGGGGTTTTTTTCTTCATTCTGAAGTGTATAATCAAGAAAGTGGAGAAGGTCTTTTAGCTCTGGATTCCAGCTGCTGCGTTTGACATGCTGACTTTCCCTGATACCTTTGCTAAAAAAGTTGTTGGGGTGGGTCTTGTTTGGTTGGAGACTTTTTGTTATTATTGTTGAATTTTTTTTCTTCAGGTGGGTGTGCTGTCAATTTTTGTGTAGTTACAGCCATGGCTGGATGCATGTATCTGTCAAGATGCTCTTCTTCCTGCAAGCCTGATATCTGTAATATGACTGTAAGACAAGTGTCTGTACTGAGACAGGTGTTCTGAAATGCCCTTTAAACTCTCACAAAACTTGTGATGTGATGCAGTGAGCAATGGTGGCTGTGCAGGACTAGCAATAAAATGAAATTGGAAGGCATGAGTACTGATTTAATCTAGAATTTTATGGTGCTGTTTTGGAAGTTGCTAGCATGACGAGGATTGTGCCTGAATAATAGTTAGCTTTCAAGAAATGCTGTTCCTGATTTGTACTAGTCAGGGACAGACCATATGGGGGCTTGGTTTTTCCTTCAATGATGACAGCAAAATACTAAGTAATATCAAACCCTGGGTAATTCATGCTTAGTGGCCCCTCCAAGCAGAGGTTTATGTAAAACCTATTTTGTGATCTAAGTGATAGAATATGATGAAAACTGATGAACTTTTAAACCTAGTGCTGAAAAAAAAAATTTAAAAAAAAAAAGTAAAATGGGGGGAGTTGAAAATATTATTGTGACAGAGAAAAGAAGACAAATTAGAGCTGAGAAGTGATTTTGGGGATTTGAGAATAGAGTGAGTTATGACATAAGGGGCAAAATCACAAAGAAATCTTAAAACTGCCACTGTTAAACAAATGCAGACACCCCCCAGGATACTGATATTTTTCTGTGTTCTTTTCAGTACAGTGCCCCACTCTGTATAGAGGTAGATGAATTGAAGAGGTTTCTTCTTTCCAGGCATAAGTGAACTGCAGCTCTAGAGTCATTACAACCAAGAAACCTCTTCATTATTTTTAAGAGGTTATACTTTGACTTTTACTTAAAACTTTCACTATTCAAGTGCTGAGGAAAACAGAATTGGGTTATTGCAAAGTGTCTATCAGTTGCTCTATTTGAAACTTCTGGTTTAGGGGTTTATCCATTCTTGTGGTTGTTTTGGCTCAATTCACCATTTTTATTTCTTGAATGTCTTGCTTCTGTGATGGTTGATAAAACTCTTTTCTACACCTGCACCATAAACAGGCTTTTTCTTCTGTATTTTTGTGTTTCAACATCTTTTGAGTGCAGTCAAGCTGTGATAACCAAGTTTTGTCATAACTTTCCAAAAAAAGTTTAACTTTGTTGAAATTGAAAGTCTGTTGGTGCCAAGTGGCAGTGTGGGCTTCTTCTAGGTTCATACGTATTTTTCTTTTTAAATCTGTTTTCATCATTTGTTGGTGTTGCTTTCTTCTCTTAAAAAAAAAAAAAAATCCCCAAAAAAACCATACCACCAAACCAAATACCAAAGACCAACCAAACACAAAACAAAGAAAAAACACAACAGAAAAAACAACACAGTGGTGGTATCCTTTGAAAAGGCCCAAGTTCATTTGACGTTTGCACTGAAAAGCATTCGGACTATTGGCAAATTACTACAGATCATGAGCTGGGCTTTTCTTCCTTGATAGTTTTCATAAGCAAAATCACTATGTGCTGAAAGAGTTTGACAGATATCAGTGGAGTATTAGATGCAATTCATACCACTGTATCTTTTGACAGTTAAGAAGCCTGGAGGTTTTGCATTAAAATTACTGTGAAACTTTGGGACTTTGAGATGAAGCATCATGCTTGCTGTTATGACAAACAATACAAATGGCTATATAAGCATTAAAAATAAAGCTTAAAAATATTAATATTAATATTTAAAAATAACCAGATTGAAGTTCCTGGTTTTGCTGTTATTTTTGTGACATTGAAGCTCCAGGATCATGGAGGTGGTGAAAGTGAAGAACAGCTTCCCAAATACTGCTTGGGCACTGGAAAGTAGAATACAAAGATGACATTTTGGATGCAGAAAAATAAACCTAAGTAGTTGAAGCTATTCAGAAACATGGTATATTTCACTGTTAAGGTGTCAGGGATTGTTATATGAAAATTTATGACGCTAGCTTTTCTATTTTCTGGGTTTGTTTGTTTATATAGAGAGAGACAGGAAAACCTGCACTCTCCATAAAGCATATGGCTCATTGGAGATCAGATGCATGGTCTCACTTCCATATGTAACACAATGTCTGAGATAAAAAGAGTGAAAAGACAGCCATTACATGAAGTTAAATACATTGTTCTTGTTTCTTACATTTTCTCTTTTTTTATCACAATTTTTGAAATACTACCACTTTCAGGGCAAAGTTCAGTCTGAGTCATGGTAGTATTAAAATTTACTTAGAATGCATATTCTTTTGTTCTGGACAAATAGTTTCCTTTTCATTAATAATGACTTTTAGCTTTTTGGTTTTGTTTTTCTTTTGTCTATAAATAGGCATCTTTGTTCTGACTTTAACATATACAAAGCAGAAGTATTTGGATTCTGCCTCTCACTGCTCTTGGTTGCCAGTTGATCCTTATTTTTCTTGGTTATCTGTCTGAACTACAGTGTTACAATTTTCTGACACATTCTGGCAATATGTATTCCACGCAAATGGAATGATTGCAGAAAATTATGCTCCGTCTTCAGGAGATAGCTGTTGATGGAATAGGTTCTACACTATTGCTTTCCATCCTTTTCAGTCACTTCTAGGTTATTAATTGACTGCAGACTTAGTTCTAAAATTATTTAGCATTAAAAAGATATTTTGGGTAGACGAACTCGTATTTTTATATTTTTTAGTAGAATGCTAAATTTGAAAACAGTGGACACACAAAATGGGCACCATCTTTTCAGCCCTTCTTCCAGGCAGGTCCCTGAACTAGGAACACTGCTGCATTCTCAGTTTTTAGGGCAAATGTGGGACAGGAAGGATGCAAGGTTAACTTCCAGCAGGAACATGCAAGGATGCTGCGACAGAATAAATAGGAAAGCTGTAACATTTCTAAATGCAGGAAAGGTAAATTTGCTCTAAGATTTCAATATGGGAAACCCTAAAGTTCAGACTTTGAAAGTCAAAACCTTTGGAGGCTGAAATTTGTTTTCATTCCCTAAATTTTGATTATGTAGTTGTGCAAATTGCAGAGGTGATAAGGATTCAGTTGCCCTTGCTGTTCACATACTGTAAACTTGTCTGGAGATTCTGTAATAATGTCTAACATAGTGGCTCTAAACAGGTGCTCTCCATGTTATTTGGAAAGTCATGGCAGTCCAGTCAAGTCCTAGGTGACTGGGGGAGAAAAGAAACCTTGTATCCATCTTTCAAAAAGCTAGAAATTAGGATCCTGGTTACTAATGAGGACCCAAGCCATTCTATGATCCTAGGTAGAGAAGTATTATTCTTTTGTCCTGGACAAATATATTGAAGTGTAGACACTATAAGTGCTTTCCTTATCACAGTTTTACTTGAAGATATTGAAATTTATGTGAAATATAAAGTGTTCCTATAGGAACAAAAGCCTAAGAAGATAATGGTGAATTATCTATTTTACAATGCATGTACAACTTCTTGAGAATAAAAGATTAGAAAAAAAAAATCTTCCTGCCCGCAGAAACTAAACAAGTTCACAAGACAAATAGAATAGATCAAGAAGATTTCAGCTTCATCTGGTAGATGGTGCAAGGTCAGCACCATCTTGAATGGTGAATTTGGATTGACTAGGAGAAATGCATGGATCTCAAAGCCTCTGCCCTAGAGCTTCAACATAGAGTTGCCTTTCCAAGTAAGCATGGAGTAGAGGTGGGTTAGTGATGCTGAAGTCTAGGATTTCAGGCATGTGAAGTTACAGAATTGTTTGTTGGACTTTAATGGAAGGTGTCTTAGTTGCACACTTGTTGGTTTGGATTTTGGTACAGGGGGTGCATTTTGTAAGCTGTTAAAAATAATTGAACATTTTAGTATCTGAAAGCTCTATGTTTTATAGTAGAACAAAGCATGTGTCAGTGAGATGACAGAAGCCCATAAAAATGCAGAATTAGCAACATGGTCTAACATTTGGCTTAAAGAAAAAAAAAATTAAAAACAAGGGGGTTGTTTTTTCTTAGCCTCTGGCTGTTTACCTTAAACTGAAATCTGAAATTGCTAGTATGTTGTGTATCTCTGTACAACAGGATTTCTTTCTGATCTCATTTTGAGATTCATTGTGGTTTTGATAAAAGTACTGTGCCATAAATAGCTTCTAGTCCTATGAAACAAAGATATGGAGATCCTTTTGTATAATTCATGCCATAAATTAAGTTAGAATAATTTTTAATCATATTGTAAGTGTGAAAGTCCAGATGTACTTCCTCTCTTGTAAACACATTTTATTATAAGGGGAAGCAATAAGACATGACCTACTTTAACATGCCTTCATGCTATCTACACCTGGTTTTTAAAAGTGTTGGCCTGCTCTATACTTTCAAAAGGCATTCACATGCAATAATTAAAGGATTACAGAAAACAGTCAGAGAATCTTGATGAGTTTTGTGCATGAAATTTCCTCATATTCTGAGTTGTAATTGGTAGTTTGCAGATGAAGGACTGGGATAACTTCATTAACTGGATGATAAATGAATGTATCAAAGTCTGGAAAAAATCTCAGGAAGAGGACTTTTCTCTATATTAAACATTGGCTATGGATATATATGTGGATATATAATCTAATTTCGCTAAAATATCCATGTATGGGGTTGTAGTATGGAGTCAGGCCATGAAACAACACATTGTGCTTGAAAAGGATGAAGTTTACAAGCAAACTTTTTGTCTTCATTTTAAAATCACTTTTTTAAACATCCATGTTACTAAACATTGATGTTTGTAGAACAGACCACAATAAGTATTTGTTTCTGTACACTAAGCAAGGTAATTTCTTACTTTCTTTCCACAACATAAAAGGCTGTGGAATTTTCTAAAAGATTTTTGCCATCATCATTGTACTTAAGGTTGCTATTTCCACATGCTGTTCAGGTTTTTAGGTATCCTATCCTGATTTTATTAGGCTGATCACAGAAGTGAATTCTTAACAAACAACACATTTGAACTTCCGGGGATGCTGGTTCCACCATTTCCCCAGGCAGCCTATTCCACTGCCTGACCACCATTTCAGTAAAGAACTTTTTCCTAATATGTAATCTAAGCCTCCCCTGGTGCAACTTGAGGCCATTTCCTGGTGGATTGTGTCTTGCCCCTTTAGGAGTTTTTTAAATAAAATTAAAATAAACAAAAGTATATCAGGAGTTCTATGTCAGGTTGAAAAGAGAATGGCATAGTACATATAGTTGAAGGTAGAACAAAAGCCTGTCTTTTCCATCTTGGTTAGTCTCTTCTATTATGCATGTGGTGTTCTTTAATTGAGTAATTTGTTATAAGGACCTCTGCTGTGGTAGGTACTTGGGAAGAAAAGTGAATAAGGCTTTTAAGGTATTTTAAGTAGGGGGTTTTTGGAAAGCCAGGAGAAATGGATTCAATTTCTTTCCTAGACTGATATTTTCTAGCACCCAGCACTACAAAGTGTAACAGTGAATATTTGAATGCTTTCAAATCTATAACATCCTGTGTTCTAAAGACTGCAATTTAAAAACAGATTTCTACAATGTTCTCGTGGAAGGGAAATTCAAGCAAGATGTTTTCCTTCAAAATTCGGGCAAGACTAAAAAACTTGATCATCAGAGTAGTTATTCTCCCCCAGCCTTTAGGCTGCTGACCCCCATCAACATGATACAACTGCACCTGACGCTGAAGTTGTGGATTCTTCAGCAGCCTGCCAGGCAGACAGGCAGTGAGATGGGTAGTTTTCTGACAGTGCCTTTCGGTCTTGATGCATCTGGATTTACTCAGAAAAATCTCAGCCGGCCCTAAGAATAGCACATTCTAGAGCAAATCATCACTTATCTTGAGACTTATCCCTGAAAACTGCAGCAACGTTAGCACCTTGTTAAGGTGTGTCATCTGCAAAGGGTTGTAGTTTTCATTGCCTAATGATGAGAAGAGTCAATAAAAAGGGGTTGGGGTTTTTTTGGGTTATGTCATCGTGCCTAGATATAACCAGTCTTGGCTGCGAGCCAGCTCTAGTCTGCAAATAGTGCAGCTTTATGTTAGTAAAGCATCATGCCTTTGCAAATTCCCCATGCTTTTCATCTGGTTTGCAGTAATCAATATAAAAACATGATTGCCTGCTCTGACTGGGAAACGTGCTGACAGACCTGCAAGGAGGCAGGGCATGTTCAGTGGCAGTATCCAGGCTGTATTGTCAGGTAAAAGAAATCTGCACTACCTCTGTTTCCAATATTCATATCCAGAACACAGAGAATATGTGGTTATGTTGTAGTGATTTGACCTTGGCTGGCTGAGAGGTGCCCACTAAGCTGCTCTCTCATTTCCACTACTCAGCAGGACAGGAGGAGAAGACACAATAAAAAGTTAATGAGTCAAGGTAAGTACAGGGAATGAAGTACCAAAACAGGCAAAACAGGCTTGGGCTAACTAGCAACAGAGTGGGATAGTGAGAAGCAAAAAAAAAAAAAAAAGATCTGAAAATACCTTTCCCCCATCTCTTCCTTCACAGGCTCAATTTCACTCCCAGCTCTTCCCCTGAGCAGCACAAGGGGATGGAGAATGAAGACAGTCAATTCATAACATTTTGTTCTGTTGCTCCTTCCTCGTGTATTTTCCCCTGCTCCAGCATGGGATCTTTCCCATTGCAGTCCTTCACAAACCTGCTCCTGCGTGGGTTCCTCTCCGTGGGCTGCAGCTGCCGCCAGGAGCTGCTCCCACACAGGATCTGCACAGGATCTGCACAGGCTGCAGCTGCCTTAGTGCATGTGCCCCTGCTCTAGCATGGGGTCATCCAGGGACTGCAGGGGGATCTCTGCTCTGTGCTGGTCCTCCATGGGCTGCAGGGACACAAACTGCATCACCATGGCCTTCACCCCAGACTGCAGGGGTCAGCTCTGCCACCTGGAGCACATCCTCCCACTCCTTCTTGCACACTGGTGCCTACAGGGCTGTTTCTCTCACGTTTTCCTTCCTATCATATATTACATACCTTAAATGTCTTTTCACAGAGTCACTACCAACATTGCTGATGGGCCCAGCTTTGGCTGGAAGCAAGTCTGCCTTGGAGCTGGCTGGAATTTTCTCTGTTCAACATTAGGGCAGCTTCTGCTGTTTTCTTACAGAAACTACTTCTGCAACACACCTCACTACCAAAACCTTGCCATGTAAACCCAACACAACTATAAAAAATATTAGTGTATCAAGGAATTGTTAACAAGTTTAAGATAATCCTATGTGATTGTGTATCAATTTCTATCTCTTCTTTCTTTTCTTCCTTTCTTTCCTTTCTTCATTTCTTCCTTTCTTTCTTTTCTTTCCTTTCTTCCTTTCTTCCTTTCTTTCCTTTCTTCCTTTCTTCCTTTCCTTTCTTTCCTTTCTTTCCTTTCTCTCCTTTCTTTCTCCTTCCTCTCTTCCATCATTCCTTGTTTTTTTCATTATTGGGACTAGCAGTACTAAGGCTCTCACATTTTTTAGCATATCTGTTTACTTTGGTTGCTACTCACTCAAACTCCTGATCCTTTCAGTCTTCTCTTCTGGAAAGTTCTGGTGTGGGACATTACTGACTTGGTACTAATATGCCAGTGGAGACATACATAGGTGGTGAAATTCTAGACTGTTTCTTTTTTCCCCACTTTAAAAATTTCTCTAAAGATAATAGAAGACATGATTTTTTAACTCATAGCTATTGTGTTTCGGCATATTTCTATTTCCTATACCTTCAGGATTAATGTAAAGCCCTATTTGATATCCACAAGTTTGCTAACACTGGAGTGGAATCCAGGTATCAGCTGAGATAAAAAGTCTTCTGATCATCTACATGGAATATAGGTCAGATCTCCTGGGATTTGTGAATATGTATTACCTCATAAAATTAGATGATTTCTGCAGTTCCTGACCTCTCCTGAGAACAGAATACATTTAGTGACAGCACAAAAATCATGACATTAATTTATAGATTGAATTTGGAATATTGACAAATGATGTATGGTTGGCTGAGCCTGGGGAGAGTTCAGTGAAGAACATGATAATTTACTGCTCCAAACCTAAAACACACAATCTATTTTTCATTCTCTGTCACTGTTCAGCTTGCATTACATTTGGCTACTTATGGTGTGTAAGGTATATGGGACTGTTGCCAGGTTACCTGTTTCAAGTCTTTTGAGACACTTTTGTCACTGAATGAAAGCAACCTGAGAAGAGTAGTGTGTGTAAAAGAGCACAGAAATCTTTGTAACCTACTAATGTGCACCTGACCATGTACTCGGCATTGGATGTTCTACTTCATGCAGAGTCTAGGCATGGAAACCTTGGGCAAATCTGTGCTTTCAAATACATTCAAAAACATCAAACCAGACCATAGCTAAACAAACTAAATGTAAACACTTGGTATTCACTGTCCATCCATCTTCATAACCTCCTGAGAGGCTGCCACAACCTCTAGTGGTATCAGCCCAGCCCCATGGGCTGCTGAGCAATCAGAATGGCCACCGCAGCCAGGGTGATCAGTAAAGATTTTACAATGGCATTTCACTGCTGTCTAGTGTTGAAAACTAAAGCAATTTTAAGACTGAACCATGTGTTGGAGTGCTGCAGCTATGTAGTGATAGGCAAAGACGAGGTTTTGTGTGACTCTTGTAAGATTTTTCTAGAGCTGTCCCAGTTTTTACACCTGCAGAGCAAAGCTGCTTAATGCACTGTCACAGCCCATTCAGTTTTTTAATCTCTCAACCAATATATAAGGGGGAAACATATTAAACTATGACTTACCTTTAAGAACATAAGTAAATAAGTTGCAGGTAGAAATAACTCTGAATTTCAATAATTCAAGTTGTTCACTTTTCCTGTGTGTTTTAAAAGACTGCCACAGATATGGTAGGTGTGCAAAGGAATCACTAGTACACCAATTGCAGATGTTCCAGTTACTAACTAGTGTATTCCCAGACAGCTGAGATTCCTCTGTTTACAGTAATTGATGATCCTGGGTGTAAGTTCCAAGCAAGGTGGCAATAAATTCCTCAGACAGTTGTCCTTTTCCCTGGTTAAATAATTTCAGAATGATACTTGCTTGGTGACAGTGTGAATTTGGCTGTCTCTTTGCAAAGTTCTTCACTGGCCAAACCTCTCAGTAGTTTAGCATTTGGCTTCAGTTTCAAGGGGAAAAAAATGAATCCTTTATCTGAAGTTCATATTCCATAAATAAAACATGAAGTCAATATTACATCTGTTACTGATAATTTTGACTGGACCTAGAAATTGAAATAATCAAATCAGAGAATCTTCTGTGGGCATATAAAACAAATATGTCTAATAAATGTAAAATTAAAGATAATTTGAATGTGCTAATAGACAAGCCTCTAGATGATTGAGTTAACCTATCTAGGAAAGACAGATATGTGTTAAGTATGTTTCTATAAAAATGAATCCAGTAAGAATGACAAAATATCTTACTGTGTAGCTTCTGCTTTATATTTTAAACATCAACAATATTACCATGATAAGTTTGTTTAAATGTTTAAGGAGGTTAGCCTAAACCTTGCTATAGCTTACAATCACCTTGCTGAAAAAATAAGAAAGGAATTAAATAGACAGCCTGACATTTATCTCTGCTTTTCTCTCTAGTGATGGAAATGAATTAATGCAGGGAGCTCAAAAAGCCAATGTAATTTCAAAATGTTTCTGCTCAGTGACAGTGTGAATCTTTTCCAAGCTTAGTACAACGTCCATGACATCTGTGTGATGCAAGAAGCAGTGCTCCCAGCATATGTCACTGGATATAGCAGCACTCTCCTGCTCATAAATGCTGTCCCTGCTGCTGGTACTCATCAGCAATAAAGTAGAAATCAGCAATATTCAGCTATGTATGTAATCTCTACTTTGTGTTTGCCTTACAATATTTCCAGTGTGTGCCGTATTCTCATATGGCATTTCTTATTGACAATCATACATTTTTTGGGCAGAGTTTATTATTTCTGGGACATGTTTATTGTTTGTCTATACAAATATGATTTAGATGAAGATATAGTTTGATATGGTTAAGAACCAGCTGAAGAGAAACTCTAAAAATTATGTGTGTCAGTAACTAGTCCTTCAAAATGTAATGACCTGCTATGCATTTCTTGATGTCTGGATATATCCTTGGGTTCATATCCTATCAATACGTGCAATTTTAATTAAAATTTAGTCATGATTATAATAAGAATTAATTATGTAAGACAGCAATCTAAGTGAAAAGGCCTAATATCTTAATATCTAAAGATTTATCTATAAAATATATGATCATACTAGGAGAAATGTGAGGAGGAGGAAGTTGGAAGGAGTGTTGTATGTTTCTGCATGTGATTATGTCAATTTACTTTACAGGCAGTTTGTAACTGCATGCCTGCTAAGTTAAGAAGATAGTGGTATCCCATGAATTATGAGATTTTAAGTAATTTTAATTTTTTAAGGTTGCCACAGCTATAATTTTAATCTCCTTTGTGAATCAAATAGCTGACAGCATGAGAAAAATTGTATGTATACTGATGAAGGCTGTTACAAATTCTAATGGGTATTATGAATGCTTTCTTTAATGGAGATCATGATGAAAAACTACAGATTTATAACTCTAAGTAGCATATTTGTAAAAATCGTCATTCAGATTTGTGAGTTTGGACTTGCAAGCATTATACATGTATTTGTTGATATAAACCTTGGGCTTCATGAGGGATCAAATCAAGGGAGTAAATGAAGTTGTGAGTTTTTTTCTGATATAAAAAGAAAAGGTTTCTCTCTTTCTAGCTCAGTACAGCATTACTTCTCCCAAATGTCATTGTCATTTGTAGAATAAGTTTTTTCAATCATGCTTCAACCTATTATATTGCAATACTAGTTTTGGGCATGGAAACTGATTCCTTAATTGTATATATTATTGTGATTCTATGCAAAGGCATATGTTAGGGTTTATTGTGAAAATGTAAAAAATAATAATTGTCTCCCTACCCTTATCCAATTCCAGAAAAAAAGGAAATAACAAACAAACAAACAAACACAGAAATGTGTGTACAGTTGTTCTTTATTACTTTCTTGTTTTTATGATTCATTGTAACACTGTGATCCAGGAAAAAAAGACCTAATGTCATAGTTATTTGTTTATGACTAAATTAATAAACCCCTGCTTCCCCTCACTTACCACAAAATATAGAGGGGCTTTTTTAATTTTTTTTAAAGCAGTGGAACTTAGGAGGAGGCTACTCCAAGCAGAAGGAAGAGCAACATTTAAGTGAACTATTTTCTGGTTTAAAATCATTAATGCAGAAAATAGGAAAGGCACATGGCACCATAAGAATTGTACTTTTTCCCATTAGTTGAGTGTGCTGATGGTGCTGAATAACTCCTTTTTAAATGACAGTGATCAATTTTCTCACCCCTACTGCTGAAACTCATTTCTCTGCAGAGTTTGTTTTTTAGATTGCTTTCTCCACCAAAAGGTATGGATTTGAATTTAGCTTAAGTCATGAGAAATTGGGATCTTTTGCCTTGAGTCTCAGTAAGGAACACAGAAGCCCAGTCTTTGCCAGAGTATGACTTCAGCTCCTCTGCGAAGGAAAGGATATCCTTCTCCTCCCCTCTAGTTCTGTGTGTACCTAAAATTCACTTCATAAATAAGCTGTTAGTGTGCAATTGATCACCAGTGTGCATTAATTACAGCCACATCTTCTGCAGATAAATGTTTCTCCCTGTAATCAGCCCTTCTGATTTACAGACCTAAATCCAAATCTTTTGCTGCAGTTCTTGCTTTATAGGGTTCAAAATATTAAATTTAAACATTCTTTATCCCTTCATGGTGAGTTGTTTAAAGATGAAAGACTTGAAACAAAACAATCTTTTATCAGTGAGTCTTCAGTTAACATGCCTTAAACCATTTCAGCAGAGCTCTTGAAGTTTCCAATGATTTAATCTTGGTTTGTTCTGTAAGATTGCATTCATCATGACTTATTTTCTTGGAGGAGAATGACACATAATTGAAGATGGATCTATTTACTGTTTTCCTGGTTCATAAAAGGACATAGTTTAACTATTCTGAGTCTTAGAAGTCTGCTGAATTCAAAAAAGAAAAAGAAATAATGTCCTATTAACTTAATGAAAGTGTGGATTATGAGTTTCAGCTTCAAGCAACTGTATCTTCTCAGGTAGTCATATGTGTCTCTTGTTGATCATGATGTAGATATCTCAGTGATATATAATAAAAACCCAGGAATCTAAAATTTCATATTTTAGATACAATTTTTTTAGAAGACAGTTATTTACAGGAGGTTTTTTTTCTGGTTGAAAAGCATCTATTTTCATAGACATTCAAAGAATGTCTTTTCATAAAATATTTTCTAATTTAAATAATGTTTATGTGCATCAAATGTAAAAATCCACATTATACTGGGAATAAAAGATACAAGTTTAAAATGAGAGTAAGAAATTGATAATGAAAAAGTAATCCTCTTTGGGTTTAAATTCTGTAGATGAGAAATCTGAGAGAGACTTTTTCTAATTATATTTCCTTTGATACTAACTCTAGACTATGAACTTTTAAGATTTATTTCTTTGCGGTAGCACCGCATTCAAAACCCCCAAGAATAAAGTGGAAGACATGGAGTCATTTCAAGCTAATACTTTCTTCTGCCTCAGAGTAAAGTTTTATGTAACTGAGAATCAAGTAGAGCACATACTGCATTATGATCTCACAGATGATTTCAGTCAGAAGTTCTCTGTAATTGGTTTGAATGAGTTTCTTTACACTTCCAATGACATAAAAACCTTCTTAACTCTCGTAGTAGCAAGGGCTCACATCTTCAAAACAATAGTTTTAGAAACTGGGGGGGAATTTTGCATTTATTGGACAATGGAAACACAGAGAAAAAAAGTATTCTTTCAGGAGGTTTGTTGTTATGAAAGTCATGTATAATACCATACAGAAAAGATTTCCTAGCCTCTTTACATCAGAAGAGGGCAACAATACCCTGCCCTCTGTGCTCAGCCAAAATTGCACAACTTTTAATAAATCTTAAGTATTCATAGCTTGAAGTCTTGCTTTAATTAGGCATGTTTAGCCAAAGAAAAGAAGGGAGATTGCAAAAACATCCGAGTGTGTTAGTGACTGCCAGCTCCTACTGATTTAATACAGAAGATCTTCAGATGGCTTGAGTGAAACTCATGTGTTTGAAGGCATAAGAGCAATGAAGCCCTTATAGTGGCAATAGTATGCAGTTTTTCCTTCTTGAAACCAGTTCTTTTCACCTTGATTTTGTAAAGGAAACTAGTACTTTTAAAAATATTTATCTTATTATTTATCTTATCTAACAATATGATCCTCAAGTGGCAAGATTTGTCAATACTTCAAAGATTGAATATTTAACATATTGAAAAAGAAAAGTGAAATGAACCCTAGGATTTGTACCAGTTTATTTGGGTATTGGATTCTCTTTAAAGACCATGACTTAAATACTTGAAAATGGAAAGGAGTCAGACTTTACATTTGTACAGAAGGTATTAAATTTCCCATGCATTTAAAAGACAGCACTATAACTTTCCCAAGAGGAATAAAATGCTGTGGGAGTAAACTAAATCTGAAATACTACCATTTTTTAAGACAGAGAAATGCTATTGCTGACTGCCAGTCATGGGGTAGCATCAAAAGTTGATGTGATAGCATCCTCTGTGTGTTATGTTCCTGGTGACAGACCTTTTTTTGGACTCTTGACTGATAGGGTTTATGCCATTCCCACTACAGAAATGCTGCCTGAGGTTATTTTACTTTCATGCCATTGCAATTTAACATTAATAACTGTTGAAACAGGTATAAATTGACAGTCCTGGGGAACTGTATAATTCCCACGTCAGATTCTTGTTACTGGCCCATTAGTTTCAGACAAAATGTAAATGTTTCTTCTATATTTAGGCAGGTTTTCATAATTCTATCTTTGCACTGTAAAGAAAATTTGAATTGAGAGTGAAACTTTGCCGGGCATATTTTTGAGTAATGATGTCAGCTCACTGTTGATCTGTGAGACATACTAAGACTTGATAAACATTTGTGGAATAATGAGCCACTAGTCCCCACATTAAGTAGAATTCATAATTTTTAAGAATCTACCCTCAAGGACTAATTTATCCACTAAATCACATTTTCTTCCTGGAATGGCATCATCCATTTCTGTAGGACTAATCACAGACTAAGGTGATATACACTTATTTTTAATAGCAGAAATTGCCATTTTCAAAAAGAAAAAAAAAAAAAAAAAGAAAAAAAAAAAGGAAGACAAATGTCCTATAGTTCTATCAGTAGTCATATCGACCAAAGGAAATTACTTCCTTGTAGGCTGTTCATTTTCCCATACACCCTTCATTCTTCAGACAAGTAGTCTGAGTTCTGTTTTTGTATGAAAACTGCATTCTCAAGCAGCACTGCATATGGGGAACTTTGCTTCTTGATGCTTTAATGGACAAGAGTTTAATGGAGAGTAACATCAATATGAGAAATCTTTTAAAATCCTTTTCTTGCCTTCGAAATGATTGACTTAACATTGTACAGGTTTATATTATAGACAGGGCAATAGATAGACCAGTGGCTGAGTACTGGTTAGTCAAGCTGAAACTTCTTATCAGACCTGCAGAAACAAATGGGGTATTTTCATGAAAATGTCAGCTTTGGTATATCTCAATAAATACAGATATATACAGCTAACACAGGTACATAATTAGATTAGTTATCAGAACCCCTTTCTTGATAAATCTTTCATTTCCAGATAAGTGAGGCAGAAATAACAGTTTTAAAAGCTAATGAATGTCCTTGGGTAATTATTGCAATTAACTGTACTGCCCTTATGCCAACTCAAATTTAAAATAGCAAATAATTGGGAAATCAAAGTTTCTTTTCATATATTTTTGTATAATACTTAGACCATATCTTTCCTCACTTTAAAATAAAGTGCATCAGCAAAATATACCGACGGATAAAGTGCAAAGTTACAGAGTATGTGTTCATATTCAGTAATTTTCATTTATCTTGATGGCTGCATTATTCAGTATTTGTTTAAGGAAAAAAAAATAATGGTCAAATGAAAGGTATGTATGTCTTTAAACTGATCGTATAGTCAAAAATATGCCTGAATTTTACTATCTGTTATTAGTTCAACAGTAAGGGTGTTATCCTATAAAAAGCGGAAATGACAAGTTTTTGAGGATCTTGACTCACCAACAGTATTTTCAGAGAATATTTTCAGGTTTCCTTTACCACATTTTGCCAGTGTTAGAATATGTAACACTTTTAGTAAATTAACATAATTTAACAGTATATGTGATTTTCCACCATGACTTTTGTTTGTCTTTTAGTTCAATGATTTACACTTAAGTAATAGCAGAACACTTTACTCCAGCTGAAATATTTAAAAGTTACCATTTAAGAAAAATACTAGAAAGTTTCCTTAGAGATATCGTTATTTGAAACACAAGGAAAAATTCTATATATGAGTCCCACATGTCATAAAATACCTTCAAATATAGTTGGTCAATAAAAAAGTAATTTTAATAAACAGTTGCTGTCAGAGTTGCAGCCAATTATCTCTGTTCCTTTCTACTTGAAAGCAAGCTTTAGTCTACATACAGATTGATTTTCTATTCTTTTAGAATAAATTGTGTATGTCCCCTTCATTGCTTTCCAGCTATCACTTAATGAAAATTTGCCAAATTCATGCATAATTATTAATCAGTAATAAATTATTATACAAAATAAGCTCTATCCCTCTGTTCCTCTGATCAAAGATATGAAATAGCCGCATTGCTTTTGATTTGTATCTGTGTTTGAGTGTGTGTGATGTGCTCTAGTAAAAGTACCCCAAGTAACAGACCGTGGTTAGATAACATATTTTAAATATTTATAAAATCTAATTATTTTCAAATCATCAAAGGATGATATATCTCCTGATAAAGGATAGATGTTTTAAGGTACTATTGATTTTGATAAGAAATTACATGCCTGCAGGCAATAGTATTATTTGCTAGAAAAAAAAAAGATTAAGTTGCTTCATATATTTTATGTGATGCAGTATAATAGCACATCAATCCTGTGGGAATTCTATAATATTTTTTCTTATTAACTTCTAATTAAGCCTGAGTGATTTTTAGAAGAGATAAATTGACACATTTTTCAGTATCATCTTTCTTTCTTGGTAGAGGATATCAAGTCTAAATCCTCCTAATCTGAACAGGAAAGATCTTTCAGTTTCATTGAGGGTAACAGTATTTAGTTCGATTTGTGCCTCTTACAGACATCATTTAGAAGGAAGAAGAGCTAAACAATTTTTACAGCAAATACATAAAAATGTTTCAGAAATGAAGAAACTAATATTTCAGATTTATACAGTTTGACATCAGGTAAAACACAAAGTAGGTGAGGTTTTTTGATTCTCACAAGGGCAATGTTTGTTATCCCCCTCTAATATTGTACACATGCTATTTCCAACCTAAATTCTTAACCACATCACTTTATGTGAGTTGTATGAGAGCAGGAAGAGGCCTGTCTTTAGGAGGTGCCTATAAATCGAGCCTCTTTTTTTACAAATTCAATAAAGTGTTGCTTATAGTGGTGGCATAGATCTTCTAAAATGAAGGGCAGTGGACTGAGCAGGAGGGGTCAGCACTTTGGGGCTTTATCTCAGCCTAGAGGCATCCAACTGTGCTGGCAACTTGTGGTGGTGGGAGATGGAATGCTACTGTAGGATTGGGCCATGTGAACGTAAAAGGAAAACATGAGAAGGAGCATGAAGTTATCAGGATTCAGAAGGTGTTTGGTTAAGTCCACAGACAAAATGCTTCCTAAGTTAGGAGTCTGAAAACAATCCCTTCTCTAGCCTTAGAGATCTAGAGGATCTAGAGGCCAGATAGAAAGAAATCTGGAGGATTTCTGTGGACAGTGAATTGAAATGTTTCCATAGACATTTCATTGCCCCTCATCCCCTCTCTGCAGAGAATGTTGTGTAGAATGATTTCTTTTAAAATGTAAGTAGCAGAAGAACACTTTTACTATGACAAATTCCTTTCTCTAACACAATTTGCCAATATTATTTCATCATTGTTATTAGATCAACAAACCCACATCAACCTGTGGTGTCACCTATGTCACCTACCACCTATGTGGTACAGCACCACTGAAATCACCTGAGAACTGAAACAGAAATAATACCTCAGGCATGACCTAAAACTCAAATCAGCTGCAGGAAAACATTGCCAATAACAAATTAAGTAACAAGTTTATAAATTTGTTCCCAGTAATATTTCTTATGCAATAAACAGTGCCTATTTAAGGTCTCCCATCTCTTCGCATTTTTTCTCACCTCATAAGATTTGTATTGCAGCATTTATAATTAAATAACAGTAAAGATAAAAATGCAAGTATTTTGATTTTATTTATAGCTGTGAAAGCATGCTTTAAAATTTATTGTTCAGTTATCTGAAAAGGAAAATAAATGTTTCAATGACAAGTGCCAGTTATGACTAAAAGCTCTGCATTTACCACCAATAAATCTACATGCATTAAAGAGGACAATTTTGCTAACACTTTTTTATGACACTTGGTTCCACTTTAATATCTCATCTGTGTCAGTATATGCATGTAATCAAAATAAAGGAGTAACTGAGATATCTCTGTTTTCTGATGTGGTACTTGGCATTCTTAAAGACTGCTGCCATGACACCTTTATGTACTGTAAATTATAATTTTTTTTTGCATCATAAGTAATATTTAATTTGTTACCCAGAAGCACAAAACGTTCTGTAGACATTTTACAAAAAAAGGGCAAATTGCTTTATTGATGCACATGGTGAAAGGAGAATCAAGGCTTTGGTTTTGGAAATTAATTCACCTGCTTCTAAATAAAAAAGGTTCCACATGTCCATCAAGCAAAAGGTTGAAGGCAATTCCCAGCGAGTAAGCCGTAGCTATCAGAATGCATTAGGCAGGACTAACTCATACACTACCTTCATACCCTTGACCTTCCAGACACATTTGCAGATAACGTTGATTCTCCTGACAGCAGACACAAATCCTCACAGTTCTGTGGCAAGATATTTCAGTTCTGCATTGAAACTATATTTCCTGTAGCATTAAGTCAATCATTTTTGTAAGATAGAAATGTTGAGTTGTACAGCAGTACAATGCAGGCTATAGCCTACACTTTGCAAAATATATCCATGATCTTATAGTGCTCACACTAAGATAAGTTTCTTCAGTATGGCAGTTGGAGAATGGTCTAATCTGGCCCTAATCATCAGTGCCTGGCAGCAATAAGGCAGCAGCTTAAAATAAACTGAACACTCTGAAAGGGGTTTCTGGATCCAAACTTTCAAGACCTAGATGTTCCTGTAAAAGAGAAAAGCGAGTAGATTGGGGAGACAAAACAAGGACACAGCTTCTTAGAACATTTCATTTGTTTGTTTGTTTCCAAAAACATCTACTGGAAATTTGGTGTGAGAATACAGATAAGCTCAATTTGTTGCTTTTACATGAGTCCTCTCTTGAATATATATTGATGTTAAGATGCATTCATGGAATTACCAGTGTGTTTCGCTTTCTTCTCAGATATTTGTAATATTAGAAAGGTTAGCTTAGTGTTTGTTTACCATCATCTCATTCTACATTTTCAGTACAAGCCCTTTCAGTTTGGGTGCAAACGCAATGAAAAAAAGTAATAAAACACAGATCTTGTAAAATACATAAAATGTTATATCCTGGCCACACTCCAGAAAAAATTGCAGGCTTTATATAGAGATGTGCATTCTGTCAGCAGAATGTATATATACAGAATGTATATATTGTTCTGTGACACAGTTTAGGCAGAAAAGAAGCAAAAAAAGAAAGCTATGGGAGCACTTGCCTAGATTTGCACTGTTGCCTTTGTGCTACCAGCTTTGCCCATTGATTGCCCTTTTATCTATAATTGGAAGCAGATTTTGGCCACTGAATGGCACCTCAATTCTCTCACCTGGGTGCTGGTGCCCTGCTCCCTCACCCCATCCCTGTGCTGCCAGGATGGGGCAGCGTGTCTTGGGATCCAGTTCTATCATCTGTCTCCCTGATATGAAACCCTCTCCACAAGAAAGTGGGCTTTGTAAGGCATGGCTTCGGTTCAAAGACCTCATAAGTATCCAAGGAAATGGCAAACACTGAAAGAGAAGAAGGGAAAATATACAGGAAATTTCTTCATGTATGGGTAGAATAATTTTGGAAGTAGGCATTTAAACGAATTCATCTTGGTTCTTTTAAAAGCTGTAAATTTTTACTGCTGCTCAGAGCTAAACCTTACTTCCATCAGGGAGGTTGCATCTGTAGCAGTGTTGAAAAAACAGTGTGCTCTTACCTCAATATTTTCTTTCCACCTACAAAGCTGAATGTCATCTGTATGTTACTAACATAATATTCTGTCTCTTACCACTAGAAGGTGAGGATGTTATGAGAGGACCAACTTTGGGAATGTGTGTCCTGAGACAAAGACTGCAAAAAAGCGGGAAGAGTTGAGGGACACCACTTTCCTCACAACACTCTGAAGAAGCCCCCCCAAATTCTTGTGACCACAACCATATTTGATTCTCAAAAATCCCAAAATAGATTCTGTTATTTCAGCTGTTTTTCTTGGAACTTAGCTGATAGCCAGAATAACTCAGGAATGATATGGATCTGTTCCTGGATTATTCAAGATGCTGAACAAAGGAAGGTATGCAAAGGTTCTTGGAGACCTTGAACTGCATGCCTGTCTCCTTTTCTTGTCCAGCAAATGTTTCTATGACATCTATGTCTAATCAGGCAAGAATTTGAGGACTGTACCAATTATTAGAGGAGTTTTTTCTCAGATAACATTTTTCACTAATTCAAATGATTCATCATCACTAAATGCTTTGGGGCTTGCATGCAGTATTTTTTTCTCTCCAAGTTTCAGCAGTACATTGGAGAGATTGTCACTAAATTATTTTCCCAATGTCCAAAAAAAAAAAAAAGGACTGAAAAAACTGGCAATTTAATGCTAACATTTCTAGATTACTGGAGTCACTCACTGTTAAAGATGATCAGATAGAGACTGACTGTGACCATGGATGCTCAGTGAGTGTGTGGTAACTGAGCCTGCTCTCTGGGAACTTTCCCTTAGGTGAAATCTTTCCTGCAAATAAAAGACAGTCAGGGTAGTTGCATGATTTTTCTCAGTTGTAGTTTCGCACTGCATTAGCTCCAGCTTGAGATGATGCATGTTTGAGCAATGCCAGGGATTTCATGATGTTAAGTTTGGGAAGTGGAGAGGATGAAGCTGAAGTTGAATGGGAGGATGTTGTGGTGTGTGTGGGAATTACACCTTGTGGAATCCACACTTTGCTGGACTGGCAGATAGGGAGCTCTCTTATTGCGTCAATGGGATGCAATGGAGGACTCAGAAAGATCTGGCCCAAATTGCCCTGAGACCAAAAGAAGGTGATCAGAACTGAAGAAATTAATTATTTAGACTGCCTTGGCAGGCAGTCTGTCTTTCACTACAGCAGAGAGAGAAGTTTGGCATTTGAAGATCTTTTTATATCTGTTTTTCCTTTGCTCTTAGAAAAATGCTCTAGCACCTTTAGAAAAAGAAATTACCTTAAGAGTTCAGACTTGCCTAAAAAGCAGTAAAGAATATTTCAGCTAGAATATTTCAGCTATTATATATTAAGTTTTGTCTAAACTGCATTTTTTCTTTCAAGAAGGCCCACTAGAAATATACTGCCTTGAAAATCCATTATTCCTCCTCTTTGTTAACTCCAACTCCTGTCCTCAAATTTGAGGATGGAAGATGCAGTCCTAATAGTGTAACTCTTTTTAAAAGTTCATAAATTCAGGCAAAGAAATTAATGTGGGACTTTATGCTAACAACTCATGATTCAACACAAGTATATTGTGTAAACTTTGTCAGTGAGAAAGTATTGATTTAACTCCACACTTTTTTTTCAATATCAACATGAATGGATTTTTTTTCTGTTTCCTCAGAACTTGAGGCAGAGGAGTGGTGCAAACATCTTTGCATGGAATGTCTAGGGGCCAGGCTCAATGATATAAGCCTTGGGGAACCAGATTTGCTTGCTGCTGGAGTCCAGAGAGAACAAAATGGTAAGTAATTTTTTATTTGCTCCTAGATCAGTTCTTAGGTGATATCCCATGTCATCTTTGCTTGTGTCTGTTGTTGTGAGGACTTTTGCTAGTAGCTGGAAGCACATCATTAGTAACTAAACAATCGGATGTGCCTTTGAAGCTCAAGCCTATTTTTTAATACAAATAAAGATGACGGAATTCCACACCAAATAATACATATAAAGTGACTTCGTGTCTTCATTGTGTTCAGATTTCCCTGTCATGGGAAATGATGGCCATGACGCTTCTGTTTCTGGAAATTATGGCTTCTGTGCAGAGGGATAAAGCAGCAGCTGTTGTTTTGCAGCCTTTTAAGGACAGCGATGAACATACCAACAGCAATTTGGACTGCAAAACACATATTTGCTTTAAACTCCTACCTGTCTTGAATACAGAAGTCAGGATCATCTAAATGCTGTCAAATATGGGTGAAAAGGGCAGTGACAGATGTTAGTCAGCACTAAGCCTGAGTAGTAAGTCTTCATCTAAAGGCTATTTGGATTAGACACATGCACAGGAAGAATGCTAGAGGATGGAATAGGCAATAACAAAAGAAAATCTGTGATTACCCTGTCATTTAATTCCTATTAATGAACACGAGGGCAACACAAAATGTGCTCATTTAGTCCTCCCTAAATTACAGCTCTCAATGATTATTACTGTCTCGATGCTTCTATAAGATCCGATAGCTTTCAACAAAGTAATAACACACACTGCCTCAATGGTCATAAAATATCAAGCCAACTGTCATTATAAACAAAATTATGTAATTAAATTATAGAATGAATGGCACTATATTTATTATATTATTTCTCTGAACCTAATAGCACACAGCATGAAATATACAGAAACCTTTAAGGAATTTTGTTCAAAAAGCAGACATGTTGAAATGGGATTTAAAAGAAGTTCAGATTTCATAAAGTTGTTTGCCTACTCTGAGACACAGAATTCAATTTGTAGTCTCAAACTACTTTACAAAGGGAGAGCTACTAATGGTGTAGGAAAGTGATAATGATCAGACAGCACTCAAAGCATCCCATCTGCTATATGTTCATAGACTATAGGTGTAAAACTCATCTGCATGCTACTGAAGAGAGAACTGTGAACAGGTGGAGGTCTTTCACAAATGTGAAAGGAAATAAACCTTCTCAGAAGACTGGGATGTGAACAGAAAAGTAGCTTGAAATTCGTCAAGATCTTTCTGCAGTGAATTCATGTACTCTCCAGCACCTTTTGGACATAGATGACAAATATTATGCTTTATCATGTTCCTGAAAGAGATCCAGTTACACACACATGACCTCCAGGAGGCATATATTAGTTCTGTTGTATGAACTAGTCTTGATTCAATTGCCTTAGCCTAGAAATTAATTGCAGTATTACCAACCAGCACATATGAACATAATTAGCATCTTTATTGTTCTAAGTAAATAAATGAAAGGAAACAAAGAGACAAAGCATGTATTTGTTGTACAAATCACATGAATAATAATGCATGGAGGGTATCATTAGCTGTATTCTTTTAAAATAAGTGACTGAATACATATAATCCAATATTTAACGAGCATGCTTTGCTAAATCATTAGTTACAGTATCTCAAACAAGTAATTCTGATACCTATCCTCATCCTTCCCTCATCCCCTTGATGCACAACTTTGCATTTTAAATAAGCATGTTTGAAATTCAAAGTTTTCTTGTTCAGAGGCAAAGCAAATTCTGTTGTGGGTGTCTTTTAATCAACTTGGAAGAAGGAAAAAGTGCAGAGATACTTACTATAGGTATGAAATCCGGCATTTTGTTCATTTATCTGTTCTGTAAGAACATGCAGTTGCACTCAAATTCCTGTAGCAGATTTCTTCAGTGCAGTGGAACTGTGCCTTCAGTTTAAACTGCGAAGTTTATCTTATTCTGCAAACCTGGCAGTGCCATTCCCCATATGACAGTGTTATTGAAAAGGGGACTAGGTCAAAGGTGGAATCATTTGGTGACTTGGGTGGAATAATTTCAGATTTTTAATTTATATTCTTGCACATTTTCCCCACATTGCAGCTTTTACACATATGCTATCAAAAACAGTTATTCAAAAGGCACCTCAAAAACTTTTGAAAGTCTACTGAGCTTTTGCTTATAAATATTCTCATTGAGCTTTTGTTGACCTGAAACTGAAAGGTCAAAGTTAATTTTACACTTGGAAATTCATGAACAGTGGCTATGTGTATGAATCATCTAAAATCTTGCTCTTTGTGAAAATGGCAGCTGTGTCACTCTCTGGATAATTTTATTTTTTCGTGTTAAATAAAAACTGAATATCAGTGTAGTACCTTTGAATGTCATTTCTTCGAAACATTGCAAGTGTGTCAACTTCATAGAATTCCACTCGAGTTAGTCAATTTATTAATCCTTCCTTGAAACAGAGGTGTGAGAATACAGTTTGTAAAGTTTATAACAGAGTCTCAGAGCCTCAGCATTTAGTTTCATGCAAGTTCTTTTGCCTGACCCATACAAAGGCTTTCTTTCACATCACTGAACAAAAGATGCCTCTTGCTGTTTGAGCAAGACCACAGATTGTAATAAATATTGTAGTGTTAATGGTTTTTCCATTTTGGACTTTTTTTTTTCACTTTTAAAGGCTAAAAGACATCAAATAATACTGTCTACTGTGCATATTTGTATGATATAGCAGGTGTTAACACATTAATCCCAAAAGAAGAGGTGTATGAAGCATTAATTGCATCCCATTCCACTGAGGTTTTTTCAAATAGTTTCTTTTCACTAAAGATTTTCTGAAATGCGTAAAATTTGGTAAAGATACTTCTTTGGACTAGAAAAACTAGCCTAATAAAGTAGGTTTTTTCGTGAGCTGCTTTACCTTTTCTAAGAGATAATATTTTTAATATGCAGTGTTCTTCATATGTTCAATTACTTGCCCATTCTTGTCCTTAAGGACATTATAACTGTGTAATGGTATTCACCAAATGCATCAGATAAATAAATTGTCTCTCTCTTGGAAAAAGCCTCCAACTTTCTGATGTGTAGCTTTGTAGGGTTTTTTTTCCTGTATGTGACCACCAAAGCCACTACCCTCAGTTTGCAATATTTGAAACAATTTTAGTAATTGTTATTGTTTATGTCCTGGGCCCACTAAAATTGCTACATTCTACTTGTAATTTTATACACAAAAAATTATATTTCAGAAAATATTTGTTAAAGAAAATGTACGTGGTTTCTATCATTTTAATACCTCTTTTTATTATTTCTGAGGCTGTTTATCCCCCTATCTCACTCTTGTAGTTCTTCTGAGATGAGCTTTAGATCTGAGAAGGGAAGACACCTGATTCTCTGTGGCAATAATGCAACAACATGGTTTGCAGAACAGTTTGCTCCAAAGGCTGGCAAAATTGCTGTGTGTCATGCAAAAGCCACACAATCACAAGGCAGTTCTGTCACATGACAATAGAAATTTAAGGTAACTGATGGAGGCATTCTTTTATGGCTCTGGGTTGGTCAGTAAGTGCCAGTGAGATCTGTTCCACCATAACTGGGCTGTTGTTTGAGCCTCCAGCCCCAAGCAATTCTACAATGACAGCAAATTCTGCAGTGACAGCAAAACGAGGCAAACTGTAGAGCTGCTCTGCTTATAGCAGAGACCTCTGCTGCTGTGCCTTGCAGGATGGATAGAGAAGACATCTAAGCAACTCATGTGCAAAGCACAGCATTACAGGAAGCTTCTCACTGGATTTCAGCTGCATTATTGCTTTCCAGAAGTATTACCACAAGGCTTGCTTTGTAAACTCTGCTGCAGAAAATGACTATCAGGTGGTTTTCTTTTTAAGTTTAAGGCTCACAACTAAGAGCTGCTTAGCTTGGAATGAAGCACAAATTCCAATTAAAGTGAGATGTGAAATGAAGCTTCTGCTGCCATCCAACCATTTTACCTTCTCACTCCTGCAAATCTAAGTGATTTGTTGGTGTACCTCAGCCATATAGCAGCAACCTTGTTTCCATTTAAATTTCTTTTCACACTGAACACAGTCTCTAGTGTTTATGAATTTCCTTTTAGATTATTTGCTAAAGAATTAAAATACAGTATTAACCGAAAGCAGTAGAGGACTCACTTCATAATCCTATTCAGGTAATTTATTTAGTATAATGGCAGTGAAGCTTTATATGCAATGATAACACAAATAATATTACACAGTTATAACTCCATGAAAGAAAATCTGGGCTAAGTTGGATCTGATTACACTGTTGACAAGTCTTCTAAGCAATATGCTGTGATTATTACATGCACATTTCATAATCCTTAGGTTTCTCAAGCTACTGCTAGATGAAGAAGTTGTGAATGTAGAGTGTTGACTTCATTTGGAAGAATTGCAAGCTTCCTTTCCAGCTCTCAAGGCATTTGGAAGCATTTGCAGTACACCCCAAAACATAATGACAAAAACAAATGCTGGAGTTCTTTTTTAATTATCTTCCCAGGTGATGTCCTATCTAGAATTTCTCCATTCACACAATGGACAGGGTGTCCAATGTGTCGCTATTTTCATTCTTTACAAAAGGAAGGAATTTGAAAGGTGCCATCCAAATGGGCAATATACAATGACAGACTATATTTACTGTGAAAAAGAAGTCAGAATATTCAAGACAATATTGGTTAAAAAAGCATTATGTGCAGACTATTAATAAATTCAGTTTTTAGGAGCAGGTGCATCTGTTTGGTGAAAACTTTGTTCCTATCAGTTTCGAATACTAGATAATAGCACTAAAATAGGTAAATACTTGAACTAAATCATTTTATTTTACACTTTACTTGTACTAAACCATTTTCTATTAAACTTTACTTGTAAACCTGTTGTGAAACCTGAAAAAAAAGGGCAAATGTTAAAATGCAAATTTGTAAACTGAAGAAAAAGCCAGATCCATCCTTTGCTGCTGTATCTTATTTACTCCTAACATTACTGTGATATCAATGTGAGGCTTTTTAACTATGTGTTTTGAAGCTTTAATTTAAAAAAAAATTACATCATTACAAACCTAATTTTTTATTTGCAAAATCTGGAAACGTTTGAAAGACAATGAATTTTTGTTTTTCCTCCCTGTCTAATATTTAAATTACTATTTCACAAAATTACTTCCTTTTAAAGGTTTTTCTTCTTTCATAACATTGGTCTTACCTTTCTTTTTTATTTAAAAACCTTCCACAGCAGCAGCAGTCTTGCTTCCTGGATTTTAATTGCAAGGAACTCATTAATTCTTGTTAGTAAAAATGTAGCTTTTCATAGTGAACAAGGTCCTTGAATCCTCGGAAGAGGATTATGAGGCATTTCTTTGTGCTACATATTGAGATTACAAACTACAGCCAAAGCATAGAGACTTTGTAATTGCATTCAGAGAGCTGACTTGTTTTAGGGCATTTTCTAGGATCTGTAGAATCTCTGTAATTTAAGACATAAAAGCACTTTGCATGGTTTTTTATTCATCTTCTATTATCCTTATTCCATTTTTATACAATAGGATTGTTTATTGAGGTTTTTTTTAATAAATGAAACACAGACAGCTTTATTCAGAAAAGTATGGTGTTTACAGTTTTAATGTTAATCCAGTGAGACTTCAGATTCTTCTCTACCTTATTGCTTAACCAGTGAAACAATTTGAAGTATTTACCTACCTCTATATTTTTATTGAGATGCTTACATCTTTAATGGAAGCAAAGCAGAATATTTATAAGCAGAGGAAAAAAAATGATTCTGAAATCCTGGTTGCTTGCTGCATACAGCAGAAGGGAAACATTCTAATAGCTCTGAGATATGAATAACCACAAAATGCTGCGCCATCAAGACTTTGAGCTCTCTTTCCACCTGAAAATTAATGACAGTTGGTCATCAGCAGAAGTCTCATAGGTGGAGGAGTTTCTTCACATATAAACTGAATATTTGCTTTCCAAGCCTCTACTTATTTATATGAGTGCCACCAACCTGACTGTCTCCTTCTATAGGTAATGTTTTACCCATCATTGAAGCTGAAATGAAACTAAGCATCAGGATTGCAAGATTGCAATGTTATCTGGTCTGTTTTCCATCTGGGATGATTCAACCAAAAAAATCCAGTGATAAAATGGCACAATCAGGATCACTGGGCTCCAGTCATTTTGCTTGCCCAGTACAGCTGGAAGGCTGAGAGCATTTTGGAGTTGCTGCCAAGTCTCTGTCTCAGTCAATATGCTCATTTTCATAAAGACTCTTATGCTCCTATGCCCTGGAAAGCATTATTGAATGTCATATTCTTGCCAAAGCCCAAATGCTAAACACCTTTACATGCGCTAAGTGTATGATGAAGCATTGCTCTGCTTATTCAAGGAGATAGGAAAGAGCAGTCACATTGAGTGGGATAATAAGTGTAGCAATATATTTTTTGCAGCGTTTTTTCTCCTCCTGGCTCCCCCATTCCCTGAACTTTGCTCTTAGCAGTTTAGAGAAGGGAGGAGGAGAGGAATCCTGAATGCTGAGGAATTGTGCCTGTTCTGGGTCTTATCTTGTTCAACATCACATCTACTTGTTTGGTTTCTTCCATCTTCTTACTTTCTGGGTCCCTTATTAACTTCTGTTTGCTTAGTCTTACTAGCCAATGAACAGTTATTATTTCAACCTATCCAAATTCCCAAATTTGGGCCTATGATTCCCAAGTCTGGCCTATGATGAATGTTGGGTTTTGCCTCCATAAGTGTAAGGATGGAATGACTGTATTACCCTTAGCTCGATACCTGCTCAAATATTTTCTGAAATGAAAAAATTGGACCCTGCATGTTAATTAATATAACCATTTAATGATATCTACATCTTTCCATGTCCTCAGTTTCCCACTATTCAAAAGTATAGCTCTTTGTTCCAAAAGTAACTCTATCCTTCCTCATTCTTCTCCAGCACCTATGTTTGTATGCTTGTTTTTCTTGCCAATTTGATTCAGTTCCAAGGGTGCTACGTTTTGCCCTGCAGCTGATGTTCACTTTAATCAGACATACTTCCTTTAATCCCTGATGTCTCACCTTAGACACTGACCTCCCATGCAAAGTCAGCAAATGTCTCCTGACAGTTTGAGGATACCATATGTCCCGAATGCCCTTCATGCAATAATACCTCAAACACATCAGAGAAGTTGAGCATTTCATGACTATCCTAGTAACATCTAAAGCAAGTTGAAATATTTTGTGCCTTCCACACAGCAGTTTAATGTTTACTTCAAAAAATAATTGTACCTTTTCATTTTCTCTGCTGTCTGAGACATTCTGTCGGTGAAGATGGGGAAAGAGAAGGATTTTCATTCTCGTATGGTAACCCCATCCCCCCATAGATACACTGTGTTATGTCATGCAAGAGAGAAAGAGCTGACAGGCCAGTTATTGCATAGCTTTCTTTCAAACAGAGGAGGGAAGCAGCAATAACTCACAGCATATATATATATATATATATATAAAATTTTAATATAAATATATATATAAACTTCCAGTGCAAAGTGAAAGTTATCCTGTTCACCACCATTCCCTTCCCAATGCAGTCTCTGACCCATTACTCCCAAGTGTGAGTTCTTCCATTTGGTTTACTAGGCATTATGTTAGACCCCATGCACTCCTCTGAGCATTAGGGGAAAGTCTCCTCAGTGATCTCAGCAGCCTCTGCTAATCTGTTTGTGCTGTGTGTCACCAGGCTTTCACAAAATGGCTGGAGTTTCACACATGGGATCCTAGTCATAAAATTAAACTTTTAGGGCTAAAACCCACTAGTGTGGCTAACGAGAACTTGGGCTTGGGAGAAGAGGTTGTGACTAAATGAATCAATTGGGGCATCATTAATAGGACAAAATTAAATTGACTGAAACAGAACAACATTGGGTATGACAAGTTTACTTACAGCTACACAGCAATTTTTATTGCTCAGCCAGCAGTTCCTTGTTTTCTCTAATTCCTCAAACTTTTGCTACTTTATTCACACACACGCAAACTCACACACAGTTGCAATATATCTTATATTAACTCACTTACTTGCAATATTTTAATTCTTTTGTCAAAAAACATATATATATCTCAAAAGTTTAAAAATTAGGGACATAATGTCTATGATATTGAATTTCAAACAGAATGGGAAGCTAATTTTGAGTCTTGCAATAAATTTCTCTCACTTAAATTTAAAATCCTTCCCAATTTTTATGAGACTAGTGTGAGAAAATTCAGTTCCAATGGTGGATGAAAAATATTCCACACTAAACCCTTTGTACTTTATTTAGTAATTG
This sequence comes from Brachypodius melanocephalos, assembly GCA_013398615.1. Taxonomy (NCBI): domain Eukaryota; kingdom Metazoa; phylum Chordata; class Aves; order Passeriformes; family Pycnonotidae; genus Brachypodius; species Brachypodius melanocephalos. Next base: position 1,619,762 of record VZSR01001685.1, on the reverse strand, counting down.
GAGGCAATTTTCCTATCAGTTGTCCCTCTAAAGAACATTTTCCTAATATTGTTATTGAATAAGAATTGCTCATGCTCGTACTTTAAATTGTTCTTACCTTTTTTTGTCAACATCCTTCAGACATTAGAATTGACATTTTTCGTTTCTATCCATTTCAAAGATGAAAAAAACCCGTGAGAGAAAAGTTGTGAATATACTGCACTCTCCCATATGATGCTATTAAGCCCTAATATTGCAATACATAGAGTGTTAAAATATAGGCTGGCACTTCCAAATGTACAACCAGAAATTTAACTGAGTTTTTCATTCTTTGTGGGAGCAACTCATAGAAACATTAGTTATCCTTCAAAGAAAATCACATTTTTACTTAAATTTCTCTTCCTATTAGTGTTTACTTCCTTCCATATGAGTTAATGGTATTTTACATCATCTTGGGTTTTTCCTTTTTTTCTTTCTTTTTTTCTTTTTTTAATTTTTTTTTTTTGCATTGCTTATTGAATCACATGCAATTCAGGCATTGGAGAAAATTATTAATGCCCTTGACCTCCTACTGCAGTAAGTGCACTTTGCAAGCAAAGTTCAGCTGACAGTGATTGATGTCACGACCATAATAACATATCATGTTGAATCAGATGTTTCAAGAAAGCAACAGATGATTAAAATTGTTATTAATTTTGCAAATAAGAATGACTTTGGCAAATAAACAGAAACTAAATGCAAGTAATGTAATTATTAACAAGCTTCAATAAGTAAACTTGGATTTTCAATTTCAAGGACAGGTTTTCTAAGAGACAATGGTTGCACATACATATTTTGCCAGGATATATTTAGTTCTGTTCTTTGAGAGAGGAATGTCTGTCAGAGTTCTTGTCATTGTGAATTTTGATTTGTAAAGAGTCATGGACCTTAATGTGAGGGCAAAAAAGGACTTTGGTAACAGTGCTGGGAACATATGTCCAAGAGGACTATGCAGATCATCTGTGAAAGATGTTTCAGACTGCTGCATCATTTATGAGGAAAATGTAATGAAGATGATTCTCCTCTAACTCTTCTCTTATGCACTAGCAGGACTGCTTCAGCATCAGTGGATCCTCACCTCTGTTAAAAGCCAGAAATTTGGCCTTGATTTCTATATAATCAGAACTAAAGCCTTTATTTAATTTTTTTTCACAGTATAAAATCTTGCTTTAACCTCTGATGTCTTACTTTGTGGTTTTTTTTCCAGAACGATTCAATGTATACCTTATGCCTACACCAAATTTAGATATCTATGGGGAATGTACAATGCAGATCACACATGAAAACATCTATCTCTGGGACATCCACAATGCCAAGGTCAAGCTGGTCATGTGGCCTCTGAGCTCTTTGAGGAGATATGGACGTGACTCAACGTGGTTTACCTTTGAGTCTGGAAGGTAAGAGCTAAGGAGATCCAAAAAAAAGAATAAATAAATGTTGCAGCAGGACATAAAAGAATGAGTTAGACTCTCTTGAGGTCAGGCAAGGAAGAAGAACTCTGTTTAGTATTTCTGACTCCAGTATATATAGATTTCTAAAAAGGCCAAGAGATTGGATGAGGTTGCCACCTCTCCTACCTCGTTGGTGAAAAATCAATCACTCATCTAACTCCTCCCAGAGGAGAAATATGTAAACAAAGCAGATGATTCTAGATTTGTACATAGTTTACATGAAGGTTTGCGAGAAAACCCCACTAAAGAATGTAAATCTCAGGAGGCTAGAAAACTCAGGGCGACAAATAAGCAGTGGGGTTTTTTTGAATAAACAGTCTGATAAGTTAGATAAGCCTCGCCTTATAAAGCAAGGCATGGCCTCTCCATAGAGTTCCCTTTGCTGAGTATTGCTTTTCAATATATTCAGGCCAGTGTTTGAAATAAATGTTACTATGTCTCATATTAAAAATGAGTTTAAGCTCCCTCTGACTTTTATTTAACTGTGATTGAAATGTCATTCTTACGGTTTGTGGGTCTCACTGTGCTTAAACACTTGTGTGGTATGATTTGAGTGTTTTGATGTAGAAGAAATTAATTCTGGATCATGGAAAAGGCTCATCACGCAAGTATGAATGGAATAACTTCCATTACAGTGGATATTACTCTCTTCGGTGTTCCTGATGACTGATTGCCACCCTAGAGTATAATTGCAAGCAGGAGTACAGAGAACATTTTGAACCCATAAAAAGGCTAGCTCTTTTTCCTGCCTGCAGTTTTAATCCTTATTGCCATTTCCATCTTCAGATCAGTTTTAAATTTCCATAGAGCTCTGTTTTGCCTCTCTTTCATATCTTTTTAATGCATTTCATATCTCGCCATTAGGTTCACTGCCTTTTCTGCATTTCTGCGCAAAAATAATTCTGCATTTAACTCTCCCTCTGGTGGTGTTTCAAGCTGTATTTTTATGGTTCTAGACTATTGTTTTTTATGGTTTGATTTGGGTTTTTTTATGGCTCATCATACTTCTTTATGAGGAGCCTGAATTTTCTGAAACAATCTCTGAAATTACAGGTGTCTACACTCTTTGGTTAAGTTAACAACTTTCTTGTTAAAAAAAAAAATATTTATATGTCTTTTGATGTATACCTATTCAATTGTATAACAAATATTCACAAAAGTACAGTTTGTGATCAGAAACAAAACCATGGATCAAATGCACCCTACTGTCTAAGGAAATAATGGCCAAAATTCCTCTGCTGTTTCTATAGCTGGGAATTACCCTTTAACGAGTAATTTGTATATCCAGACTGCTGTCACTAGACCATTTTGGTTCTCTGTTAGTTTTCTGTGATGAGTTCACAAGAAGACATCATTGAGGTTTTTATTATTTAGTATTTTTTTAGTAAAAAAAGGCAAAGCTGACCTATGTTTCAACTTGATTTCAGTGATTAAGCTGAGGGGCTTATTCAAATATACAATTTTAGCATGAATTAGCATTTCAAGCCTCCTACAGTATTTTAATTCCATTTCAAGCCTCCTACAGTATTTTAATTCCATGCTAGTATCTGAATATCATCTGCGTCTACGGCCCATGAACCATATGACCCAATGAAAAGTGGATTGTTTTCCTGTCTTTTATTATTATGAGATAGCTCTGCCTTTATCTGTCATGCTTTATTGTCTTTGATCTGATTCCTCCCTTTTTGCTTGTTTGGGAGTACTTTGTCTATCTGATTTGAAAATGAATAGAGGTAAAAAGGGCTAGAGGAATGTTGGTATCTTCAATAACATCTGAAGGCTATATAGAGCAATAATAGCACTCATTTTAAAACCTGTTGTCAATTAGCTTGGGGTTTTACTTTTATTTTTTGATCAACAAATCATCTTTCTTGTCTTTCTGAACATGATTTTCTTTGTCCCCTGATCTGCTAGTACCTTAATACAATAAATTCCTGATGTATGTTGTTTTATCAGAAGTGAAGCACTCATCCATGTTTTATGAGAATGTTATGCAGTAAAAGTGTTGTTGCTTTAATTTTTCCCTCAGGCTTAAATATTAAATGTAGGCAATTGCTTTAAAGGAAATATTTTTAAATAGGTTATTATGTTTTAGTGTGTTATAGCAGATATCCACTATATGTGTATGAGGTTTGCGTGAACATTAAAAGCTCAGTTTTGTATATTTATTTTACATCCTGAGTTTTGGTATTACTTTGTTTGAGAGAATAAATCCCTTCAATAACATAAATGGACATATTCACAAAGAGATACTGTGTTAAATAAATTGATCAAAATTAAACTTTCTTTTTAATTATGTTTGAACAAATATATTGCTTTTCATTTAAATGGAATATGAACTTGGATGTATAAAACTGAACTGATGACTTGTCTAATGAAATGCAATGACTACACAATTTGAAGAAGGTCTAAATATGGAAGGAATGAGCTGAGATTCTTTTAATCTTCCAGATTTTTCTGTTTAGTTTTGCACTGAATTGGAGTTTGTAAATATGTGTCTTTGTACTACCTATGAAGTAAGACTTGTCCTTATTTTTTATTATTTATTGAACCAATGCAAGTAAGTATTCCTTGCTCAGTCATTTCCTTAATCTGTCTTTTTGTCTATCCAAACCCTGCTGAGATATGGGGAAAGAACAGTTTCGTGTGGCTTTATTCAATGCTGGATGGAGAGATTCTCATTACCTAAAGTACCTGATTAGGGCTAATCCCATCCAATCTCTTCACCTATCAGAAAACAGTCCTTCACAACACCATTAGGCACTACAATAGCTTTGTGCAGATTAAGTGAATGATCTTACCATCACACAGTGAATGAATCAGAGCACATAAGGTAAGAGCATAGCATTTATGTTTTTGACATCTAGGCTTTTCACCTAACCAGTCTTGGACTGGAGTGGGGAGTTGTGCTGGTTTTGGAAGGGTTAATTTTCTTCCCAGCAGCTGGTATGGGGCTGAGTTTGGGATTTGTGCTGAACACAGGGTTAATAACCCAGGGGAGTTTCAGTCATTGCTGAGCAGACCTTACACAGAGTCAAGGACTTTCTGCTCCTCACTCCACTCCAGCAGCAAACAGGCTGGGGGTGTACATGGACTTGGGAGGGGACAGCCAGGACAGCTGAACCCAGCTGACCAAAGGGACAATCCTACAGCGTGTGGCATCATGCTGAGCATATAAAGCAGGAGGAAGGAGAAGAAATAGGGAGGATATTTGGGGTGATGTTGTTTGTCTTCCCAAGTCATTGCTATGTGTGGTTGAGAGCAGTCTTCCTGGGAATGGTTGAAGACCTGTCTGTCCATGGGAAGTGGTGAATTAATTCCTTGTGACATTTTGCACGTGCACAGGGCTTTCACTTTACCTTTTTCAATGTCTTTCATCACTTTTAGTCTTCTGATTCTCTCCCCCATCCCAGCGGGGGAGTGAGAAATTGGCTGTGTGATACTTGTTGCCAGCTGGGATTAAACCACAACAGAAGTTTTAGTGTTTAATCAACTATGATTCACAGGATTTCCTTAGCTCATGGATGTATATAATGTGTTCAGACACCTCATTCTCATTATTTTGGATACTGGATATGTTGGAGGCACTGTGGAGTTGACCTGCATGGGTGCACTTCCTTCTCTTCAGGCTTTTGGCAGTGCTGCTCCATGTAGATGGGCTAAATTAGGCTTTGACTGTCTCTGATTTTAAGCCTGTGAAACGGGAAGTGTGTCCTTACGGAGCTGCCCACCCTAACTGTCCAGATGGAGTTGCTCCTAATTTGCAGGAGATTGCATTAAGTACATGCAATTTAAGAAACACTCCAGAAAAGTAGTAAAACAGCTAGAGGGGAAACATTTCTGATTCATTCTGATCAGATGTGAAGACATCCTCTTCAGCCTCTTGTCCAAGTTACAGGATTCATTTTGCTGATGTTGTAAACCAAACAATCCATAGTAAAGGCCATAAACAACATTTAAACTCCACTCTCTGGTAAGTGCAAAAGGCAGCTGTCCAAGCTTTCCTTTTAGCAAAACAAAGTGGTCTGAGGCATCTTCTTAGGAGCATAAGAGGAGAGTCCTAAATATCCAGAATTGAGACACAGAGAAAATAAGGCACATATGGACTCCTTGTTCATTTTGAAATGTTTTTTCTTTCGCTTTACTGTAATTTTGTCTTTTACGTTATTTCCTATGTATGGAAGCTGTCTGGTCAAGTGAATTAACTGGCCAGAAGTACTAAAAAAAAGCTGACGTCAGGTTAAACATGGTGAGAAAATACAAAGAGCAGCTGTGGAAGTTCCAGCCAAAATTTGTCAAATTTTGTTGAGTTTCCAGCAGAGTAGAGAGTTTGAGGCAGAAGGTTTTTCTTGGATTTTTGAGAGCAAAACGACCCACAAATCTATCACAAATCTTTTTTCTGAAATACATTTTCTTTTACCTTGTAGAAAAGATGTTGGAATTTAAACAATTTCAGGTATTTCCAAGTTAATTCATGCTGTGCATTCAAAGAGACTCATTGAACCACACTAAACTATTCCTTCTTTATTTGCCTTTGATTTGGGTTTTTTTGCTCATCAGAGAAAATTTAATGAAATATGGTATTCTCTATCCCTTCTAAGATCTGGAATCTGTTTCTTTGGTTAAGAAATATATTAAGCTCAAGCATTACACAGTGGTGACATGAGAATTTCTCAGATTTTTTTTTCCCAAGACTGATACACTCATTTTCTCTGTGGAAGATACACAGATGCTGGGGTTATCTGAAGCAGAAAGTTCACTGTTTGCTTCAGGCACTACATCTGACAGAAATGTTTCATTTGTCTGTCAGTCCTCTGTGGTGATTTTTGGTGTTAATATGAAATGTATTAGTGAATTAACCCTTAAAGCTCAGTCATAGGAAACGTGCTCTTTTTTGCTTGTGTGGGAAGCAGCCCCTTACTCATGTGCCTCGTGAGACAGCTGTCATGAGACTTCATACACTGTTGTACAGGTCTATTCCTCTCTGAAGAGAAGCCTGCAATTCCTGATTGCTGCTTCATTATTTAAATAGTGGATTAAATTTATCTACCATTGGTTTATGATACAATTATAAACCATGTATTATAAATAATTCTAAGTATCATTATAAATCATAAGCTTGTGATAGAATTTGTGAGTCACTTTGGGTTGAGGAGCAGTATGAGCATTTGTGCAGCTTCAGTAAATGGTTTATCATTTCACATAAACATTATATCAGAGCTCTCAGTATCCCACATTTTAAATAGTTAAGTTTGCTAGGATCTTTTCCTTCTTTTACACCTTTGTGATATTTTCAAAAAGCCAAATTACCCATGATATAAATTTTCTATGGTTTTATGCTTCCTCATGGTCCCTTCACTTCTGTCTCATATCCTTTCCAGAAGCGGCATTTATCGCTAAAATCTGAAAATAAAAAACTTTCTTGAAAAAGAAACATTAAACTCTTTTATGTATTCTACCCTGGCTTTTTCCTCAGTAATGACACAGCTCTAATTTTAGGGAGAGTGGTATTTCTTAGCACTGAAAAGGTTTCATTAGTTCCTGCTACTTAGCAGTGCCAAGATTATACTGTAATATGTTGCAATTGTAGTTCCATTCCTACTTTTTTCCATTCCAGCTCTCAGTTTGCCTCTTGCCAAATTCTTGACCTGGAATAAGTTCTATGTTAGTCATTTGATTCACTTAAACTCTACTTAAAAAGGAGTTGAGTGTTTAACTCATCTACAGGACTCTTACTCTGGTTTTGATCATGGTACCTAATCTAAGAACTGCTTTACTAGCAGAAGCTAATATAGCTCACTGTAAGTGATTTATAAAGTGCTCATTGCATTTTCTCTCTGCCAAGGCTCCTCTCAGACTCCTCTAGCATTGATAAGTCAGAGTAAGTTCCATCAAAACTCACATAGCAATGAAATTCTTCATCATATAATTGACTATGGGCAGCAGAGAGAAGAAAGAGTTGCATTGTACCTTCTAAAGCGTTCTGCTTTTTTTAAACCCTGTTTTGAAAATTTTCTCATGATATACAAACCTACAAAAGATTTTCTCCAACTGAAAAAAGAATGTCTGAGCCCTTTCACTTCACTGCAAAACCTAATTTTTATGAGAAAAACAATGACACCTTAAAGAGAGCAATATATTGAGAGAATAAAATTATCTTTGTTAATTTTAACAGAAATAGATTCAAAAGCCAGTGACTTTTAGGACAGAGCACCAAGCTTCATAGGTGAAGTTGTGCAGCATAAAAATGAATAAATTTATAAATACTTAATTGATAGCAATGAGCACATCACTAGCTCATTAATTCAGCATTGCCCAAGCAATTTTCTTATGAGTTTGTACTAAATGAAAGACATGCAGTTAGAAAGTCACCCAAAATTTGTCCAGTGCACACAGCAGATATGCAGCTCAGAAGGAAAGCCATCTTCTCTGAGGTGTCTGTAGAAGTGTCTTATATTTACAGATCACAGAAGGATCAGTGTGTGTTGTCAACTGACCACCAGCTGTCCAATATCATTTGTTTATTTGAAGTGTTGCAAAGCTTTTCAATGAGATCGATAGGAATTGTGTTGTGGTTGGCTAATGTATCAGCAGACAGCATGTTAAGTTCCTCCTATGATTCTGACAAAACATGAATTGTACCTTTCAGTTGAAGTGCCTAATCTGCTTTCTCCCTTCATAGCACAGTCACCTCATAGTCACGTTAGGGCTTGTTTGAAAAGATTTTGAGACCAGCCACCATTTAGTTTTCAGGAGCTTCTACATCCATGTGTGAGCCCAAAAGATTTATTTACTTACCACATTCTAATTGTCTCTTTTTCATACCTATGCTCTCCTTTGGGCATGCATTGTTGGATTAATATTCCTGAAGCTGAATATGGCTAACAAGGTTATTGCTGTGTAATGTATGAGTGCAGGAGAAGCAGACAAAATAATTCATACATTCTTAATCACATTAGGATTCACTTATTGTTTCAACTCTGCATTTTAACCTTTGAATTACACAGTCAGCAACAGCAATAATTAATCTCATATGGCAGGTCTGGATTACTTGAAATGCCCTAGCAGCCGGTCCTTTTATCTCCAAGAGGCGTAATAACCTTTAACTTCCTACCAGAAAATGCAGGAGGATTAAAATAACTCAGATTTGAAACACAAAACAATATCGTTTAAAAAAAGAAATTATGTCAAAACTCAAAAGCTTTTAAATACAAAACACTAATAGATTTTGTAATGTTCTTCATTTAATATATAGATATCATTTACAATAAAATTGTCTATTTTAGCACTGAAATACTGTTGCATCTCTCCCCCAGCAAGGCTATTTGCCTGAGCTAATTAAAAATGCTGAAACTTGACACCAAATTATCTATATAGACACTGGAAGAGTGTTAAATGCTTCACAAAGGGCAATCCAGAAGGCCCCGTTTTGCACAGAGAACCATGCAGCCAGAAAGAATGCTAAGCACTAATAAATCCTTCTTTTCTCCAAAGCTTGTGAATGTAGGATCATCAATTGAGGAGGAGGTTTGAAATATCCTTTATGCCAGGGCTGTGTACTGCACAAACATAGAAGGAAGTAATCAAAATGCAAAAGCTGGAATTTGCACAACAAAAGGGCCTTGTTCATGAATATGTAGGAACCTGTGCAAACCCCTGCTTGCACATGCACACATGGAGCATTGCAGAAGCATAAAGGGGCACGGTTTTCATACCTTTGTGTGCTCCATTGGTTGTCAAGAGCTCTGGTTCCTCTGCTGGCACACAGGTTTATTCTAAAGGTCATTTTAGTGTTGAGCAGTTGTCTCTTGCATGTTAGGTGCAAAAGCAATTGCAATGGAAGTTTTATTCTTCTCTCAGGCTTGAGTCTTCATTACACTGAAATTGAGTATAGCTTGACTTTTGTCCACTACTCTTGAACTGAGAAAGCTGCTTTAGCAGGCTGGTCTTGGAAGGTTTTGCCTAATATCTGCCTAATTCCCCCTGTTCTTTCAGGCAGTGTTGATCCATTGTTCTCAGAAATAATAAATTCACTTATAAGTAGCAGCTGAGGCCACTTGGTCTGTTCAGCCTTGAGGAAACTGAGGGAAGACTTCCTTGCAGTCTTCAACATCCTCACAATGGGAAGAGAAGGGACAGGTGCTGATCTCTTCACGCTCATGACCAGTGACAGGACTCAAAGAAATGGGATGAGTCAGGGGAGGATGAGGTTAAATATCAGGAAGAGGATTTTCACCTTGAGGGCACTGGAGCAGGCTCTCCAGGGAAGTGGTCTCAGAACCAAGCCTGCCAGAGTTCAAGGAGGGTTTGGACAATGCTCTCAGGGACACGGTGTGATTCTTGGGATGTCCTGTGCAGGACCAGGAGTCGGACTCTAGATCCTGATGGGTCCCTCCCAGCTCAGCTATTATTCTATAAAATACCTACTGGCATCTTTTTGGTTTGCTTTTTTTAAGATGTATTTCTGGAACATGTGGGTACCCAGTAACTTCATTGCTTCCAAAAGAGGTCAATAGAGTGTTTTTGGCCATTACTGTCAGTCACAGAGGGATAGCAGTTCCAGAAATACTTCTGTGTTCTGGACACAGTAATAGTGTGAGAGCAGAAATTCTAACATAGACATTTCCATGGTGATTCTTTTTTTCAGTAGCTGTATGCTAACTTTTCGTTGGTAAGTTGAATGTCCTTACCAACAGAGATTTATATGTATGTAAGTTATATATATACACATATTTTCCAACAGACTTATGCTATATGTGATCTCATGGCACCCAAGACTGTGTTGGAAAGTGTGAGTAACTATGAAGGTTACTAACTTTTCTTTTTTAATTGGTGCAGATTTTTTACAATGTTTGTTCTCAAAAACCAATCAATAATCATGAAAATAATATTTCCATCTATTGATTAATTATTAATTTCCTTCACTGTGTCATTGAGTAGAAAAAAACTGCTCTTCTGTAAAAAGCTATTGATAATCAAAGCCAAGACAATAATATTGAAAAAAATCCCCACTAATGGAGACATTATTTTGCAAAGCAGACAATTCTCTTGAACCGGTGAATAACTGGGATGTTTGGGTTAAAATCCCTAAAACATGGCAAATAACTCAGATAATATATATTCTTCACTGCTTTTCAACAGCTGCACCTTTAGTGAAATCCAAGTTACTTTTTGAGACTTTTACTACTAAGACAAATACACACACACAGAGAGAAATATTTTAATAACGTGTAAAATAATATAAATGTTTTCTTCCCAAAATATATATATAACAAAATATGAAGACCTGAAAGAACTATCCAATTGACCATGATTGATTGTTTTAATTTCTTAAGTAGTGCCTTAATACAAATCCATGTGCTCAATTTTAAGGTTTTTTTTTTTCTCACACAACACTTTGCTAAGGAGAAAACAGGGCTAATAATTGAAAACCATGTCACAGCCCTCCTAGAATTACCATACTTTATACCCCCCTCAAGTCTTTTATTGCAACTAAGTGTCCTCTCACTCCAATTTAAATTAACTAAAGAACTATTAAAATATTGTCACATAGGGGAGATGGAGAGCACTTTACAGGCAGTGCCTGCTCAGCAGCATTCTGGAAAAGTCAGGCTATTTGGTCCCACTGGCTCCTTTAATCTTCCACTTATTTATAAGGTACCAAAGGAAGGTTTGCCCCTTAGCCCCTGTAGAGGAAATGCTATTAGCTACTGTGTCCCTCCTAATGGTACTTCTTTGCTATCACAGTAAGTTATTACTATTATTGCAGTATTAATAATGCTGTACTCTGTGGTGTGTGATTTATTTCTGCTCTGAGTGGTCATTTGTCACACATTTTCTAAAAAGCTTCCATCTTATTAGAGAGAGGGGAGGGAGAAGTAGCATCTAATGGAATCTCTCAATCTCGGCTGCTCCAAACATCGTTTGATCTTTCTGACTTTTTGGAAGAAAGCTCAGTCAGTGCTATAATTCACTGAAATCCTTCATCTACTTGATTATCCTGTCAGTGGCCAAAAAGTCAAATATAACATTGTATTCGCATGGCTTGCTTGAATCAGTATATCTAAGCAGATTTTCACTTTTTTTACTATTTTTTTTAATAATTCTCTGTCCAACTTGAAAAATATCCCCTCTTTAAAATGATACTTCAAATGGTTCCTGATATACTTTCTGAAAACAACATTTTGGGATGAAGGAGAGGGGGGATTTTATTTACCTGAAATGGCTGAAATTTCATCAAGTTGATTATAAAGATATTTATTAGTATGCAATACTTAAAAACTCAAAAACATTTGAAACTGTCTGACCATAAGTACCATTTACGGTCAGGAATGGGATTAAGGGCAGAAAACTGTGTAGTCTTGGGGATGATTCAGTGGAAAACCCTGAAATTCTTTCAGATTAGGGTGCCAACCCTTTATTTAATGAGTGAAAGTCTGGATCATGTGTATCTCTGCTCATCTAAGAGTGCGGCCACTGCCAGCAGAGAACAAAGAGCAACAGCAGTGATGCAAACCAACCTCTGAAGAGAACCCCGGCAGGAGTATGCTAAAGGTGGTTTGCAACACAAAACAGCGAGTGGAATGGCTTGCTGAGACTGAGAGAAACTGAAGAGATTGGTGAAAATAGGAGGGAAAGTTTGTGGGGGTGGGAAAACAGAATGGGGCTAAGCACATGGAATAGGAATGTGGAATGTGGTAATTAAATCCAAATGGGCCGGTAAGACAGAAATTGATAGGCAGAGACTTCCTAATAAAAAAAACCCCAGAAGGTAGCTGAGTGTGGGAATGTGTATCACTTAAGGAGCAATATTTAATCAGAAAGTGTGGAAGATATGAGCAAAAGTAGCAAGAAGGCGTTGTCGAGGATAAGTGTTTGCCATTAGCAGATGTTGACAACACAACTTCAAATACTTCATTTCGCAGGTACTTTGTCTTTTTTTACCAGATGCTTCTTTAAGGCCCATGAGACCAATTTCTCAGAGAGGGGAAAAAAAAAGAAAAAATCAGTATGATTAGCTCTCAGCTTTAGAAGAAAAGATGAAATGGAGGATAGCCAAGAAAAAGTACTCGGTGCACGTGGAACTAGTGTCAAAAGCTGGTAAAAAGGACCATCAGAGAAATGATAGCAGAAATAGCAATACACAGAAATGAAAATGTATATTAGCATCCATCTGGAGACTAAGAAAGATTCTGTCTATGATAAAAAGAATGCCTATAAAATAAATGTTCCAGATTGACAAAATGGGGAATACTGTAAAAGACTTTTCCAGTGTTACCAAGGATATTCAAAGTGGTTTTAATGGCATACGTGAAATAGCCACAAACATGCCCTAGCTATTACCTGTAAGTTTCCAGGAAAGGCAAGGTCACCTTTTGTTACGTAAGAACGATGAATATACATTATGTATCATTCTGCACATAAGGGATTCATACCAAGGGATTTATACCCTTTCTCTTTTGCCACTAATACAGCTTTCTTTTTGGGTAGCTGTATATAAGTTTTTGGTGAAACAATAGGTATTACATCTATAGTTCATGAGAATTTTAAACCTGGCATACAGAATCATGGACAAGAAGGAATTGAAAAATTCCAGTGTTCTGAGCAGTTCCATGGCTGTTATAAATTTCTTATAAAAGTATTGATAAGTCAGTGTAGAACAGTAGAAACCTAAACTCTGGAATATTGAACTAGACAAGTAAACTCCAGTGTAAAAGAAGCTTGTTAGTATTTTTTTTTTCACAGCAAAGGATGATTGCTTTTTTTATTTTGCTTTCAAACAATGCCCCAAGTTCCCTGGGCAGACAGCAGGCATGCTGTGCTTAAAAATTTTATTCATTAGACAAGATGGACCTCATACTTTTAGATTATACTATTCCAAATTTATTTTTCAGTCTTTGTTTTTCCCCTTTTCTGGCAGACTTGTTAAGGTGGATTTCTTGTCAATTAATAATATCTAAGTGCTCTGCAGACACCTGGTCTGAGGGAATAATAAATGGTGGCATGTAAACACAATGACCACAGTTCTCACCATTCTTGCTTAAACCTCTTCAGTTCAAGCAAAATCCTCACTGAAGATAGCATAAAATGTGTCTTTAGCCAGTACAGCATCAGTACTTTCACACAGGACTAAGCAGATACTCAGCAAAAAGAATCTAATCAGCATAACTGATTGATATTAATCAGAGGTGGAAATGCACATTTATCAAAACATCAGAAAATGGCCATTTCATCCCATGGCATTTTAGACAGGAGATATAATATGTGGTACTATAGGAGAATATGTAGGGTGCCCAAGTATGTAACTATAAACTGTAAAGAATGCTTTCTGCCTTTTTTTTTTTTTTTCACCCTTTTATACTGATTTCCTGTCCTTTTTCAGTATGATCTAAGCTATGTGACTATTTGTGATGATTTTCTTTTGCAGGACTTTCTTCTTCAAATTCTTTTTGTTTCTTCACTTCTTTTATTCACTTATACCTTTTCTTTCCCACTTACTTGTGTAATTGTAAGAAGTGCCTGTTTTTATGTAATGAAAATTTTAGGTAACTATTTTGAGGATATGAAATATTTTGAGGATTCTCAAGATGTTATCAAGCTGCTGCTTACCTGAACACAAACTAAAATTAGTTGTCAGGCTAATGAGCAAACCTTACAGAGAGTTTTTTCCACTGCTGGAAAGGAGTAGCACAAGAATGTCTCATACACAATCAAACTAGGAGTCAGAGGTGCCAGGTGAATGCAGTGGGAGTTGTTTGATCCGTAACAGAATTGCTGTTGTTTGCAATTGAGAGAACAGGAAAAATCTGTCCACTTCACTTCTGCCTGGCTTGTGTCAAAGAGGTAAAGTTAAAGCAAGTGGGAGTGAAATCGTGTTTCCTCACTAAATTAAATACCACACGTAGAAACTCAGTGCAAGTCCAATGAATTTTTAATGCTTGTGGTGGGGGTTGTATGATTTCTGTGATTAATTTTCGATGTTATTGCACACTCAGTTTACCACTGAAGGCTCTATTTGACCACTGGTGTCAATGTCCATGTCTAGCTAAAGTTCAGGCCAGAACCACGGCCTTCAGCCAAGATCTTCAATTTTAATTCAGAGGCTGACAGAAATATCTTTGGGATTTTTAAACAAATCCCTGCCTTGTCTCATCCCTGGTGCTATTGCCTATCCCTGGGGTCGCTGCTGTGGCAGGGTGCTTCCAAACTGGAGTTGACAACCTACCATTTCTGAGAGTAGTGTTGATGAGTCCCAGGATGTTATTAGCATATGTTAATTACTCATTAGTGTTTGTACATAGCATGGTGAGTGGATGGCAGTGTGTGCCCATAGTATTTACATATGACTTTCTGAAAATTCCTCTGTGGCCACAATGGTCAAGCAGTATCTCTTATAACTTGAAGGTGGACTGACATTGAGAGAAGACAGAAGTGCTTGAATCCCCAGCACAATAAAATCACAGTGTGCTGAAAGCTTCAGAGAAATGGCTGACCATATATGCTTTAATGGCCAAAATGACTCTTGATGGTGCATTTAAATGGGGAAATGATGGGAGGAACACTTGAAATGCATATGTTGAAGTAGTCAAAAAACTCAGCATAGAATGCTCAGGGTGCTACTTTCATCATTTCTTCACACTTTTTGTGTCCCACTTTTGAAATGAGAGAATGCACCATTCATTCTTCATAACCTAGGAAAATTGATGTTTTGGATGCATGTTAAAATTATGCCTGGGACCACTTCACCTTTTTTTCCTGTTTCTATGGCTCTAAACATGGCTCTGTATTAGTTCCTTCATAATTTTTACTTCCATTTTTCTGCTGTTATCCATCAATCAAAAATATTAATTGCATTAGTTCATTCTCGTTCAACCCTCCAGAAATTTTTCTTTCTCTCCTTATGTACTTTGATGCAAACACAGGAAATACCTACTTTGCATGCTAGCTGTCAAAATAAAATGGCACAAACACAACATCTGCCTGCATCACAGAAGGCACAGTTTGTTTCCAATAGCATTCATTCCACAAATAAGAGGTCAGGGAGACATTATAGAACAAATGCACTTGTAGATGACTTCAAATGCTAAATTCTTGGTAACATACTTAGAGGTGTGTGCAGATGCCAAACTGGGGGTTATTACAGGATTGGAATCCCAGGATCACAGTATTGGTTAAGTGGAGTGGTCTGAGGGAATCTTAAATGGTGGCATATAAACACAATGACCACAGTTGTCACCATTCTTGCTTAAAAAATTAAGTTGAGCATAATCAGGTATTCCAGATTTTATGTGCAGGGTCGCAGCTTTTAAGGATCTCAAGTTTCTCAAAGATGAAATAAAATTAACAGATATACACCTATGGAAATTTGATCCTTGGCTGTTACTGTTCTAACATCTGTTGACTGGCAAATGTCTTCTTCTTATAACAACAGTTCCTTCCTGAGAGAGGATTGAGTTAACTTCAGAATTATGTCTCATTGTGTTTGGAATTAATGCAGACTCTAGAGAATATCGTCTGACAGAATTTCCATCCCCAACACCCTGGGCGAGGAATAGTCCTGAAGATAAGAGTACTGGAGGGCTCCAAAAGAAAAAATAAAAAGGGGGAAAATAAAGATCTTGGGTCACTAAGTTTTATTGCTTTGCTTATAGTGAGTAGTGATGCGCTGCCACAGGGCTCCTGTACTATTACACTATCATTTATTTTAATCAGTAATGGCCTTATTTGGGTTTTATATTTAACATTTTTATATTTGTCAAAGTCAACAGTATTCGTGTAGATTAAATGCTGTTTCCCTTGTGTACTGCTCCTAAAGACGCCAAAAGAAACTGAATACTAATGTTATGAGAGATTTGTCTTTGTTGGGGAATAATAGCTCTTAACAGGATTGCAGAAATATCTGTATTTGCATATGATCCCAGATTCCAGGACTTGGAACTTGTTTCTTTCTCATTCAAAAGTGAGATGAAAATTAATAGCCAAACCATGATGACTGAAAAGGTTTAGTCAGACCATTTAGTTTATGGTAGTCTTTGCAAACTCTTCATCAGACCAGCATTTTTCATTGGTGTGTTGTACAGCCCAAAATAACTGCTCCTTCTGTGCTAAAATGATAATAGCAATATATGAGTTCTTGGTTTATTCTTCACAAAGCTGGTAAGAATAGATGCTTGTCCTGTAGTTAAATAGTATTAGTTAATAGTGTTAAATAGTATTTCATCATTATCAACAAAACCTGAGCTCTTCAAATTAACAGAACAAATTATCTAAACAACATTTTCATGTCTGTTCTATCACATAAACTGTCAAAAATGCAAATATGTTGTGTATTTAAGAACATCTCAACAACTGGCTTTATTATCCTCTGTTTTTAGTAAATGTGACTTTTTCTTTAAAGAAAATGTTACAGTGTCGAAAGTCTCCATAAAGTGGGTTGTTTTGTATATACATATGCATTAATTACCTGCACTGATTTCTTAAATAGTATGAACTGAATACTAACGCAAGAAGGTAATTTGCATGTGCAAGGACTGCAGCCTGTGGGACAGGTTTATGTAGCATAAGTTCATGAAGGGCTGTCTCCTCTGGGAGGGACCCCATGCTGGAGCAGGGAAAGAGTTTGAGGAGTCTTCCCACTGAGGAGGAGGAGGGGAGCAGCAGAAACAATCAATGGACGGCAGCCCCCTTTCCCAACACCCCTGCACCGCTGGAGGAAAGATGGTAGAGGATCAGGAATAAAATTAACCCCAGGTGTACGATATTCTTAAGATTTGGGTTTACTTCTCATTAGCCTGTTCTGATTTGATTGGCAATAAATTCAAATCCTCTCCCTGAGTTGAGTCTGCTTTGCCTGTGACAGTAACTGGTGACTTATCTCTGCCTGTCCTTATCTCAACTCAGACACCTTTCCTCCTATTTTCTCTCCCCTGTCCAGCTGAGGAGTGATAGAGCAGCTTTGGTTCTCACCTGGCTTCACACCATAGCTTGGTTTCTAGGATCTAGGAAATAGAAAACAGAGCCTCTGCACAGCATATTTACTATTACATATGGACATACTTCATAACTGCATGTCAGTCTCCACATTATACATTTTATGTGTGACTTCGAGTCCAGTTTGCTGCTTTTTATGCTGTAACCAACATTGAGCATTATTTACTATCTTTAGCTCTGCAGCACTAGCTAATTTCATTCTGATATATCAAAGTAATTAATATAAGCAAGAACATTTTAATGATAGGAGTAGGGATGGTTAGATAGCAATCAAATAAAAGTGGTCTGAAATAAGTCCCAGATAGGATCCTCCTTCTTATCAAAACTGAACCTCAGGAAAAAACTTAAAGTATACCTTTTTCCACTGTGTCCTGTGATAGACAGGGGTAAACCTTGTGGAAATGAAATAGAGGATTATAGTGCTAATGGACAATCATTGATGTAGTCCAGACAAAGTCACAGCCCACTTTCTGCACTTCCATTAAGCAAAAGGTGGAAAACACTTGGCATGCAGAAATGGGTTGGTATCTCTTGTATGCTCCAGTGGTCTAAATGTGCTATCACATAGGGCATCACAGAGACAGTGGCTATAGAGGCAGCACAGTCAATGAAAAGAAAAAGTACCCCAAGAGGCATAATTACCACCAGCTCTGTTGAGAAATGTGTCCTATTGAACAAAACAAAGAAAAACATGTTTTCATGAAAAAAAAAATTGTGTCTGGTATATTATACTAATTAAATGGTTTCTGGTATAGGCAGAAAAAGAAATAATCTTAGAATGAAAAAATACTATTTACTCACAAAGCAAGTCCATCTATAAGTCTCCCCATAAGAAGAAAAATTTTTAGGGTATCACATCTCTGCTCAGAAAGACTAGCAATGTATTCATCAGACTAGCACATAAGATTTTTGTTACCATGACTGCGTATAAGATCTCTAAAAGATTTGCAACTTGGAATGCATTAAGATCCTCTAGGTAATATTAGAGAAGGAATGCTGGATTCCTCTGAGTGGTGGTGTTCCACCTACCTGGCAGCAAATCATTGTCAATCATTTCCACTCCATCTGTGAATGTTTTCCTTCTCAGAATTGCAAAATGTTTCCATAAATGGCCTTAGTAGGAAAGCTACACTGATAGCGTGGAGATCCCTTAGTGCATTTAGTTGAAAACACTGAGGATGACTCAATAAGCATGAGATCTGACCCTGAACAAATCTTCAGGGCTAAGGTCCATGATCGAGTTACTGAGCCATATCAAAGGTGTGATAATATTCAAAGTTCCCTGTATTAACTCAGGCCAATTTGAGAATGTTCCACTAGCTCTCTCTCATAAGCATATTCAAGAGCAGTGTAAAGTTTCCCACCTCAGCTTAAGTGCAAAAACATGACAGTACGTGTCATGGAGGAATGTCTGTGGCTGGCAATTAGTAGATAGCATGCATAATTGCTTTTTCTTGATGTATATTCTTGCTGGTAAATAACCACGATTAAGGAGGGCAGGCAGACGCCTCATATATCAGAACATTGTCACGATTTGCTTCTCAGATCATAAAATCTCCAGGATATCCTTTTGACACTCCAGATAAGACTCTAAAATGCTGACAGCAAGACATGGCAGTTTAATTCATTATTCCCACAGGGAATGCGTGGCAGACCACACTCAGATTCTGTTTACTCCTTCTGGGTGGTGCATTTTGTATCATTGCTGTGCTTCACCTTGGTGATCTTCATTTCCCAAACACAGATTTTTCACAGGACTTTCTCCCTGCTTTCACCGACCTTGTCCCACCTTTGGGTCTTTCTGACCATGTCTGCTGCCAGAGTTGCATGCCTGCATCATTTACACTCTGGGCACATTTTCCATTTATGGTCTTCTCTCTGCTTCACCCATAGAACTTTCCTAGGTCCCATAGATATTCTGTTTATGAAGTTACCTTTTCTCCTTATGGATTCCCCCAGCAAAGTATCCCTTTTTTGCCTGTTGGATAGTAAGTTAGTTGTTTTTATAAGGATTTCCTTTTTTCTGCCTTTGTTTTTCTATCCTTTCAACATAGAACTTGACTTACAATTTCATAAAAACATGCGTGGTTTATTTTTCAGTTTCAATTGTCTTGATAAGTATTCCTAGGCATAAAGGGAGCTTTTTATCTAAATATGCTCCTGCCACAAAGAGTTTGTTTGCTTTCCTTCCTTTTTTTTTTTTTTCTTTTTTTTTTTTTCTTCCTCAGAAAAGAACAACTTTGGCAGGAAGCAAGTTAGCATGTGTTGAAGGCTGGAATGAGCAAAGAATTTGGACCCTCAGGGAAGCTTTGCATTCATTTTATAGTGCAGTCTGCAGCTTAGCTGGCCTGTCTTTAGTGTATGCTCTGTGTATCGTCCTTGCACACAAAGAAGAAACAGGATTTCTGTCAAAATGGCTTAACTCAAGTTAAGATAACAACAAACAAGGAAAGAACAAAAGTTAGATATCACAAGAGAGATAGTGTTTGTGTGTCTCCACTGATAATCTAATTAAATTCGAGGCAAAATTGCTATTTTCCACCACTTTTTTAAAAAATCAAAGCTGCAGCAACACAAGAAATAAGTGTCTCAGTTCAGAATTAAATAGTGCATACCAATTAGTTTTTTTTCATGACTGGCAGCCACAGCTTCAAGGCTTTAAAGTAAGGCTGACTTTCATTTATTACTTGTCTTAGAAGTAACACTCCTGGTCCCTTATGTGCCATCTGACTGCCCTCTTTGGCACACAGGAGCTGAGCATTATCGAGATAAGCATTTGTGAGGTGGATCAGGGCAGAGTCAGAGGCCATGATCAGAGGAATAGAATCCAGTTGGAGGCCTGCAGTCAGTGGCAT
>VZSR01001685.1:1587873-1599348 GCA_013398615.1 Brachypodius melanocephalos | reverse complement strand
GTGGCCAGAAGGCTGAGGGAGGTGATCCTGCTGCTCCACTCCCCCCTGATGAGGCACATCTGGAGTGCTGTGTCCAGCTCTGGGTGCCTCAGGGCAAGAGAGACAGGGAGCTCCTGGAGAGGGTTCAGAAGGGGTCACAGAGATGGTGAGGGGTCTGGAGCATTTCTCTTATGAGCAGAGACTGTGGGAGCTGCACTTGTTTGTTCTGAGAAGAACGGAAGGCATTCTCATCAATGCATGTAAACATCTCTAAGGTGGGTGCCAAGAGGATGGTGCCAGAACCTTTTCAGTGGCGCCCAGTGACAGAATAAGGAGCAAATGGCCATAAACTGAAACACAACAAATTCCACCTCAGTATGAAGAAGAACTTTACATTGAGGGTGGCAGAGCACTGGAACAAGTTGCCCAGGGAGGTCGTGGAGTCTCCATCTCTGGAGATATTTAAAACTCACCAGGGCATGATCCTGTGTTACCTGCTCTGGGTGACCCTGCCTTGGAAGGATGAATTGAACTAGATGATTTTCAGAGGTCCCTTCTAACTCTAACAATTCTGTGATTCTATAATTTTATGAAATTAATTTCTGGGCCCCAAAGCATCAAGAACTCCAGTCCTTTAATGAAACCATTTTTCATACTCCAGTTGTGGAGTATGCAGCAGCAATTACATCCAGTTTGGTACTGGTTTCTGGACATTACATACTCATGACCTCTTCTCATTTAAGAATTTAAAGTCTATTTCTATTTCAAGAACTAGAAATGCTAAAGTAAGATAGTTAATTATTACCTATAAGTTATTAATATTTATAGTTATTAGTAGCAGTTAGTTATTAATAGTAAACATTTTTATGGGTTTTTTCAGTTTCTGTTTGAGAATGTTTACCTCTTTTTTGTTATTTGTATTTAATTTGATATACTTTTGAGTATATAAACCAGACACTATTTCTTTAATCCTTAATTGTTTGTTGATAAAAAGAAATCATTCAAATTCATTAAAAATTAAATGTAAATACATGAAGAGCTAAAGTTTTTCTACTTACAATTGTAAGTTATCCTCTATTTTAAAACAAGGAAATAATTTTCCTGGGCATTTCAGTTTTCATTCAACCTTCATTTTTGTGAAAGTACATTTTACTCCTACTGGAAATAGTGAAGCTGATATGTCAAATTCTTGTCTTCTCATGCAGTTGCTGAATACTGCACTGTTACACTTTTAAAATATTTCACCCATAACATGACAACATGAACTTCTATCTTGGAAAAATTACTTTTTGTAAATGGTGGCCAAGTCAATGAAGTTTCCTTTTTGAAAGGATTTCTACATGGTTAATATATAGTATTGATTCTCATCTAAAAGGCTGAAGTTACACAGTGAGCAAAGGCAGTGGGAAAAGATTGTATAAATTTGGGAAATGTTGAAAAATGTCTGGCAATAGTGGTGGGAAAATCTCTTTGGCTTGAACAGAAATTGTACCTTCAATAAAAGCAAGAACTTTCACTGGTGATCTCTGAATCCAGTTTGTCCTAGGCCAAAAGCTTAGCTCTCACATTCTCTCTGTTCTTTCTCCTGGTTCTTGAGCCAGATCTGCTAATGATGATAGTTGTGAAAAGCTGTTGCAGTATTTAAAGAATTTTAAAAATTGCAACTATCTGCACCACTGTTTATCTAGTGGTGTCACTGTCTGTCCAGTTATATCATTCTGTAATAATATATGAAAAAAATGCACTTTCCTGTTTCAGTCAAAGCACTTCATACATTTTAATGCATTGAATCCTTAAATATCTTAAAGCATAGGTTAATGACATCCCTGTTTTAAAGCTGAAAAACACAGAAATAGATTGGCATTTTTCAAGCACCCGCAGACTACAAGTATCTCATAAAAAAAAAAAGTATACAAAACCAGGGACATTTTTCTGACAGTGAAGGTCATATTGAGTTGGTAGGGCTGCATTGCTTAACTGTGACAGTACCAGAAAAAAAGAGGCCCAGACCTTTGTCCTGCCTTCTCTCAAAAGTGATTTTAGGGCAGGTAAAAGTTATGAAAATGTTATTAAATTAGCAACTGATAAACCATGTATGCTTTGAACATAGAGAAACTAACAACACATTAGCAAGGCTAAACCTGAAATTGGAGCTTTTTAGGAACAGTTATCTGGCATCTAGAAGGGCCACAGAAAGAACAGCTTTTTGTTCTATTGACTTTGTTTGGACTATAAATAGGACAAGACAAGTCTTGTTTCAGCTCATGGGCTTGTCTGTTCCTGTTGGCCAGATATGTAAAGGTTTTGCTTTTATGGCAAAACCCTTAAGCTTTGGAGAGCACCCTGTCCGTGTCCATCTTCATCATTCTTAGGAGTGCTTCTCTTTTAGTCTATGTTTCCTTGTTCTAGAAAGACTGAAACTAACCCTAATGAGGCTACTGATCTTGGTTTATAACTAGAATAGAACAGAACAGAACAGAAAAATATACTGGACCAGACTGGACTAGACTAAACTAGAAGGTTTAAACTCAGATTTTCACCTGAGTAAAAGAATAATGCTCTGAGGAGATGAACAGGAAAACCTTACTATGGCAAAGGGATTCGTCTCCTTGGGAGATGGATTTTTTCATAAGAAATTTAAATGGAAGAAAGAAAGTTTTATACTAACAATTTTTGCTGCTTTCACCTGGTTCAGATGTGCCAAGTAACAAATGCTTCATTCTTTGGGGCTTTAAGTCCTATTAAACTTCAAGTCGAGCTAGGGGAATTCCACACTTTAAAAAATGATGCCCATAATTCTCCTTCACCTCCAGTTTTGAGCAGCTGTGTGCATACCATCCATCATCAGCCAGGGAAGCCCTCTTGGGGAGGCTGGTGGCAATGGCTTTCCAACACTGGTGGGACATGCCCACCACAGCTGAGCCAGCTGGGAAGCAGGGCAGTGTCCTGTGCCATGGTGGGGGCCAGGGCAGTGCCACAGCCTGCACCAGTGCCTCCAGCCAGGGACAGACCCTGCTCTGGGAGGCAGTGGGGGTGGTTGGGGTTTGTGTGGTGAAAACAGGCAACTAAGTCCTGAATGTTAATCATGCCCCATTGCCTGCTTCCTTTTTTTAATCTCTGTAGGATTTTTTTATCCTCTGGAAACAACAGAAAGATCATATTTTCCTTCAGTTTCTGAAACCCCATCCTTTTTTCCAGATTTTCCATTTCACGCTGTTTGAATTTTATTAAGATCTCTTTACACAAAAGCAGAGTACTGGCTATATGATGCCCTGAGGGATCTGAAAGGCTGTTGCCAGAATGTCACAAAACTCTGGGGACATTTTATTTCCACCAGAAGCTCTTTGGAGGACTGTGTCTAAGGATATAATATATCTTAAATGTTTACAGCAGGGATCTTGATCTCCATTGGAATTTAATACAAAAATCTCTTTTTTTAATCTCTTAATTATCACACTACATTAACACTGATTAAATAACACCTATCTATAAAATGGATTTTATTTCTATTTTTCAATGAAGAAAACTGGTATTATTCTAGAATTAATGATAATATCATTAATGATATATTCTTAAGACTATTAATTACTTTTCAATACTTCAGTTAAGCATTACAAAGTATTTTCACCAGGTATTTTCCAGAACCATCTCTGTTTAGTGTTTCTGCCTCCAATACTTTCTGCTTTTCCCAAATACAAACATGCATAAATTCTTTGTATGAGGCTCACAGTAGCATGTCTCCTCCAGTGAACAGGAAAATATTTTGTAAATGTTAATAAGGTTTTATTTTCACTGGTCAACTTTGAAAACAGAAGCAACTGCTGAACTCTCAGCAGTCCTTTCTATAGCACAACAGTCCTGTTCAGACTACTTTTTAAATGAAATTGTGTAGGAAGCCATATTCTAATTTGACAAAAAGATAAGTCTCATGAAAAAAGTATTGCCTTTTCAAAAAGCTGCCATATAAGTGTGTGTGTGTGTGTATGTGTGTATGCATGTAAGATATGTAGGACATATATTTAAATTATTCATTTTTATTATTTTATTATTTAATTAAAATAATATAGATGTGTCTTTTCATTTGATGGGAAATTTTTTTCATAAAATTTAATGCGTGAATAATCCTACAGAATCTGGGCTGCAAATCTAAAGACAATGATATTTAAAAACCCATTTGAATGTTGATCTATTTGGGACATGTTTTTCTAAATTTTTTTAATTCTGTATGTTTTGGGCTTTCTGGGACCGTACTGAAGGTGCTGGATTATTAACAAAATTTGATTTCCTTAAAAACAATGTAAACATCCAGAGCATTAAAGGAATCTGGTGTTTTAAGGCAAATCAAAATCTCTCTATTGTTGATGCATGTTATGCATCAGTGACTCAAGTCAACAGTTTTCTGTCACGGATAACTGAAAATCTTTACAGGAGGTATCAGACCAAATAAAAAGATTTTTGAAATTCCATTTCTAAAACTGCAAGTAGTCTATTAAAAATATGTAAATCAGATACTGATAATATAATGGAACTAATGTAAGAACACTGAATTGCACCACTGGTTAACAGCATGTACATCCTCCAAGTAATGGTCACATAGCAATCTAACATTATTCCCTACTCCTATTTCCTGTATTTCCCAGACCTTTTTGTCATTGTATTTACTATGTACCACTCTTCTTCCTCAGAACAATGCCACACTGATATCACAGATAAGGATAACAGCAGTTGCTCTCTCAAAAGAAGAACATAAATTTTAGTTCTGGAGAGGGTTTTTTTTCATTATTTAATCTTCTTTTACAGCAGAAACTGTTCCTATTCTCAAATGGACTGAATGACTTTTGTAATTACCAGGATAGCTTTGGATGCTGCCTCACATAAATGTACTGACAGAGGTAGTAATAATTTAACCCTTTTAATGCTGTCTTTCAATACATCATCTTTGTAGTGATTAACCATAATGGCATTTTTAGTTAGTCAGTGTTCTCTTAAAACATCAGCTTTTCAAAGTCACAATGTACTACATATTTCTGACATCAACTGGTTAAAATAATTAAATTTAGCTCCCACCTACTGGTGCAGACATTTGGAAAAAATGACAGAAATAACTGACTCTATTACCTCAAGTTTTTATTCCATGCTAAAGCTTCTTTTTCACTATCCAGATGATGATTAAAACTGAATTGAAAAAATATGTTAATGAAGTTCTGCCCATCTCTTGGAATATGTCTCTTATGGTAAAAATAACTGCAGGTGTTCGGTGTTTGGAATTTCAGAGTTTAACTACATCTCTAAAGTTAGCATTTGCTACTGTAAGGTATGCATTTTTTATAATAGTTAGATAAAAATTACACAATACTCATTGTTTTTCTTTCTCTTTTGCTTAAATCACCCTGCAGGATGTGTGACACAGGAGAAGGGCTGTTCACCTTTCAAACACGAGAAGGAGAAATGATCTATCAGAAAGTCCATTCTGCAACACTGGCAATAGCTGAGCAACATGAAAGATTAATGATGGAAATGGAGCAGAAGGCAAGGGTAAGGTCCTTTTGCCAAAAAGCCTTTAAACTTCTAAAAATTGGTAATAAACCAAAGTCAGTGGATTCAACTGCAATGATAGCATCATCTGTGTAGCTAAGACAAATCAGACTTCCAGATTTAGGTATTTTCATGGTCAGGGATCCTCAGCGTGTTCTATACAATGACCTTTTGAAGGTGACTTTTTGGAACAAGGGATACCATTAGACAAGAGATCTGTGGTTACATTTTCTGAAATTGTGGCTCTGTTACTCAAAGATCAAACATTTGGCTGTTGTGTTGACTACTGATGAATGAGTTTTAATTGCTCCTCATGGTCTCTCAGGTGGAAAAAGAAAAAACAGTATAAACACTTCTAGGTGACAGCAGACATGTTCTGTTTTTCTTAACCCCTGAAAGAAATTACTTCCCCTACATTATAAGTAGCAATAAAATTGAGTTCAAATAGAGCTATTTTATTATTTTGTGTTCAGAATTTCCAGTGTGCATAACCTGTGTTTAAGTGACTACTACAGAAAAATTTGGAGTTCTTATAAGACAGCAATAAAAAAAGATTTCCCTGTATGCTTATGAGTACAGATGGTCTTTAATGACTGTTTTGGAAAGCTGACTTCCAGGCCAGGGAACCTAGTCTGCATGCTTTTCTTCTGAGATGACCATGATTACCTACATGTCTCCTCCCCCAGACAGAGATTTCAGGTTCATTGTGGCATTTCCTTCTTTTCTCATCCACACTGTTTGTGGCTCCAGACATAAAAACGTGACTTATATGAATCTATCCCCCACACTTCACCAGTGTCAAACTACCTTGCTCACTCTGCTGAGACAAAGGCTCTTGCAAGGACCAACCTAAGACCCCAGTGTTCAACTTTTCTTAATTACTCCTCAGATAAGTCAGAGAACCAATCCGATAATGTTAGGGGATGGAACTGGACCTTAAAGATCATCTAGTCTCAACTCACCCTACCACAGGCAGAGATGCAATTTTCCTTATTCACTAAAAAATAAACTAGAAAAAGACTTAGATTTCCATGTCCAAAGTCTGCTGTGTTGAATGTTTCTCTCAGACTTTGTATGTCTTTTATGAGAACCTGAACTGGGAAGCCATAAAAAAGGCCCATTTTTGGTGCTTTATGAAAAAAAAGAAGATGGGTTTTCCCATAAAACTAGGCAAAGTAGGAGCTTTTGAATAATAGTTTAGGTGCACAAACTTTGGACAGGAAATTCAGTTTACAATCAAGATTAATAAGGAGCAATTGCTGGAAAGTCCAACACAAGGTAGAATAAAAGGAAGACTGTGTGAACTTGTAGATCTGCTGGCAAAAAACCACTGCATTCTGCTGGACAGAAAGTGATTGAATAAGGGGAAAAAAGCATGAAAAACACGTCATTATTTTATAATGTGTTTGCTTGTAAAGTGTCTACACCGGTAGCAGAAATTAGACCATTTTCATGCTGCAGTAATACATGCTTAAACCAGGATCATACAAGATTTTCCTTTTACAGAACCATCACTTTCAGCTCTTCCACTCATCAGTTAGCAGCTTTGCTGCTTTGCAAAGCCATTTCCATTCTGCCATCAGATGACTTCCTCGAAACCATATTTATGAGGGCTGTGGCCATATGGTACGTAATATCAAACTCTGAGCGAGAGCAGGCTGAGAAATAGAAATGACTCACCAGCCACCCTGTGTGTGATGTGCTTGTCTCCTGGATGAGGCTGCACTGGGATCTGCACAGGGACATCAGGAGAGCCTCACATAGGGCTGCTGTGGGCTGTGCAAAAGAGGCTGAAAACCCCATTGATTTCATGCTTCAGCTAATAAACTAACATTAGCTTGGATTTGGAAACTCTGCTGGGTCTGACTGGAGGGGTGCTGAGCATTTAAGGGATCATCGGTGGCATCTGCGACATTTGGGCTTCATTCATATTAGAAACAAAATCTAAAATATCAAATAGATTAAGTACGTGTTACATTCCATTTATCAAGTGTTGTTCTATCTAATTCCAACAATCTCACGAAATACCTATGTGTATTTTTTCCATAAGAAAAATTGAAATCGAAATACAAGCAAAAGAATATTTTAAGTCGGGCATTTAGTGGGTCTTCTTACCTATAGATCTATACTTGGGGGATTTTGCTCTTTCCTGGCTCTTTCTGTAATGAAAAGCTCAAGTTTAACAGTGTTGAATTAATTTTTTTATATATGTAAATAAAGATTAGAGAATTTTTTAAAAGTAAAGAAAGGTGAATGCTATATCCATTATTGTACAAATCACAAAAAGAAAAGATATGCAACAGTAATCATTACTTCTTCCTTCCAATCATTAGAAGTCATTTATTAAAAAGGACTTCTGTGAATATTTGTGTTCTGTCCTAAATATTAATATGTTTTAAGTGATGAATACACTGAAGTTTCCCCTAATTTTTACCAGATTATAATAGGTTAGAATCTAGTATAAAAAATGAATACAGCTTATAAAAGAAATTAAAGTAAATTTTCTTTTACCAGAGCAACCTTGACGAACTATATAGATTATGATTAGCTTTCAAAGTAAATATACAAAATACATCAGCTTGATAATACGAAACTAGAAAAGAAAATCCCAAGTTCAAAACACACAAAATCCACCTCCAGAAACAAATTCTAGTAGAAGAATAAAGGTATTGAAGACAGCCATGGGCCACATTTACTTCATTTATAGAGGTCCCTGCACCAAAAATTCTGTTTCAGAATGCTAAACAAAAAAATCATTTTTATGCTAAAAATTCTTTTGTTCAGGCCAAGCAACATGCTAGATAACTGTTAATAAGAGTTAAGTTAAAAAGTTAACATGAGAAGGAAATTAATTCTTCCCATTACCTTCGAAGGTGCATGGGCTGGAAGCAAAAATGTTCTGTGGCAGCTTGTACAGTACCAAATGTGCCTCTTTGCCACCTCTAGCAGGAGAAGCCAAGTCAGTTTAAGCAGGCAGTCATGTGCACACTTTCATCTTCTGCCCATTTTCCTTTTGAATTATAACACTGGGAGAAAGACCTGAAATTCGACATCAGTAGTCACTGGCAGAGGTGTGAATTTGAGCTGGTTATTGGTTTTACTCAGATCAAAGCAGACTGGGTTTTATTCAAAAAATTCAGCAAAGTGATCTAATTTAGCTCAGGTGGTTTTCTTGATTGAATTTGAAATGTTGCATTGGCAGAGTGATAGTGTTTTATGCTTGCTTTGTTTGGGACAATAACAAATTTGAGCCAATGCTAGTACTTAAATTGAAATTCTTTCCAGGGAAATTTTTTCCTGTTTATTCATTTTTTTTTCAGTCTTTGCTTTTTTTCAATGGATCACTGTAATACAGATGACAATTCTGTTTTGTAGTTGTTTCGTGGGACAGAGGGCAATACTGCAGTGGTTTTTAGTGGGTTTTGTTCCAAGATAACAAATTAAAAAGAACAATGACAGTTTTTCTATTTACATGCTTGTGCTGTTGTGTTACCCACAAGAGTTTCAGCAACTTTCCTCTTATTACCTGAACAAATCTCTTTTTTCCTCTCTCCCTCTCCCTCTCTACCTCTGACTCTGTTTGTTTGTTTTTTCTGTGTAGCATTTAGAAGTCTGATTGGATTGTTGGTCTTGAAGTTACTGTGAAGAAAAAAAAAAAAAAAAAAGTTAGCCTCAGGAATGACCTGTTTCCTAAAAACCTAAAAAAACCCCCACACTGGCTGATGATGAACATGGAAGATGCATGTCTGGGTATCAAACAGCCAGCTCTATCACCCCTTCCCTGTCCTCAGACTGGACTGCAAGCTCGTTCCACTCCCTTTCTCTTAACTTAGCTTTCTCATCTGACTGAGCCAATTCAGTTTGCTAATTTGGCAAAAACAAAAACCCAAAAGCACCTACCTGTGAACCACTGGATCTTCTCAGCTGTCCTATCCTGAGGAGAGAAGGAAAAAAAAAGAATAATTCATCCTCCATAAATGCTTTGTCTAAAAGAGTGCTGAGTGTCCTCCTCTTTG
The DNA here is from genome assembly GCA_013398615.1 of Brachypodius melanocephalos. Lineage (NCBI taxonomy): Eukaryota > Metazoa > Chordata > Aves > Passeriformes > Pycnonotidae > Brachypodius > Brachypodius melanocephalos. The sequence goes on along the minus strand of VZSR01001685.1, from coordinate 1,589,818 downwards.
CCATCAGGAGATGGTGTTGGGTTTGGTGATCTTTTTTTTAAAGAATCAGTATTCAGATGGTTTTTACACGTGAGCACATGAACAGCTGTTCTCAGCAGCACTTGTCTGTGTAACCTCTTCACCAGGGTGACAACATGGCATTGGAATTTTAATCTCTGATTTTCCTTCCTAATGCCAGCTTTGATCTTCTGCCGTTTAACTTCCACTGAAAACACTTCTGATGCACCTTCTACCCTCACTGTTGTTGAAGGGTAGAAAATGGGAGGTTAAGAGCTGTAGATCTCCTATGTTATGATTACACATATGAGGGAGGAATTCTGAGGAAATACTTATACCTTTGTAGCTCTATAAATTATTTCTTTCAACAGCTGCTAGTAAAAACTTATTATGTAATCTCAAAAGAATAAAAATTTACAATGTGTAAAACTATAAGCCTAAATAAGATAACACTAAAGTGGATGTTAACCAGCTGAACTTAATCAAACATCAGTAAGACTGAAGTATAAATGCAGGAATAAATGATAATGGCCCAAGTTTCATAACTGATTAGCTTTGGAAGTTTTCTATAACATTTGTTTTACTTTAGACAGCAGAGCTAAAAACCATTTTAGATTGTGATTTTTTAACATTTCCAGGAAAATAAACACCTTTATGAAACACTGCATCTGTATATTTCTATTCTCATTATTTACAAGTCTTATCTTTAAAATTCAACTTAATATAAGTGAAAGAGTCATCATGATAGATTTCTGTTATTTTAAAAAAGTGATAATATCAATGAGTTTATGTATTATTTCTTTAAATGACATTATTAGCAGGGAAATAATGAATGTACCAAAGAAGACAAATATCAGGCAATGAAACTGAGCTTAAGGAGATGTTGGAGAGGAAGGTAGTTAAGAAGTAAGACTGAGAGTAATTTTATCTTTCTTATAAGGAACAGGATGAGGAAGGTATTTCACAAGACTGGTCTAATAAATATAAATTACAGTGCTGTCAGACACAGTATGAATAAAATCTAAATAGAGTTAAAAGCATTAATGTAAATTGTCTTAGAAACAGGAAAATAAACAACCATGAGGCTGGAGGAAACAACAGCATGAGTTAATTAGTGAACTTTAAATTTTTCTTTGCTCTGTAAGTGAGTCTGTACTATCTTTATCTTCACGTGTTTCAAACCTCGTCACAAGCTAAATGCATGCTTGCCAAACATTACAGGATCAAATATCAAAAAACATGTCAAATATCCTAAATTTTAATTTTAGCATGATGGTTTAAATTTGAAGTATCCTACCTTTGCCACTGCCTCTTCAGAGCTTTGACTGGTTTGCAGTGTTTATTGATGTCTTTTTGCAATGGTGTGCCTATCACCTACTATTTTCTGGTTGTGAAGTATGGGAATTTCAGAGAGATACTAGTGGATGCTGCTGACCCAAGGAATATATGAAGTATTTAGCTGAATATATTTTACACATCTTTTGGGCTTAATTTCACTTCTGTAATTTACTTAGTATAACAAAGCTCTTTTATGCTGTCATTCTGCCTAAGTGTGTTTGAGTTGACTCAGTTCCTGAAGAAGAAACAGGGCAAGAAAATTCTACAGTTCATCCAAAGATTATCCCATGTCATGACACATTGGTCTCTCAACATGATTTCTTCTCTTTCCAAATTATGTATAAGCTCAGGTACTGAGATTCTGAATACATATGATGATTCATGAACTCATGTACTTCATGCAACTTAAAGCATAGCCTCAGGTCAGTTATTCATGCATGCTTAGCTGAATATTGTTCTGTACTTCCCATCTGAAACTATGTAGGGTGTTGTTGTATAATGCGTGTCTAGAAACTTTATAACCCTGTAAAAACCTGTCTGCTTTACTGCAATACAGAGCTGGTGAGTTGCTTACTTGGTTTGCATGGGTGTTGTGAAGCTTATTTCTGTA
>VZSR01001685.1:1569724-1582374 GCA_013398615.1 Brachypodius melanocephalos | reverse complement strand
AATTAACATTCTTGTGCATAGCATACACATAACTATCCCCAGTATGTGTGATTCAAGATGCATTTTAAATGTCTAAAAGTAACTAGTTAAACCATGTTCCTCTGGAAGATATTGAAGAGTCATCTGAGAAGATTTTACCACGTAATAGTAATTCTAATGTATTCTAGTTTTGCTATTTCTTGTTTTTAATTGAATTGTCTTTGTATGACATATAAAACTTAGTTCTGAAAATGTCAGAAAGTAGAGGTCAGCCAGACTATGTATGTACTGAATATAGGAGTCATGCACTGATAAGCTTAATGAGGAATATTCATGAAAAGTTATTGATGATTACTGTTTCAGAAAGTATTCAGAAAATTGTCTTTCTGTCATTTTATTAAAGTTCATTGGTCAGCAATTTCTGTATACCGAAATGAAGAAGCTAAAAGAAATGTGATTTCCACAAATATGTGTAATTGGAAACTACTGATCTGTTTTAGACAATAGGAGAAAAACTTCTTGAGAAATCTCATGAGGTCCAAGTAATTTGCTTTATTAGAAATAATGAAAGTCAAATAGCTGTGCAGTGAACAGTGAACATAGATTGTAGCATTTTTTAGAAATCAAATTTTTCAGCCCCCAACTTATTCAAGTGGGGTTCTCCCAGCTGAAGACAGTCTGTGTTCATCCATATTTCACTTTTCTTGCCACATGCTAGAGAGAGGTTTTCAAGTCTGTTCTCCACCAAGAGATATTTTTCATGCCATGGCTTCTATCACACCAGTTCTAAAGCAAACTTCTATGAGATCAGAAAGGCTGTCCTTATGGTACTCTCAAGTAAACACTGAGACTTCAAGTGTCCCAAATATCTGTTTAAGATATGTCATATCTTTTGGCAAGTAGTTCCATGAAAAAAATCTCATACTTTGAAGATTTTGCCAGAGCATTTCATGTTAAGGTCAGACTTTAGTAGCTTTGTAAGAGAGAAGATTACTCAGCAGAGCAAGGAGAGTGAAAAACAGACAGAGGAAGGAGGACAAGACTTGTATGTCAGCACTGAGAGCAAGCCTCACTATTTTTAGTTCTTGCTTGACAAACCTTATGAAAAAGCCCCTTCTGGAACTCCATAACTCTCAGGATGAATTACCCAGAAAGCCCTTTCTCCGAATGAAGAAGACAAGTCTTTTTTGATGGTCTCTTTCTTTGATCTCTCTAACTGATGCACTTCAGTTCACACTTTTCCACCTCAAGTTATTTATCCTTACACTGTTCAGGAGACAGATCTGGGACTACTCCTGTTCAGTAAAACCTTCTCTATAATTTTGGAAATGACAATCACAGACTGGTTGAGGATGGAAGGGACCTCTTGTCCCACCTCCCTAGCTCAAGTAATGCCATTGAAGCTGCTTGTCCAGGACCATGTCCAGATGACTTTTGAATATCTGCCATGTGAGAGACTTCACAGCCTTCCCGGGCAATCTGTGCCAGTGCTTATTCAACCTCTTAGTAAAGGTGTTTCCTGATGTTCAGTGGGAGTCTCTTGTGTTTCAGTTTGTGCACATTGTCTCTGGTCCTTCACTGAGCACCACTGTAAAGAGCCTGTTCTCTCTTCTTTGCAGTCTCCCATCGGGTGTTTACAAACATTGATAAGATGAAGCCTTCTCTTCTCCAGGCTGAACAACCCCAGCTCTCTCAGCCTGTCCTCATAGGAGAGGTGCTCCTTCCCACTGACCACCTTCACAGCCTCATGACAATCAACACCTGCAAATAACTTCTGTGCAATACTGGATTCTCTATCATTCATGTATATATATACACACATGTATTTTTTTAGGAATTAGCTGCGTTCATTTCCATGAAGATCTGCAGTATAGTCAGGCTTGAAATAGTCTCAGCTCTTTCCATGTTGGCATTATCTCCCATGTTGTTAGTGAATGGTTTTATGCAATGAAAAATGGATAAAGTATTTCTTATGTATAGTAAAATGGCTCAAACCTTTGCAAAATGTAGAACCTGAGCTCCTACCCTCAGAGTAATTATCGTAGTTTCCAGGAAACTCCTTTCACAAAAGGAACAAACCCACAATTTTGCGATAGAATATGGGTGAGGTGAAGACATGTACCTTACTGACACTCAACAAATATAATCACAACATGCTGTAAAATGCATCTGATTTTCCTCCAACATTAATCTTTTCTGTCTGGCAACATTGATCTATTATGAGATTCTTTTAGGGGAAAAAAAAAATAAAAGAAAAAAACCCAACACACTTTCACCAGTAAAGGAGCAAACTGTACCAGTTCTTTCTTTATAGTGTGGCCAAGAAGAATATAAAAAAACAATCAGGCCCTTTGAATCTCCCTTCAGAATACTTTTTTTCCACCATGCTTTATTATTAATTCACAGTGTTATTCCACCATCAAAGAATAATCATCATCCACCCCGGCACCACAAGCAGTGTTAATATTTTGATTTTTTTTTTGGTCCATAACTGATTAAGTAATTGTTCAAAAGGTAAAAGCAAGGTTGGAATCACTACCGAAAACCTTAATGCTAGAAATCTATTATAAAGGCTGAAATCATTGAAATTACTTTTACAGATAGCTTTTCTGCAAGTTTTTTCCAGGAGACTTGTGAGGTCATATATTAGTGGGGGTTTTGCCAATATTATGTATTCTGTCAGGAACAGCAAGCTGGATAAAAATGTAAAAATAAATGTAAAATAGTGCATACCAAATAAATAGTATGCTGATACCTATAAATGTCATATTAATAGTAGACATATTTAAGTAATGAACACAGTCCAAGTAACCTATATATAAATGAACATAACTATGTTCTAAGCAAGCTAGGTGATTGTGAACAAAGGGCTACAAAAATTATAGCCAAAGAGTGTTAGTAACACACCACCAAAAGAAGGAATTTTCTCACTGGGGTTTCACAGGACTGTGAAATAGGACTGCATCCAGTTTTATTAAGTATTTCCAAAGAAGGATCAAGGCTCAGCCTAGTTATTATACTTCCAAATCTTACATCTATAACAGTGTGGAAGCGGATCAATGAAAAGACAGAATTCAAAATGACAAATTGGAAAATTGTTTGGAGCAGGAGAATTGATTTAGACAGAAACATGGGCAAACCTGTGCTGAAGAAGGAACAGTCTGCTTTACAGTACAGGATGAGAACTGCTTTTTGTAAAATAGATCTATGTGTCATAGTATACAAGTTAAATATGGGACAACAGTTGCTGCTTTTGCCGAAAAGACAAACACGATACCCTTTTTTTGATGATGATGAGAAAATGAGAAAACTTATTTTGAAAAACCCAAAAACTTTTCTCCTGCTTGTTCTCTAACTCAGATGATGTCTGAGCTGATGCTACCTACTAGATTGTGAGATTCATAAGCTCTAGTAATTTTTTACTGTGGATACCAGTGAAATGAGTCTTTGTCAGCTAATTGACACTTGTGAGGTGAAATATATTTCTTAAGCCCTTTTCTCTTCAAGGCATAATGCACAAAGTAACCTTCTTTAAAGTCAGAAGGAAAAAAAAATCTAAATAATAATATTCGATTAACATTTCTAGACTACAACTCTTGTTAGTTTTCTGTGACCTAGTTCTCTTGCTATTTGTTTAAAGACACTAATGAGAATTTGAAATGAGATGGAGGGTTTTATCCATAATAAACTAACCTATTTTCAGAGCATATCTGTAAAACAGAAACTGTTCTTATTGTAGAATAAAAAACATGGGATGAACTATAAATCGCTCAGTTTGTCTCCTCAAGCCAAATGTATTTTGTGTCACCTTCAGTGTTTTGACTTTTTAATGAAAAAAAAAAGAAAAAGAATAATATGCTAAAAAGATCAAAGCTCAGAACAATAATACAGTTACTAGGCTCCATTCTTGGAATTGTGTTCATTACTGGTATCAGAGTAACAAATCTATTGAAGTCAATGGAGATGGCCTATGGGAATTAAAAGAAAATTTAGTCCTTAAGCCTTTCATGGAAGAACAATAAGGAAAAATACAGGAAACTTCTTAAAGTGACACATTAATAGACTTCAGGGGGTTTTTTTTTTAATTTCTATTTTAATCAAATAGACCTGTAAGAATAATAAAGTTATCACTGGCAAAACAAAGACTTCATGTGACTCAATATTTTGGGTATTTTGGCTTTGGATATTGGATTTGGATACAGAAAAGAAATGTTCACTGTATGAATGGTGTTTTATCAGACAGATTCTGAAGGAAATGGATGAAGCCTAACTACTAGGTGTTTCATGTCAGATAACAAAAATGCTTCAGTGATATTTGGGTTTTTTATATTCCCACCACAACATTTCCTGCATTAATATGGTTTTGATGTATGCATTTCTACTTTTCACCTAAGTTCTAATTCCATTCTCACTTTCTACCTCATAAACTAGGAAAACAGTCTAGATTATGTTTTTTATTTCCTGAATCCTCGTCAGATTTGAGAAATATTTGTAGCCAAGTCATTCCAGATGCATATTTAATTTGCTATATTGATTTTATCTTCCTCTATTAAGACCAATACATAGATGCAACACAGCAAAACGACCCTCTGTGAAATCAGAATGCCTTGGGTTGGAAGGGACCTTTAATGGCCATCTAGTCCAAACCCTCTGCAATGAGAGGGAACATCCTCAACTAGACCAGGTTGCTCAGAGCCAAATCCAACCTGACAGTGAATGTGTCCAGTGATGAGGCATCCATAACCTCCTCTGGGCAACCAATGCCAGTGTTCTACCATGCCAGCACAAAAAATTCCTTCCTCATGTCCAATTTAGATTTACCCTCTTTTCATTTAAAACATTTACTCCTTGTCCTGTTACAACAGGTCCTGCTGAAAAGTCTGCCCCATCTTTCTTATAGGTCCCTGTAAAGTACTGAAAGGTGACAAAAATGTCTCCCTGAAACTTTCTCCCTGAGCATCTCCAGTCTGAACTCTAGTTCTCTCAGTTTGTCTTCACAGGAGAGATGTTCCAGCCTTGTGATCATTTTTGAGTCCCTCCTCTGGATCTGCTCCAGCAAATTCCTGTCTTTGTACTAAGGACCCCAGAGCTGGACACAGTACTCCAGGTGGGGTCTCACCAGAGCAAAGTAGAGGAGCAGAATCATCTCAAATTCATTCCCAGATAGAAACATTTATTTCTCCTATGTGTCTTTGCTACCTTTTTCATTATGGGCCCTTTCTGTATAGTTGATGCTAATCCATCTGAGCCTGTTTTGCCAGCTCCTGACAAAACTGTGTTGGTGTTGGAAAAAACAGCTAAATATTGGCCTGTTATGTAAGAAGAAATGCAGACTCAGAGATGTTGTTTTAATTTTCTACATGGTAAACAGGATTAATGAGATAGGTGAAATTATTTTTAAATATATTTTTAACTGTTACATTTCTGTTAAATTAAGAACAGTAATAAATCTGTGCAGGATAGTCCACCTGCTTTGAGCAAAGAAGAGAATTTAAAGGTTATTTACTTGATTTTCCATAGTGAAAAGTTCTCTGTTTGCATTAGCTGCTTCAATAAAGTGTAGAGGAGAAGGCAGTTGTTTTTTAATGAGGAATAGTAAAAAGACAAAAGGGAAGCGTATGGAGGACAATGTCTCTGAACTTATAAGTTTGGTCTCTTTCACTGGTCTGGAACACCAGAGGTCTTGAACCTGAGTGTCTAATTTTTTAGTAGTTAAACAGTTTTATAAATCTCTTATTTACAAGTTGTTTGTTTGGTTGGTTTTTTCTATTTTAACTTTGTTAACTATCAGAATTTAATTTACAGTTGGGGAAAAGGGATTCTGAAACAGTAGATCTCTATATTTTAAATATTCATTTACCTTGTAATTATTAATATAGCAAAGAGCTATCTAGTAGTATATGAAAAATTGATTACATGGAGATTTTTATGTGTTTTCTTCACCTTGGTTTCAAGTTTGTTTATCTGAAACATCCACAGTATAACATATAAGATGTTCTCCAGAGAAAATGGGTTCCCGACAATATATTATTCAATTTTCTTTGAACACAGGAATATTTTTACTAACGGCAGTTTGTAGAAGTAAGCATTCTGTCATTGTCAATTACATTTGATCAACAATGTGATTTTTATATGGATAAAAAAGATTAAAAGAAAAATTATGTCTGATGGTAGTCTACTATTCAGTAAAAATAACTTCATGGATAAATTAATCTTAGTGTCTGTTATATGACATACAAGGTAATAAGGTCTTCAAATCCAAAGTTTTATGTTTCCATTTTACAGTCTGAAATTAAGAACAAAATTGATATTTTATTTTAAAGTGGGGGGTTTTGGGATTTTTTGGGGGGGTTGTTTGTTTGTTTTGTTTTGTTTTTCTGAAGATGATATTATAATAAACTAAAAATCATTTTTTTCTCTATAGAGTCCTCAGAGAAATATGGTTCATCTGGTCATATTGCAGTTAGCATATGGTGATAATTCTTGCCCAAAAGGTGATATCAGAAGTCATTCCTTAGCTAGAGAATCTGAGGAAACAAGATATTGTGAAGGCTTGCAGTGCAGTCTTCTGCATTAGAGCAGCTTTTACCTTATTTTATAATGAAAACAGATTTTTTTTATTCTCCTAAATCTCTAATGTGTGCAAATAAAGTTCTTCTGTGTCACTATTGGTCAGATCAGGCAGGAGCTAATCACCTCAGGTCAGGAATGATGATATGTTCAACCACTTCCATTCAGTCCATGGATTCAGCTTTGACATAATAAACTGCAGTAAAAGTGGTTCTATTTACTGGAATTATTTTTTTCAGAATGCATACTAAGAAAGAGTTTTGCCTTTAATTTACCTTTTGAGTGAATATATTATGAATAAATCACTGGTAAACTGAAGTTAGATGATTTTATATAATTTTCTTCTTCAGCAAAATTACCATTGTTACCCTTGCCATACAAACATGGTAAAATAATATAGAGTGTTTGTTATTGTCCTGATCTCTACAATAAAGGAAATTCTGTGCATCAATAAATTTTAAACACCCAAGTCTCCCACAAATTTGAATTCTTGTAATAATGCTTTCAAACTTTTTTTTTTTTTAATGGACTAAATGTTTGTGCAAGCCCTTTACTTCATATCAAATAGCTTCTTGTGATGATCTGCACCACTGACAAATGAAATGTAGTACTTGGCTATAAATGAGCAGAAAAGACATTAGCTGTAGACTGGGAGTTATTTTGATGACAGTTCTCAAGAAAACAACAACAGAAGTAATTACAGCAGATTGATCGAAGCAAAATATATTCCATGCATCAGTTTGTGTTAGCATTCAAAAATTTAAATAATTTTATATTTTTGGGTGGATACTGTCTCTAAGTATTTTTTGAGGGGAGAGGGAGATTTGAATTACAGAACAATATGAGTTTGTACAGTTAAAAAGGGCTTTTTAAAATTTGACATTATGATTCTGAATGAGGAATCCCTAGGAACTAATGAGTAAACCTACAGTAAACGATCCAAACCTTGAATACCTTCTGCTCTGTAGCTGAAGTCCCTGCAAATGGGTTTCTAGGCACACCCTTACACAATACCATCTTGGTGCCTCCCCTGAAACTAAGAGGTTTTTCATTCTAAGTTTTCAGACATAATTGATCCTTCAGTATTGATTTTTTCAGACATCATCTGAGAAAATTATGCTTGCAGTGTAATGGTGATTTGTTAGATCCTAAAAATTATTGATCTCCTTTAATATTCTGTAAAGCCAGAGATACAAAAACTTGTAGGTGCATTCTCTTTTCTTCTAGACACAGAAAACATAACAGGAATATCCAAAGAGGTTGTCAGAATGCACTATTCTTCATCTTTCTTTTTTCTCTGCAGTGTTGTCTTGTCTTTCACTCACATTAATAGTTTGTTGGAGACAGATCTCTTTAATAAAGTTGACATTCCTCCTGTCAGGTTTCTGTGCTGTAGCTCTTGTACACAGGGACACTTCACCATGCAATTCACAATTTCAGTCACATAAAGTCCCCCAGACCAGGAAAATCTGCTCTTGAAGCTGGAGCCTGCTACTGGTGATGAGATGCCTCCCCTTCAAAGGAGGATTAGAAGATTAATGACTCTCCATTGCTAATTCTCTGCTGGTTGTCTCAGATTCACTCTTAGCGTCTTTCTGAGTAATCAATCCAACATGCAGGCTAAATGACCAAAAGGAAATGTGATTGCAGAGGGGTTTTAAAATTCAAGCATTTGTTGATCCATCCTTATCATAAAGGTAAAGAAGAAAATAACAAAACCCTAGCAGCAAGAGGAATAGCTGTAGATAAATCGGGATGTATTCTGATGTCCTAATATTAACATCTGCTAATGAACCTACAGACCTAGATACACTTTTCCAGCTTTTTCTTGAGCATTCGCAGTGCTGATGCTTGTAACACAGTTTAAATGATAGTATAAAACCTGTGGTAATTCAGAAAATGGCATGTTCATGACAACATAGGTTCAATTTAAAGTTTTTGAGATTATTTATCAAGTGTGCTTGTGTGTGACCTTCCATCTATGTTTGCTTTGGCTTTTAGCTCCAGACCAGCCTGTCTGAACCAATGACTTTATCCAAGTCGATCTCGCTTCCTCGTAGCGCGTATTGGCACCACATCACCCGGCAGAACAGCGTTGGAGAAATCTACAGTTTACAAGGCAAGTTCCTTATAATGCCATACCCATTAGCTTCTTTCCATTTCGCCAGAATTCATGCAAATTGCTTTCTATTTGCACTGGTTATTTTCTCTCCATTTCATTTTATCAATTGTCAGGAACCTCAGCAGGACCCCCAAATTTACATAAAACAGGTTTCTTTTAGTCATTTTGTAAACTAATTGTGAAAATTATTTCCAGAATCACCACATAAAACTGGATAGACAATTTGGCTCAATGTAGCTTCTCAGGAGCTAATGAATGTCAGGTTGTTTTAGCATTTTCTACCAATAAGACAGGGCAAGTATTTGGGCAACCTCAGGGTGCCTAATTAAATCTACATAAAGTGGCTATATGAGTTGCAAGAATAAAACAAAGTAATTCTAGGAAAAAGAGCTATTCTTGGTAAATTTGCTTGGCAAATCATATATGTGAACTGTTGACTCAACTAACTTGCAGGCCTTCAACAAATCATCTTCTTCCATCTATGGTTTTCTCTTGTTTAGATTTGCTAAAGCCTTTAAATGCTATAATTAGCATAACTTGATGATGATGATTCACTGCTCTTAAGCTGAAATTGATTTGTATCTTTTAGGAAAATGAAATGATTGTTACATTTAAAATGTAGACCTTTTAAAAATAGCCTTTCGTAAATATATCGCTTTGTATTATTTCTAAAGGCCTTAAGGATATTGTTTTATTTCTCTCTTAATAATCCATTTGAATAATCAATTTACATTTAAATAGGAGGTTAGAAACTTCTTACAAACAAGGGTGTCCAATGCAAGGAAACAGTACATATTTTCATGAAAATAAGTGAAATGCAGTATATAAATGGAGGACATTGAATGTTTTGTTTTGTAAATTATCACATAAATTAAAACCAGCAGGTGAACTGTGCGTTCAATGAGTGACTCATTAAAGGGTGCAGCATTTGTTTCCATCATTATCCATAGAGCAAAGTTAATTTTTAATCACGGTTATAGTCTTACACTTAAATACCGGTAATGGAAAAAAGAAAATTATCTTCCAGAAGTTGTTTGTGAAAGAAGTTATACTTGTACATCACCCTACAAATATTCATCATATCACTGATATTTTTTCATAGACACAATAAGAATACAAAAAAGAAGTTTGTCTATAGAGATGTTAGATTTCCTCTTCATGTGTTCTTGATGTGTCTTTTCTTCTTCTGCAAGATATTAAATATGGTATATTCATTCTTGACAATCTTTTCTTCCTTATAAATGGCCTTCAAAATAAAGGAAAGCAAAATTTTACATATAAAGTAATAATTAAAATATCTATACCACCTAGCTGTGCAGGATTCATCATATTGGAAGAATATTATTAAAAATGGAAGTGTTTTACTTTCTGGAAGTATGCAGATTTTATTCACATTTCCACTGAAACATGGGAATAATAAATATTTCAGAACTTACAATTTTCATTTTTCCTACATGTACTATGATGACTGAAGCTTGAGAAAGTGTAGTTGATTTCAGGAGAGACTAATTCAGTCTTACCAGTGCAACCAGAACACTGGCTGCAAAACTTTTCCATGCAAGACTACCACTCATTATCTGTAATGAAAATCTCTTTGAACCTTCTGCTGCTATTACTAATTAAAATTATTACAATTACTAATTAAAAGCAGTGAATTTGTACAGAAAGCGAAGGGAGCGCAAAGTACACCTTTTCCTCCTAATACCTTGTCATACCAACAGTCTTTGCCCTGCAGGGTTGTCAAAGAATCAGCCCACAGAAGCTTCGTAGATGTGGGTGGAAGGTGGGTAGCAGGGAAGCAGATTGCAAGCATCACTTCAACCCTCACCTTAGTAGAGCAGCCAGGTGACAGGAGCTGCTGCAGAGGGAAGAATCCCTTTCTGCTGCTGTAATCTCCTCGGAGCTTCAAAGGGTGTGCTACACCATCAGAGAGGAGATGTTTTCTTTAGAGAATGGTCCATCCATCAAACTTAGTTCTGCGCTTCATGGGTATTTATGGCAAAGCTTTGAACATTCAAGAAACAAATTTGAAAATTCCCCACGTATTTCTGAATACCTCATAAACTCTAAAGTGAAATAAACAGAGGGGTGTCTACCTATATCCAGGTGACTATCAACATCAGTAAAGTAGTAGCCAAGCTCACTGCTAAGTACGAGTGTTTCCACAGTGGCAATTATTTCCAACTTGCAGCCTGAAGTGACTAGAATTTCATTAATAACAGCTGGTGATGTATAAGGAGAAATGAATATGTGCCCATACCACCTTAGATAAATTGGCTCTTTGGGAGTGATTTAGCAGTCAAATTTAACTTAATTAGTAGTGTGTGTTGATTTGATAATGAAAATGTTACGGAGTAAGAAGGTAGTGGGTTTTGTGATTTTTGGCGTTTTAAAAACTGCATTTCAGATGAAAAAAGGCACTTCAACAAATGAGTGTTGGGTCTATTATGCTCCATTAACCCATGAAAATAGTTACATGTAAAGACCCGTAGAGATTAATACACAGAATAATAGAGCTAAAGTGCAGGTTGTACAAAATATCTTAAAATGAGATGGGTTAGTTTCCATTGATAATCCAAATATTGTTTCTAATTACAGTTCAGAAATTAAATAGTGTCCTTAAATATTTTTTATCAAGGAGTAATTTAACTAACAGAGGAAAAAGGGCTCATACCATGTTTGTGCATACATAAGTATGACACACATGAACTGCTTGCTTTCATAAATAATAGCTCTAAAAAATTTGAGCCCAACAGAAGATACATATTCATTGATATGTTATGCTGTCATACATCAAGATCTAAAAAATGATAAAAATGAGAAGCCAAGAGTAACCTTATTAACTAAAATCATGGTTAAGAAGGAAAAAAATATAAGAGCCATATAAGCATGGGAAAAAACCAGCCTGTATGTTTTCTTGTAATTCAGCGTTTATTGTTTATACCTACTATAACATTTAGCACAAGATATTAAAAATTGACAAATAAAACACATGAGTTTTTATACAACAAAAGGGATCAAGGAGTATTTTTTTTATTATTATTCTGCATTTAGGGCTTTAAATCTGCTTAAAAATGAAAAAAAAAATTGCAGACTGAATTTATTTGAAGAACTCTAGTTCTTGCCCTTTAGAGTTTGGATGATACAAATGTTAAATGCAGACAGTTTATGTATTATTATATAAATAAGGCCAAATAGAATTTTGGTATTGAAACATTAATTAGCTTTTTGTATTGCAGTTATTGAAATCCCTGAGGAAATTATGTTCAGAAAATCTAATTACAGCCTGGCCTTTCTCCAAGAAATGCAAAATTAAGAAACGCTTTCAGTCACTTCTGTTGTGTTTGATCTGGTTTGTCCTCGTTTTTGGACTTGGATTTTGCTATCCATACTCGAAATAATGAACACCTACCCACAAAGGCAAGGCTATTCATTCTATAAGAGAACTCATGTGAAGGAGCATATATTTGTATAAGGATTACACCATCTTACATGCTTCTTCCAAAAAGAGAACACTAGAGTTTGGGTTTTTCCCACAGTATTGCTTATCACAATTTACTTATAATGAATTTTATTTGCTATATCACAAATTATTACCACAGTTTGTTGTAAACCCATATCAAAGTAATCAAATTACATAGAAAAATACTAAGAAGCACACTAAGAGTTGTTTCTTTAAACTTAGTGAGGAATTTTGAGAAATAAAACTGTCATCTTCAATGAAATACGACTTCAACTTGTAAGCACAAGCCAAAGAAATAAAAAATGGCCCCGAAGAAGTCAGTAGGAGTTTTTCTGTTGATTTACAATCACATTTTGCATTTCCCAATAAAGATGCAAGAAACATAAGTCTGGTTTTGCAAACCTAAATGGAGAGAAGCTGTGGTTCCTCTCTGGCCTTGGTAAGCAAGCCTGCATTGCACATGGTCTTTTGGCCTTGTTAGGTGATAATTCACCTTTTTTTCTTTTTTTTTTTTTT
>VZSR01001685.1:1549487-1569624 GCA_013398615.1 Brachypodius melanocephalos | reverse complement strand
GTTGCAATTATGAGCCATGAAAAATAGGGGAAGGTGGGAAGCCAGAAACGATTAATGAAGTGTGTTTCGTTGACAAATTCAGACCTCCTGATTTCATTTAAGCACAATATTTTGGTGCCCTTTCTCTGGGGAGATGGTCCTTCAGTGAGATATCAGTGGGGGAGATATCAATGCTCTGTGCCAGACCAGAAAGCACAGAAGTCACTGTACTTACGACTTAAAACTGAAAGCCCTAATGGTGTATGAAGAGCAATTAAATATTGGCTGATTGCCTCCTCTCTCCTCCAAAACCCAACAAATCTAAGTTCTTCTATGCAAACCACACAGATTCTTAGCTAGAAATCTCTTCTTATGTCTTAGCTTAATGACTCCATAAATATGTGATGACAATAGCTTCCCTCTATTAGCCTGAGAATCAAATCCAGCTTTACCCCCAGCTTAACGTAAGTGACACCAGGAGTCTTTACTCTGACTTTGCATATCACTCACTACAGATATGCTACAGTCATTTGATCTCTCTGCTGTATTGTAAAATTCAAGGACCTGCAGTGTGTCATGAAAGCTGCAGTGCCATGGAAGAATGTGTGTACTGGGAGAATTGGCATAACCAGCTCCATGGATGCTTTCACCTGGTACTGGGATGCCTGAAGAAGTAAGGTTTGCACTGTTATATCAAAGAGAAAATTGAAATACTTGTCAAAGATCAATTTTGTGAAAATTGCTTTTTTCTATTAAATTGTTTCACCAATAAATCTGGACTGCTTTAGCTATGACTATCTGATTTTTTGTTAAGTATTTTATCACGGTTAGAATCAAAAAGATTGTCAGTTCATTTCGTAATTTCAAACAAATTGAAATACTTTTATGCTAACAAATCACTCAGATTATTACTCAAAATCATGGATGATTAAACCTCCTTTAAGACAACTTGGAGTGAGGGGAAGCCTGCATGCTTGTGAAAAAAATACCTTGGCAAAAAAATGTGTTTTCTTTAGTATTTCTTTGCAGTAACAGTTTATATTTCTTTTTCTTTCATCGAATATTTTTACATAAAGCAAAAAAAAAAAAAAATTGAAATTGACATTTTAATAGAACATGTTCATAAAATGTTTTATAAACCAGAAACAATGTAAACTTGAAAATAGGCTGTGTAACAGGAAGAATGAGGAAATATTAATAATACCAGCTTTGCCAGCTGCAACAAGGAAAGAATCCAAGCCCAAGGATGTTGAGTGCAATTGATTGTGTTCTGCTTTCAGTGAAAAAAAATCATCCCTTCACGTTCTAAACTTTATGTTATAAAGTAGGATCATATAAGTGTATATTTAATGGCTGGTTTAAATTGACATAACGTTGACCTAACTAACTCTTGTTTGGTTATTATGAAGTTTAAAATACATATTTTTATAGAAGGAGAATCATAAGATCTCAAATACATTAACCTTAAGTTTCTATAAAATTTTCTTTTACATGCATCTCATTTTGCTAACAAACAAAAGAACTGTAGTGATAATGTTTGTGGCACATGGCACATGGTCTGTTGCTAGCACACACCTATTTATTTTCATGGTAAGGCTGATTTAAGCACAATGAATGCCCTACTCGCTATGTTCAGTTTAATCAAGCCATAAGAATACGTTCCTTATAACTCCATAGTGCATTTCAGCTGTGCAGAACTGATTTAAAAATCATAGTATTATTCAGTAGAGAAAAAAAAATGTTCAAAAATCTTAGAATGTCTTTCATTCTCTATTTGTTATAAAAAACCTTTTCATCTTGGTGAATTTTTATATCCTGCCAACTTTTTATTTGATCAAAATGATACGTTGTAAGAAACTAAGATAAATTTCACAGAAGTAAGAACTATGAATAACAAAGGAAATGTCTTCCCAATGCAGAGTTAGCAAGATTCCACCAAAGTAAAAGCTTATCTTTTCAAAAACTGAGGTTTCCAGCTCCTTGCAGTTCTATGTTTGAATACTAGAAGCAAGTTGGCTGTTTAGTTGCTGGATACTTGTTTATCCTTCAAAATTCTTTGAAGATTCCTTCTGTGGAATGATTTTAATGAAAGGTTCATTTCCCTGAGTTTAAGAACAAGTGAAATATTCCATTCTAAAACTACATGGAAGAAAAAAAAATGCAATGCCAGATTTGGAGAGATATAACAGAGAAAGGACTTGGTAGAAACCAGAGTTGCATGCTCTGGAATTCACTGGATAAATATCAAAAGAGAGTGAGGATAGGATTATAAGATTTGTATTACTCTCTTTAATGACTCAATTATTTATGTTATTGTTGGTAGGTCAAGTTTACATGCAGAGGGACAGTGCCATGGTTGTTTTCTCTGATCTGGTTGTAGTGCATGTGACATTCATTACATGGTTGTGTTCTCAGCAGTCCCATCTCTTCCCATGTGCAATAATGCCACCCCTCAGCCCAGCACAAGGAAATGAAGGGAACCAGCAGCCTGTGGGGCTGAGGCACAGCTTGCTGCACTGTGCCTGAGATGCTGTTCTTTCCTGGGTGTGTTGATTAAGAGACTAAGGACACATCTTCTATCTGTCACTTGTCCTCCTGGTACTTTCATCCTCACTCAGGATAGAAAGCAAGGTCTTGTCCAACCCATCTCTGTCCCTGGGGACAGGCAGCCCTTGGTGGGGACTGCCACTGTAGGTACTAAGTTTCTTTTTCTCTCTCCAGAGTCTGTTGAGCCCGATACAGCCACTGCAGGATGTTCCAAAGCTGATTATGAGTTGAACTGCTGCCACTTGCTTATAGTCACTATTATCTTGTACTCAGGGTAAAGCATCTATTTTAGCACTTGAATATTTAGCTGAGAATTGTGCAAAGCTGTGTTTTCAACCTGAAAAAGACACATGGCTAGTTAGTTATAGCTGTACCACGTTTTATCTTTCCTGAATTAAATGTAATTAAAATAGGATTTTTATCAACTGATTGGTTTCAGCTTCCAAGAAAAATACTCTTCTCCTGGCTTGCAACACTGCTCATTGTTTTTATATTTCACTAATTAAGCATTTAAGCTAACAGCCTTATTCTTTTCCATACTGAAATTCTGTAAAGTGGTCATTACTGGGCCATCTTCTCCATGGAAGTTAGTGGAAACTGCGTGAAGCAAGTTTTCATTTTTACCTCATTTCGGCACTTTGCCATACATCTGTATAAACAGATAACAAAATCTTTTCTTCCTAAATACTGATACACACAGGCCAGAGTAGCACCTGTGTCTCAATACACTTGCCTGCCTTTTTGCTAAAGTAGGAATGAGTTTCAATTTTTTAGTAAGATTTCTGCAGGCTATATTATGGTTTCTAATGTGAGGTTGTCAGATTTCCAGTTTCTTGATTGTGGACTAATGGCATCAAACCAGGAATGCAGGTACCCAAACGCCCTTTCTATCTCCTCTTTTAATATGTGAACATCCTAGGTTCTGGGACTATTACAAGTAATGCTGTTACTCAAAATTTGTTTTAGAGTCAGTTTACATGTGTTGAACCTTTTAATTTTAAAAATCCTATTCTCATATTAATTGTTATAAATGAAGCATCATTTTAAATGGTTGGCTGCTGACAGATTGTGGCCATTTATTTTTATCTGTTGCTGTTGTACTGTTCCAGGATGTCTCAGCAGGTTTGCAGGGCTTCTGTTTGTGAGATGGAAATCCTATCACCACCAAACATTTGATGTCACAGACATTTTATGATGGAAAAGATAGCCTGTTCTGGGTCAGGAAATGGAAATGTTTTTCATTCAGTCTTATCGATTGTCTCATTATTCCCCATTCATCAGAGCAGGTATTTAATTCTGAGACATAGCTCAGCAGTTTCTCATCCTTTTCATGCCTCTTATAAAAACACTTGCCTCTGACCAAACGTGTGTTTTGGTTTAAATGTGAATCTGTTTCTGGAAAGTTGTTTTCCTTCTGTCACCATATATCAACTAATACAACCCAATTTTTACAAATAAATAGGGGGAAGGGCTGGGAACAGAGTCATAGGCAGCAAATGCCAGACATTATCTGTACCACTGTGGGATTCTTCACTCCTAAGATATACTGGTTTTCATGGACTAGTCATTTTAACTCTCCAGGATACCAGTGAGAAGATCTCTTCTCAAACCCTGTGGCTGAAAAATTCCTGTAACTTCTAGGCCATAGATCTTCTCTCCATTTAGTGTAAGAATGAGGAAAAGGGATTTTTTCTGAGCGTTTTTACCATTTTGTACCTGATTTCCTAGCCAGCATTTCAAAGCAGAGAACTTCTCCATCTTATGCTCATGGACTGGATTAGCACCACGATGTCTTACGACTGAAGAAATGTAGAGAACAGCTCAAGATCCCTCTTAACATATTACCTTAGTTGTACTTCAAATCTTGTATAAAGCTGTAGGAATCAGTCATATCTTTTTCAGTGGTGTTTATCATGTAATGAAGCACCAAAGGGGGACAATTGAAGCTTCTGTCTTTGTAGTGTGACTTGTTTTTTGCTTATGTTCCAGTAAATAGGAATCTTGCCAGGGACATGAATGACATGCTAGAGCATAACTACTATTAAATGGAAAAAAGTACAGAGAATTTGAAAAGTATCATTGCTATGAATATAAGATGCTTACTTATTTAAATATTCAAAACCATGCAAGATATAAAAGAAAATGTTCCTAACTAGACAAGAAAGAGAAATTAATTTCTTGTTAAGGCATTGGTCTTCAGTTGTTGCAAGTCATCTTTGCTCATGAAAAAAAAAAAACCAGCCAAATTCTGCAGACCTTACAAGATGAAAACCTTTCTCTATAACTCATGTCCACAAGCACTGTAGCATAAACAGAACCCCTGCATCGGAGCACTTCTTCACTGGCTCACATAATTATGTAGAGCCTTTTTGATGGAAGTTAATATTTATCCTAATAGTTATGGATCTCAATGCATTTTATGGGATAAAATATCTGCATATTTGCTTTGGCCTTAAAAATTATCTTGATGAAAGACATATCTTTTTCTTATTTTTTTACACCAGTGAGGTTAGACAAAAAAAAAAAAAATTGACAGTGTCATTGCAGCTGTGAAAATGGTTAAATGGTTTAATAAAGCCTTCTCAGTACCATCACACAGCATGAAATTGTCCCAACATATAGCACTGCAGTACAGGTTAATAAGTAGAGAATGGGACCTATACCTTTAGACTGCCAGTAAAGCAATATTCAGCCTCAACAGTAGGGGAGCCATGATGCCCTTATCTCCCTGAAAACAGCCCCTAGTCAGTAGGAGCTCTAACGCCAAACCCTGTGAGTTGCTGCTTAAAGCTGGTTTTCATCCTGAAGTGATAGATAGAATCAGCTTTGAACCCTGTTTTTGCTGACCTCAGAGGAGTAAATTACCTTACACTTTGAGGCAGCATGACTCACTGTCTGACTGTTTACACAGCACTTGCAGTTTTCACCTGCCTGGGAAGGAATCATTGAAATCTGGCAATTATTGGGATGTCTCTCATCTGACAACCAAGCAAACCTTGGTCTTCAACCAAGTTGCTACAGTTTATGTACCTACTCTTTGAAATTTGTAGTTTCTTTAAGTGGTCACTAAAGCCATCAACCCAGAGTTATTTTTCCAGAGATTTTTTCTGGGACAAAATTATTCAGAATTAGTTCATAGCATTTTGTCTGAAATAGAGATACTTATATGCATTTTGCTGACACATGTGTACTTAGAGGATTTTTTATTTTTCCAGATAGTTACAGTTGGGGGTGGGAGGGTTGTCTGGAGTTCTACTAACAGAAACTGAATACAAAGCTCATGGATATAAGTATACCCGTCTTTATAGATATCCCCAAACATCTTATACAAAAATGTCATTAAAAAATATTAACAGAATTTTTTAAACCTTGAAAATCTTTAAAAAATATTAGATAGATCAAAATTAAATATATAATCATAGATAAGATCCGTGCTTCATATATTATTACACATTACTTTTGGATAAATTATTGTAACAAAGATGTGAAGTCTTTTCTAAACTGTGTAGCTGAAATACCTCTAGATGTGCTAAACCCTGCATGTGCCTATATATGTGTTGTAAATTATATATACAGTTCTAAATGTCTGCAAACTTAAATAACTCACATCCAAGACTTTCTCCTCACCAAAGTGTGTATTAGCTCAAATATAATATTCAGTTAAATTTGGACTTAAACAGAAAGCCATGCTACCTATAGAATTATCACATATGCTTATTTTTGTACAGCATATGACCATGTACAGCATCTTGTACATCTCCTTACACTCTCTGTGTGACACATTTGTCTTTTTTGAGTTGCCCAATGAACATTATATTTCTGTTAAAATCTTTTCACAATTCTTGTCTGTGTGACATTTTTTTCATTTCTTGTAGACCATACAAGATTATTATTCCCTATTATTCAGATGTCTCTGATATACAAATAGTTGTTGACAATTAGGTCCAGTATTCCTGATCACATGTCAGAACAAAATGGGTGCCAGATGTCAATCTGTTCTAGGTCAGCATAGCTTTGCCAAAGAGACAAAGTGTTTTTGCTGAAGAGATATATATTTTTATGCCTACCCTACATAGCATATCAAAAGTGTTTATTTCACCACAGTTATTATTCTGTACTTGTAAGACCTGATATCATAAATTCAGTGATTCGCAGTTATCATTTTAATGTGCTAGAAGACGTTTTCCTTTGAAGCTTGTTTTTATCATTCTAAAATTTCCTTTGCTTAACAGATGTTTTGGGGTTTTTTTATCCCAAGCTGTGACTTCATTTTTTAATGTTGGCATTACGGCTATGTGCAAAACAATATCACTGGTGTTTGCTGTGCACTAAATCTAGTGTCTTTGGTAAGTGCAATAGACACATTTGCTGCCACACAGTAACTGGAAGCTTCTTTCCTGGGGACAGGCTCTTTGGGCACAAAGACAAAAAGGAGCAGTTTCTGACCCAGATGGTCGCAATGAAAGAATTATGGTCACCACACTATTGCACCATTATACCAAAATATCTTTGACAAGTTTTCCATAAGGTGATAATCAATTCAGGCCTTTCATATTCACTATGACCATCAGTATACTGAAAAAATGAAATGAAGGGCAAGAAGAAAGTGTTCCTAGCAGTCCAAATTCAGTGGTGTTAATGAGTGTTGTTAAGTTGAAAACCTTCATATCATCAAGTCCTAATTCCATGAAAGTGTCTGGGATTTTTTGCTTGGTCATTTGTAAAAGGAGAAAAAATCCCTGCATGGATTTTGGTGCACAATTTAGGCATATAATTTATTATAAGTAGTAGCAGTCCTGATTAAAATGTTGCCTTGTTTCCTTATGATCATCTTGATGCGTGCAATAGGACAATTGTGATTCGAGGAAACAGTAAGTCCAGTCTGAAGATGCCACTGCTTAAAAAGAAATGCCATGGCTCTGTGATTCAGAATGCTGAGCTGGGACATAGTCACCAAAATAGTTACATTTGTTCAAAGTATTTTGATAGGTAGCTCTGTGAAGGCAAACTTTATGCCAAGTTAGGTATCCTTTGGACTTATAGCAAATTAGGCATTGTCTGGTCTCCAGTTATGGGCATAATGCCAAGTTCAAGGCTCGCATGAACACCCTGCTGCTGTGTGTTCTCACCTGCTCACTGTAAACAAGCTCATATTCTGAGGCCTGATCTAGACTCAGTCTGTGTGATCACCTGATGCTTTGTGCCTCAATGGCACCATGACCCAAATCTCCACTTTGAATTTTTCTTGCTGTGGCAGCTGTGGGGCTTGGGTCAGTGTCCAACGAGACCTCCAGCAGGGATGCAAGAGCCGACGCACAAGTTTTGGAATAAAAACGTAATTGGATCCTGGCTCTGAGCCAAGCTAACATTTAAACTGGCCTAAATCAGTCAGTCTACCTTCCAGATGCAGATTGCTGCTTCCTCAATATTGCAGGGGGTATGTTTCCTTGGGGCTCTGGAAGCTTTAAGTCCTTAAATAGACGTCAGCACTGATACTGATATGATTATAGCAGCTCATGCAAGCTGAAGGTATGACTCCTGGGAAGGCAGATAAGTGCCCTGAATTTGCACCAGCTATGAGAATAGTGTTGGTACAGGAATACTTTAACTATTGCTACAAAGCTCTCAGTCCTTCTCAAGACCGTGTGTTTCAGCAAAGGCTGCATAAAACAATGTGAATACCCATATCCACAGGGTGTTTTTTACAGACCATGTCCATGAAAATCTCAACACTTAAAAAATTTTGTGAGAGTTTTTTGGTTTATTCTGGTTTTTTTTGGTTGTTGTTTTTTTGTGGTTTTTTTTTTTTTTTTTTTTTTATTTTTATTAGGACTTTCTCTGATAACCTTTCTTTCTCAGTTCTCAAAGCTTATGTTGTGAAGCAGGATAACTGAACTGGTTCAGACATAAAACAGTTTCTTGTATTATGGAAGAGAGAGGTATATATGGTCCCATGGAAATTCTTTGGAATAGTTTTTTTATCTCTGAAATTAGAGGGTTTTTTCTCTCACTGAGAAACAAGATGATTTGGAAAAATATTACACATAACCACCACTGTATTTTTTTTGTACATGACTGAGATAAAGGGTGTTTTACATTAATTATTACTAATTTCTGATTCTGAAATCAACCAAATAATTATTAATTTCTTATCACAATTCCACAGAAAATGGTTAATATTAATTGTTTTGTTCAATTGTTTCATTTTTACTACTAACACTTCTTTCACTAACGTGAAATCTCAGTTTCATCACTTTACTTGAAAATCTGTATCCTTTCGAGAAGCCAGAAATAGACAGAAAACAACAGATACTTTGAGGTGGGAGAGAAAGGATGTTATCTGAGATTGTTATCTGGAAAGGTCACTTTTCAAAACGTGCATAATCAGTATTGTAGTTTGTCCCTCCCACTAAAGCTGTGTGCCAGGATTTAAGCTTGTTTTAAATAACTGCTGTATTTTCATGGCTGGAGAGCTTCAGTTTGGTCTCAAACTTGAGCATTTTAGGAGAAAGATCCTTCTTCTGATTATCAATCACTTAAAAACAGTAAATTGTACCTACAGCTTATGTTATAGATACTAACAATGAGCAATTTTACTTTTTGGTCACACTGTAGCAGGGCTATATAGTCTCTTATTTATTTGACCTAGAGGAGGAAATATGTTTAATAACACAGACTCTTGCAATCCTACGGAAAATAAAGAGGGAAGAAGATGAGGTTATATTCTATAGTGGCTAAAAAAAAAAAAAAAAAAAAAAAAAAAAAAGGAGCATCCTGTTCTCTGCCCTGGAATGTTAATAAAAGCAGTGTAGTGACAATAATATAGCCTTTTCCAGGAGGGAAGGAACAGAAACGTATGTTCTGCCTTCTGGCGAGAACAATGGTGAGGCATTTTATCTGTCAAATCTCTCTGGATGTGCATTGCTTCCAGAAACATGGTATCTGTGTGCTGAAATGTGGGAAAATTAATTTAACAACTCTGCAAACCAAAAGTCATGAGAACAGAAAACATATTCCAGAGTATATGTATAGGTTTTAGAAAAAGGAAGAACATCAGAGATGTTACTTTTATATTCGTTTTCTAAATACTAAGTAGTTTTTCAATGTGTGTATATAATATAGATGGAGCCCAAAGAAGAAATTGGCTTTTTTAAGACATTATTAAATGGATAAATTTTAATAGAAGGTTTTGCATATTAAAAACTATTAAGAGATCTATTCCAGTAAATTAGAATTTTAAATACAAATTTTCCAAATTGTTTGGGAGACCTTACTTTATTGCCTTGATGTTATGAGATAGTGGCCACAGATAATATCACATTTTCAAATATTTTGAGAAGTACAATCACTGAAATTCAATAATTTAACACACTGTTATCATTTGAAAATTATATTACTTTTCTAAAATGTTTTATTTTAGAGAAAAAAATCTAGGCCAAGATTTGTTATTAATGTAATTTGATTGGTTGACTCGAATTTCATTTATTAATTTTAAAAATAAAGTTAATTTAGCAAATTATAAGGAAATTTACTCAAAACTGCATTTAACTTGGAAAACTTCATGTAATATATATGTGCTCATAACCTTATTTTCTCACAATGAATACATAAACTAACTCAATTCTGCATCTGTTTTTGACTGGACCTATATTGCATTATTTTCTTGTTTGTTGAAATAAGAGAGTACATGTTTGAGTGGCCTCTTTTAATTTTTCTTTGATTTCATTCACATTTTTTATCTTGCATTTCTTCTAGCAACAGCAATCAAAACCAATTTTGGCCCTCTGTACAGATGGATATACTTAATCTTTTGTTAGTATATTTTCTGGTGATAACCGCTTTGTTGTTTTCAGGATTGCATTTAACATGCCAAGGAGATGAAGCACTATTATCAGACAGGAGCAACTAACTGTGTCTGTGAACAAATTACCTTATCTGTAATCATTCTTAAAGGATTAGATCACACACATAGATTTTAGTGAACATCTGGAGCATTAATCAGCTTTGATTTAAATACTTTCATTATTTCACTTTCCACTTGAAATTTCCAAGCAAAAAGGAGAAAAAAGTCATACTGACCTCCAACATGTGTCCTCACTATCAATCGAGACATGTGGTCTACCAATCTATTCTGTAATTTTCTGGTAGCATAAATATAATACATTATAGAATTATAATTCTGTTCACTGTGTTAGCAAAGGCCATCACTGTGTACAGGAAAATTCAGGCAAAGACACTGGCATAAAACCGTCACAGCACATTCAACCCTTTTAAAGAGGAAATAGAAAAGTACTCAGATAAAAGGGTGAATGAATGTGGGAATAGTCATGTTCATTTATGTGTAAATTTTGTCTTAATATTTAGCCTTTTCTTCATGTTAAGCACACTTTTTTGTTGTTGTTCATATTAAATAACTATGCAAGAAACAATTATTTTGCTTTATTTGCATTTCTGTCATTCTAAATATAAGCTTACAGTGAGATGATACAATATATTCCTAAATGTCATAAAGTCATAACCTGTCATCAACATCTCTGTGATTTCAGACAAAAACATGGAGAGTACATATGACGAGAACATTGGTTTTTATCATTAAGTCTTATTATACTGCTGAATTGGCTGAAACAAGTGGCACATAGATTTTACCTAAAGGACAGGGACATTCTCCACTCACCATGAGACCAGTAGATATGACTTACTTCTAGAAAAAGGAACATTTTAGCTGAAATTAGCTGAATATCTTCAGAAAGCATTCTAGTTTTGCTGTCCCATGCACAGTGTGTAGCTATGGACTACAATTAAAGGATTCCAAGAGCTGTATTTATTGTCATTATTGCCATTGAATTGCAAAGACGTATGTGTCACTGCAAGAAAATGTTTCTTGCCTTCAGGAGACTTCAGATCTTTTGTGAATGGAAAAAGCCAATATTAGGTCAGACCAGAAATATGCTTGCTTTGCACGGAAATTCTGGGATTTTTGATGGGAGTAAGAAGGAATAACCTCTATCAGAGGCTGTAGAAGTGCAATGAGAGGAGCATCTGAAAATGCAGGCTCAGTATAATGTCTTAGTCTATAGTTTATCATAATACTTTTGCTAGCAATAGGGTAGACTATTCATTCTCATATTTAAGAGTGCAATATTTTTCTCAGAGATTTTTTTTCCCTTCTCACCAGATCAGAGCTTTTCATTAAAGAGGACTTTATTAAATAACTGTTAGCTGTTTCCTTTGCTCTCAAATGCTCATGAGTAAGGCAGGGTCCCAAATAGTGTCAAATCTCTTAGCCAACAGAACAATGTATGAGACAGTTTCTAAAGCCTAATTTGGTAAAACTAGTCAGCTTGCAGAGCAAATGCCATTCTGTGGTCAGAAAGGTCAACAGTTACAAGACTACTTAGGTGCAACCATAGACACAGTTAAAGAGAAAGGGAAGTGACATAAATACTCTTTCAGACATATCTTAGCACTGCTAGGCCCAAAGTCTTTAAAGGAAAACAGGATTGGCTAAGTCAGGGGGAAAATACCAGATTTGTATGTGTCTGTACACAAGTATATTTACAAACCACAAATTAGATCTATTAAGTAGCAGTAGAAATACTGCAGTGCAGAAACTTCTGCAACTTCTATTTTGATTCCATATTAATTATTATTAAAAAAACTAATTCATGGACTTGATTGTCTAGGATGCTGAAAAAAACCTGTTCTGATGACTGTGTACAAATCATTTTTCTGTCTGCCTCTTCCCAACAAGAGGAAACTTCAAAGGAATGCTTTAGCACAATGATACTCTAAAAGAGGAGTTAGGTTGTTCTTGCTAAAATGTTGTGACAAAGGAGTAGAGTTTTTAGTGTTACTGGTCAAACAAAATTCCATCCAGACTGTTCAGCTAATTGAAACAAGAGAATCTGTTGAGATGGGCTGTGTCTCATGTCTGTACATATTTTTAGTGTTTGCAAGAACTTTCCAATGTGCATCTTTATACTTTTCTTCTTCTCTTTGACACTGTGATGGTCTAAAGTGCAGCACAAATTCCATTTTCCTGAAAAAATTATTTGCTGTGCATTTTTACATGAAAGTAAGCGTTTCTTACAGCAGTCTTATCATAGTTCTGCATGTAGTCCTGACAGCTGGAGAACTGTTATTCCTTGGCAAAATGAAACCTACAGTGCTGGGTTCCTTTTCCATAATTTTAGCATAACAGCAGGGTGGAGACATTAATTTGCTAGTGAAACCTTCAGAAGTTTAAAAATTTATTTCTTCTACAGTTTGTAAATCTAAATCCAAGCGTATGTTTTGGTTTAAATTCAAAAAAATAGAACATAAAAGTGATAATTTTAATTTCTTAGTATAATACCCCTCCTTTTAGTTGTTGTGAAGTTCTCACGAGTTGCTAAATGGGGGTTTTGTTTTATTCCCACACTGTTAGCAGACAGTGTCACTGTTGTAGCATTTTGTTTGGATGTGTAGCCATACGGTGCTCCTGCTTCAGAGTTATTCTAAGGCAAAGTATGTAGGGGGGAAAACATCTATAACACCATTCACTACTTCCCATTGACACAAGTCATTCTAATTGTTCATCTTGTTTAATGGTAGAGTAAAAAATAAATATTGTTATGCTGTCAGTCTGTACTCTTATGCAATATCTAATATCATATGGCCAAATTACTACTCATTATTAATACCAGAAAATGGTGGGTTTAAATGTCCTCCTTATTAAACATACTTTCAGACTTTTTAACATCTTTCTAGAAGTATGCATGATGGATGAATCCGCATATGCCTGGATGAGAGAGTGTGTCCTAGAAACATAAACACATTTTCAACTGGAATACTGTGTCATGTGACAAAAAAGCGAACACTTTCTAGACTTTTTTTTTTTTAGTCAATCTAAGTAAACATGGTGTGGCTTCAGGCCCAAACAATTAAGATTTGCAGTTCAGTACAATACACAATGGGAGGATCTGAAAGCATTCTTGACATAGGCAGAAGTTGGAGCACAGCATCTGCTGTCTTTAAAAAAAATCCTACAGCAAGAAAGTGTACCCCCATGCAATTTCAGTGAGTTAGGTTTGGTAAATGTAATGCCACCAAAAGTGGTGATTTTGAATGGGGGAACACAGAAATAAAGGATGCCCACGCCCTTTGTCTTTTTGTTGAGGCAGTGACCAGCATCTTGGGAATTACCACAAGAGTAATGGCAAATATTCTTTCTGCATGGTCACAGATTTTTGAGCTTGCTCATTATTTAATGTGTTAGGAAAATGGCAGCTTGAATTGTTGCACTGTCAGTGCACTCTCTTCCTTGAACCAGCAGAGCTGGCCAGGAAAGAGTAAAAGGTTCCCTGCTTTCTTTTCTGTGTCAAAGGAATCTTCATTAAACTGGATCCTTGGGCAGCTGCCAGCTGCACCAATGCACTGCAATGGCATAGATTTAGCACACAGATGTATAATTTTTTTCAGACTGTACTTTTTTTCTCCTGGTGAAATTCCCAGAATTGTCTCAAATATACCATTCTCCCTAGCCTATTCCTGATGGAAGGGCAGTATTGAGTCCAGCTGATGCTGTTGTTATAAACACAAACTTCTGCACCTACACTAGCAGTCTGAGCATGTACTAGCTGAGTGAATAAAAAGGTGTTCCTTTGCATTCAGTGGGTTTTGTGAAATACAGGTGACTGCTAGCCTCAATTTCTGAAGTGAAGATTCCCACAAAATACATCAGTAGGAGATATGTCTGCAATAGTTGTTGCATATGCTGGAAGTCTGAGCAAATAAATGAGCATTTTGAAAAGAGTTTGAAGATATAGTTCAATTTATTTTTAAAAGTCTCCCTGCATTTAAAGAGAGATGCCCTTCAATAGTAGATTTATTCTTTGTTCTTTACTAACATATCTTTGAGCTTTTCCCCACTCATAGGGAGAATACTGAGTAAAAGAAAATTGAAGAACTTCCATATAATAACACAACTGTTTAGTAATACATATACATTTCTTGGGAAGATATTCTCCAATTTGAATGCATATGACTTGTATTATACATCTAAAAAAGAATCCAAAGTCCAGAGGCTGCCAAGACCTATGGGGCTGATCGGTCAAAGCAGATCACCTTGTCAATAACTCATCCATTAAACTCCATGTAGGTTGTCTGTACATTTATTTGATATCAAAATAGAAACAAGTTAGGGTTTGGTCTTTTTTGTTTGTTTGTTTTAGGATGGCTATAAATGTCTTTGCTGAATCTCAAAACAGTGTTTACACTTTTCCTGCAAGCTAAGCTTCTAAAGAAGTATGTTTTCAAGTATTTCCAAAGTGAAAACATTATTCTTCACTTCTGAATGTCGTCAAGTACATTTAACAATGACCAAAAATGTCAGTACATCTTCCCCCTTTTGAGCTGTGATACATCAAGTTTCACTGTTATATTAGGCAAAAATATTTTGCAAGACTGAAGAACTCAAACAGAATAAATAAGCTAGATATAAAAAACTCCATTTTATTTCTAGCTGTTTCAGACGGAAGAATGACTCTTCATTCTTTGATAAGTAAAGGATATTTTTCATTGTATTTAACCTTCCCACCTTGCTTTTTTTCCCCAACAGTTTGCTTTCCTTGACTCTGTAGGCCACAGCACAAAGTATGCAGCATAGACAGAGGTGAAATCCTGTGCTTGTCTAAATGTGTTATCGAATTTAAACTTTCATTAAAATACAGAAATTTAAAACTTTCTTTTCCTACATTACATATTTCCAAAACCATAAATTGGCTGTGACCCTAGGATTCCCAGCAAGGAATGCTGGGCCGGAGAGGGGAGAGAGCATTGTTGGCAGCTTGTTTTGAGACTCAAATAACAGGTCACTTCCCTCTCTTTTTGCTTTCTGTCAGAACTGTGGTTGTATCCATCCAGAACTTATCTTGCAGTTACTTCATGTAGCTGTCTGTGCTTCAGCTCTTAGAAATTGTGTATCAGCCCCTGAGTGGATTAATGCAAAGAGAAGTCTTTAATTAATTCTCTGTCACCTTCTACTCTTTCCCAAACAGGGCTCAAACAGAACTAATAGGTTCCACAAAGCATCATTCAAAACCCATGGCTGAAAGGAGAAAACACAGCATGACTTTGAAATGCACTTACAGCTTTTCTGCACATAAAGAAGATAACCATAAGATATAAAGAATAACAATAAGCAACTGAGCAGGTGCTGAGCCACATGTCATGGAAGGAGTACTGTGGCAGTTGCACATCCAAAAAAATCTTCATGTGACTAAATGACAACCCTAATGTATAAAGTTGAAAATATCTTCATGTGGTCAATATTTTAACTCTGTTTTCAGAGCTTTTGCAGTCTTACATTTGTATTTAAAGTGTAATTTTTCAGAAGAGAAGAAGTAACTTTCATGGATCATGCATTAGATCTGTGGTTAGAGATGAGACTTCAGAACTAGATTTCATGAGTTTATGAGCTCATTTCTTCTCACTGCTGATAGGGATTGTGAGGTTTTTTCCCTTGGTCTTTGTCAATGAGAACCAAGTTACAAGCCACTTCCTCAATCTACAAGAACCACTTACTCTTTCTTCTTCCTTACTTTTTTTTCTGAACACAATATCAGGTATAGTTATTCTTACTGAAACAGGGTAGAATGCTTCAGACTGCAGGACAGTAATTCCTGCAAAATTCCAGCACCCTCTTCTTGCAAAAGATTTTCACCTGGTACAGTTCTGCAGCTGAATGTATCACAGCTCAGAGCCAGGTGGCATATGTCTTGTGACTATGCATTCTCATAAATACAGTATGGCAGCAGCCTAAATGGAAACACATCTTTTTGAAACCATCTGTTCTTACAGATATCTGCAACAATAAAGAAAATAAAGGCTTTAAATGCTGCTATGCTGTTTTAAACCTTAGAGGCACATCCTATTCTTTCTTTTTATTCTGAGATGCTCTCAACTTGTTTCACTTGGAAATAGCTTAGCTGCCATGTTTGTTGCTGTTCTGTTTATGAGCGTTGGAGAATCTGACTATAGCTGGCTTATATACGTATAAATATTTATAAAATGGAACTTTACCATGGTGGAAAGTGCGGGGTGGCTCTCTGGCGAGTGTAGCTTGTCTTTGTACATTTAATAGTAGCTTACAGGGTAAAGCCTTTCTCCTTATTTCTTCTTTCTTTATTTGAGGGAAGTTGCCTGTGATCTGTGGATAGACAATACTGCAGCAGCTCCCACAAAATTGATACTCCTTCACTGCTACTTATTTATTTAATTTCATCACATCACTCTTATGATGTCTTGACTGTAAAAATGCTCAGTTGGAACAATATTCTTAAGTTTCTTATTTGGGTTGAATCTGTTTTCTTGTTGAGGATATAATATTTTTCTTCTGTTGCAGCTAGTGAATGCTAAAAAAAGGAATATTATGGCACTTTCACATCCAACGATTCTTCTTGAGACCGAAATTTAATGAATAAGGTTAAAATAACTTTTTACATTTTCATATTTTAACTCCGTTTTCAGAATTTCTGTAGTTCTTTACGTTTGTATTTGAATACAGAGATTCTCCCAAAGTGAAAGACAGATTAAAATTCCCAGAAATTCAAGATATAAACTGATATATTTCAGTGAGAAACTGAAATGCAGTGATATAAATTTTTCTGTTCCCCAAGGACTAACAAAGAGCAAAAGCGACAAAGGGAGAAACAGCAAACAGCTACAATTTCTAATCTAGAAAGTCAGTATTAATCCACCGGTTTATCTGAAATAGTTAAACCTACAGACCACGTATTTGGCAAGAAATTCTGCTTAGGCATCAAAATGGGCAGGAAGGAAAGGCGCCACAGGCATCATCCCTAATTATCCAGCTGGCAGGGTTTTTTCTGCCTATAACTACCTAACAGCACGAATTTGCAGGAAACACGTTCGGTCTCTTTTTCCATCGTGTCTCGTTGTCAGCAGGGTGATAGAGAAGAGGAAGGTTGCTCTTGACCAGCCTGGAAAAGGTGTCAGCCTCTGAACCACGAAACATAATTGCCCTTTTTACTCAGGGCCGGAGGCACGGGCTGGAAGAGAGAACTTTCTGCCCGAGCATCTTCTCCCGGCGAAGGGAGGAATGAAATGTCACACCAATTACCGGGGCAGCGGACAGTGTGAGGAAAACTGGCTGCAGCTCCGTGAAGCTGCAGCCAGAGCCCCAATTACGGAATGAGGCTGAGGAGGATTTTCTGTGCTGTTGTACTCGGCTGACAGGCTGCACACAGCAGACCCCGGCACACACGGGGCCACCAGGTGTGGCTGCAGCACCGGGGGCTCTGAGCTTCGGGGGGGACGGACCAAGGCAGTCGGGCCGAAATCAGCCTTGGCTTTCAAAAGCCACAAAGTCATTTTGGTGGCATTCAGGACCGATCCCCCTGAAGGAGGTGAAATTGTATGTCTGCCGCTGATATCCGCACAGGGATGGAGCTTGGAGTGATGCCTGGGTGCACACAAAGCTGTGCTCTGCTTCAGTGTTGTGTTGGTGATGGGAGGAAAAAAAGTAGTTCAGCACATCAAGAATGTTTAAACAAGAAAGGGATTTTGACTTTTTCTCAGCAAAACTCGATCTGGCAAAAAGCACGACTGAATGTGAAATATAATAGGCTATTGTTTTATCAGGAAATTAAATCTTTTTCGGAAAAAATATTCCAGTTTTTGGGTCGGACCAGGTCATTCTCATTCTGATGCTGTATATCCAAATTATACACTTTTCTGGTGCATGAAAAAAAAAAATTGCATTGTGCTACAGTCAATTAATATTCACAGTTTTCAGCAGGTGTGCTAACTTCTCATATGACAGTGGGACGTTCTGCTAAGTGCTGTGACATGAGAGCAGCTGTGATAAATGGAGCTGAGATATTAAAATCTTTTAACCAGCAATGGTATTCCAGCTGATAAAGCACCAGTTTTTAAAAAATGGATTTATTTAGAGTTTCTAAGACAGGTAAACAGCCAAAGGAGTCCAGCAAGACACATTACAGGTGATAAAATGGTTAACAGTGTGTCACAGCTTACTATACTCCATATATTTCTCTTCATTTCCTGCAATAATATTTAGTATATGCTCTATAAAGCATACTTTTTTATCAAGTCCCCTTTTAAATGTATGGGCTCTTGAGGAACACATAGTAGAGAAAGAGGGTTTTTTTACCTGACACAATCTAGGTCTACAAAATAAATCCAACAAAGAAATAAATCCTACCTTCTATGGTAAAAAATAATGAAATAGTAAATTTCAAGAACATTCAAAATCTACTGCACTATTTTTAGGATTCATGACATTAGATCTTACATTTTCTGCAAATCACTCTCTAATGCTTAATGAAGAACATTTATGCGTGATATTGCTGATAAACTCTAAAAATATGATATGGATATATGGAAATAGGGGTTGTATGAATCCTTAGAAAAGTTGTGTCTGATCTTCTCACCAAAAAGTTTTCCACCATCTATTGCTTGACAATATTTAAATTGTTAAATTAAAATATTTTAATATAAAAATTAGTATTTCCCAAAATTTTAAAAAGTCAACTATACCTTTTTTATTATTTATCAAATTAAAAATATTTATAAAAAGACTCTCATCTGCAAATAATATTTTGGGGGGGTGGTTGGGTTTATTTTGTTATTTGCTGTTTTGTTTTTTCTAAAAAAACAAACAACCTTCCCATCTTAATATATAATATTAAATGTTGTATATAGCGACAAAAATAAATTAAATAGCACACTTTAGAGAGACACAGGAAAACAAAATTCAAATAAATACTTTATATCAGCAATCAGGATTTGAAAAAATCATCACGGAGTCTACCTATCTTTGGAAATGCACGTTCACTATCATTTAATTAACAGACAAGTCCCACTGTAATAATTCTGCTTCCTAGTTTCTTCTGGTTAGGCATGAGTTAGAGCCATTACAAGATGATGCTAATGGGAGGAAAATAAAAGAGGCTCTGTTTGAAGAGATGCTCCCTTTTGTCACTAAAAAGCACTGTACTCCATCCATGTGCTTTTACCTTTGAGCATCAAGGAGTAAAGGAGGTAGCACAGTGATTGCTGTTACTACAGAATAATGAAAAGTGTTTTACCCTCTGCATGACATTCCAGGCAGGAAGATTAGAAAGCTGGAATCCTCCCAACCCTATTCCTACTACATCACAGGTGGATTGAGCAAGGGACAGATCGTCTTAGTGATTTGATATTGATCATAATTTGAAATTATTCTTACTGGTTTTGTAGCTTCTAGTTGGTAAGTTAAAGATATGAGCATATTAGGCTCTTGTTAGGCAAAAATAGGGCATCAAAAGAACTGGAAAGGATTTTGTGTGAAATCACAGAAGTGACTACAGTAGATGTAAAGTCTTTGATCAAAAGGTGAAACTCAGTAAATCAAAAACCACATTCTACTTTGAGGAGAGGAGGAAAGGATTTCTGTCAGATGGTGCCACTATTCTTAAACTTAGCAAAGAATGCTATTTACCTGCTTTACTCAGTTCAAAGTTAAAATACTAAGATAATGCTTCCTTTTGCTCCAACCCACTCCTTGCAAAGGTGCCGTCACATAAAAAAGCATGTCCTGTAGAGGTTT
>VZSR01001685.1:1497953-1549387 GCA_013398615.1 Brachypodius melanocephalos | reverse complement strand
GTGATACCTCTCTGCTGCTTTTTCAAGGCAGTTAATTTTTAAAATGAAGAGAAATAATAGATGGTTGGTAGAAACAGCAACATTGCGTTTTTAAGTGTGCTCCTTGCTGCTAATGCTTCCTTATTTTTGCTCTTAAAGTAACAATTTAGTAGGGATAGGACGGGTCTGTAACGGATCATGATGGTCCACTTGCCTGAGTCATTGCTATTTAGTCATTCTACCAAAGACATAGAAATTGGATTTCCCCTTGCTCATTGCTTCTGCTGAAATCCCTAGGTACTGTCTGAGAAACACATTTATAGGCACAAAGCATATGGTTCACAGCCCTCAGTAGCAGGTCTGAATACCTTCTAAAATTTAGATAGCTCCCCAGTCACATTTTACATTCTGTTCCAGATTATCCTCTAAGGTAAATGGACAGACAAATTTCACATCCCAGAAAATTTCCTTTTTTAGTATATGGTTGTTCTGAAAAGGCAAAAAAATGCTTATTTCATTTTGTTTTTTCAAAGTGAATTTATGAAGCCATTGTTGTACTGACTGGCCAACATTTTGAGGTGGTACCTCAATTTCTGAGCTGCTTTAGAGGCTTCTGTACCCATTGCTGTATTTCATTAAATATTCATTGCAAAGAGACCTAAGTGGAAGCAACTAACTGGATCCCATTCTCCCACTTATGAAGGAAAATATAAAATCTTAAAAGAATGCAAAGATCATGTGAGAGACAAAGCTCTCCAAAAATCATGGAATGTTCCCTCTTCTGTGCCTTAGTAGTGCTCATGTCTGCAGCTGCAACACTATATAAAGAAAATTATTTTAACTGCAAGTTCTACCAATGGGATGTAAATATGGTGATTTTGTGATGCAGAATCAGTGTCCTGAATAATCAGGATACTGCAGTCATCACTGGTGTGAGCTATAACATAAAAGATTTTAGTTCTTTTTCTGATTGCGGAATACCCACCTATATTTTGTTAATAGCATAACTGTTCTATAACAGTTATCTCACACCTCAGCCTGAGGACTCAGCTAAGAAAGACACATTACTGCTTTATGCTGTTTAAAAAGTGATGAGTAAAGTCCTCACAATTTCTAATTTTTGATTATTATTGCTCCAGGGAGGACTAGGCTATAAAGACATAAATTGAAAAAACTGGTAAAAGTAATTTGCTCTATGAAACTTTTTAGGGGGCTTGGGTTTTTTGTTTGTTTTGTTAGTTGCTCCCCTTTAAATTGTCCTCACTGTACTCTTAAAATAGAGAATATATATGTTTAATTTTAGTTTGGCTTTACTCTTGCAACCTGAAGCCAGTACCTCATAGAGCACAGTTTTGCAAGCTGCCATTTTGCTTTAGCGTAAAAGTTTGATATCATGTTTCACCAGATATGGTACCTGCAGAGTTGTCATTTCCGCTGAATTCATACTTTAACCTCCTTTTAAATCACAGCTGATTTTCAGCTCTCTAAATTCCCTTTTTTTTGTTCAGCCAGAAAGGTACTTGTATTCTATTATTTACTTCCCTCCTTTTAGAGCTGTACTTGTAAACCTAAAAATTTACATGCAAGGTAATAATTTTTGCAGTGTTCATGGAGAAGTAGTACTATAACTCAGGAATACTGTCTCATACTGTATGCTTCCACATTATGTGCTGCTCTGCTATAATAGGCGCTGAAAGGAAAAATAATAGTACAAAAGGCAGCAAGCCATGATGGCAGAAGATGGTTTGAATCTCTTTTGTGTCTGAGCTGCACTTTCTGGGTTTCACAGGCCACTGTGTGACTGCCAATAGCTGCAAGTGACTGGAGCACTGGATGGTCTAGCCATATGTAAGAAATTCCAGAGATTTCATTCAGGAACTGTAAAGTGGCTCCTCTATATCCTCTTCTTTCCCTTCTACTGCTGATGGCTCCATGCTATCCGTCATGCTGTTAGCTAAACTGCTACCAGCCACCAATATCTGTAGCATTCAGCCCTTCTGGGAGATTAATTCATCTTCGTTCACCTCAGCATCTCTTACTCATGTGCGACAACTGCAGACATCCGTAATGAATGTAAAATCTGTGTTAACAGTTCTCTCCAGCTGAAGCCAATGGCAAAATGGCCATCAGTGAAGTGCCTTGCTTTAATGTAACACTCTTTTCTCTAAATGTCTGTATGAAGCATAATTACTTTGTACATGTCATGTTCTGATATGATTACTGCTTATTGTCTTGTGCTGTGGGCACTTTTTTTTTTTTTTTTTGTCATTTTCTGGCTTGCTTTAGTAACACTTAACTAACAGGCAGTGAGATAGGACAGGATGAATGTCACTTAAGAGGTGATAGCTCTCTACACCTTCCTGCTTCAGCAGATTGGTCAATTGGGTTTGTCAGGACTCTTCCCAGCAGCTGGAATTAAAGAAATCTTTTGAAGGGACTGCTGCTGTGCTGCTTAAACAACTCCTGTGATTTGAGAGGCCACAAAAGGAACGCTAATGAAAAACCTTCCTCAGCTAAGGAACGGAAAAAAGCAAAACACATGACAGAATATTTACAAGTTTAATAATGAATTTCCAGGGAAGGCACGTGGGTGGTAATTTCAGTGGGTTTTACTATTACCACTGGTTTTCATATTATGTTTATTTGCTTATTTCTAGGAGGGCGATGGGTGTGCAAGTGTTTTGGCTTAAGCTGTTTCTTCTGTTGTCTAAAAAAGGAAAAGGGACTCCTCCCATCTCCAGAAACAAGCAGATTGAGCTCTTTGACACCCCTTACCAGATTTACCTCCGCTCATTTCCTCTATTGTTACACAAGTCTGATAAAAATGGCACAGTTTGTTCACACTGATTCACAGTGAATTCCCTTTCAAGGAAAAAAAAGAACATCACTTGCATCCCTCAGTGAATTAGAGCCATTGTTTTTGATTTCCTGGTGGGTAATTGAAGGCTTTTATAGCTAGAAGAAATTATTTATAGAGTCATGAAAAATGGATTAACTTTCCTGAGTGCTTCATTGATGTTTTAGACATCTACTTTATTCCAATTAAAGTTCTATAATCTAAAAATCAATAAACTTCTTTATTTTAGAGAATAAATTATAGAGGAAAATAATTTGTTTAGTCTCTGTGAACTGCCTTATTGCCACATATTTTATATATGCAATTTCTGCAAGGAACAAAAGAACTCAGAGTGCTGTTACCCTCAGTACAGACAGAAACCTTTCCTTTATTCCATCCATTCCATAAACTGTTCAACCACTTGCAATGGCTACTACCAAACATCTCAAAATATACCTCAAATACATGTCATAAAATCCATTTCTGTATTTTTGTGTACTGTGCCTGCTGTCTCAAGTCTTATTAAGGACAGTCTATAATTTCAAATTGCACTTTAAAAAAAATCCTTTCTCCTTTAGAATTGGTGGAGAGGTATGTCTTCCTGCCTTCAAGTGTTTCAGGAAACTTTTTAACATTTCCAGAGAGCTAATTATGAGCCAATACAATATTTTGCTTTTACATGGCATCTACTGTTACTATCTAGTTGCAGCTTGAAATAACATTTAGGTCTTCTGCAGAATATTTCTAAGGACAATTTCATAGAAAGTTATTTCATAGAGAGCTGAAATCTGAATAACAAATGGTTTAATAAAAGCTTTTAATATATGGGTAAAAAAGTAAATTTTGAAAGGTAGAAATCCTGAAAGTTGTGTTTCATCCCTGCATATACTAATGTGAGATCTTCTCTGATTTTTTCTCATTGGTGGCACAAAAAAAAAAGAGAAAAATCTTTAGTCAGTTTAAATAACTCATTTTATCAAACTGGGAAAGGTGTTTTTATCTCTCACAAAGCACCCTCCTCCTTCTGTTCCCAGCAAAATACACACAAGCAAGACTATGTTACAACATAAATACAAAGTTCCTTGGAGGAAAGGCACTTTACCAGAGCCCAAGACTTTTTCCTGTTCTTGGACAGCATTGTCTGCAGTTTGCGCAGCACTTTGTCCTCAGGTACATCTAGGGAGATGCAGTAATGGTATAAGTGAGTTTTGTAACAGAGGTAGAAGGAAATGATCAAAAGCAGACGATGAATTCTGCTGCTTTTTGTGCAGTGAGAAGCTCTAGCACGGCTCAAACAGGACTGGATCTGCAGTGCAACCATTTCTGAGGTAATCTCAGGCACAGCTGATGCTAAAATCATGCTCCTGTTACACCTCAGAACCAGTTCCTGCCTTTTTGAACAGCCCAGAAGTGGAGCATATCCGACCCCACAGTGGAAACCGAACATGCATAAAACATGTTTTGCAATTTGATTTGCCTTTTTTGTGTCCTTGTCTTTGATAAGGGTTAGTTTTGCTAACATCAATTTCCCTATTTCCCTGGCTCTTGAGGTGTGCAAAGAAAGTGGCTGGGAGCTCAAAAGGAAGGGCTCAGATGTACCACCTGAATGGCTTAGATTTTATGTTTAATTTATGTTTAGTTCTCATGTTCTACTCACATAATAAAATTGTCTTTTAAATATGGTTTTTGTAGAATAGATATCCATTTGAGCTGGCATAAAAAATATGGTTTTTATAGAACAGATATCCATTTGGGCTGGCATAAATCCTTTATCCCCATTTTTTTTAATCCTATGTTAAACAATGTAAGCAATTTTGTCTGCCCATTTTTTCTCTCTCTCTTTCCCCCCCCCTAAACAAGGCTGTATTTTACTTACAAAAAATGTGGTGAAAAACATATTCCCTCCATTCTGTCAGACCAAATTTGCTCTCTGCCTTTGTTCTCAGACCTCATGTGCTGAGTTTCATTTTATGGCAATATTTTTATGAGCTAGTGATAAATCTTTGTGAATGGAGTGTTTATAATGAAAATACTACCAGGCCAAGAAAAATTGGCCACACTAAAGATCAGCAGAATTGTAAGAGCCATGAGATTAAATAGCACTGATCAATCAGCCCCCAGCAGTACCCTCTTTTCGAAGGCAGTATACTATCTCCACACTACACACTTTTTATGGATGTAGGTAATTTTTGCTTTCATTTTACTTTAGATACTCTAATATTAAATTAGAAATTCAGTTTCACTCCATCTCTGTAGTATCAGTTGAATTTCATCAGGCCTATACAGTGTTTTTTGGAACAGTGTATCCAAGAGGAAATGTCAACATGATTTGAAATGCAATAAATATTTAACACTGACATATTCCATATCATCAAATGGATATGCAATGTATAAATTTGCATTTTTACATTGAATTTTTCAGTAAGATGCTTTCTGTTACACTGGTGATAGATTTAGGCGTTGATTTTTTTAACAATCTGTCTGATAAAATCTCTCTTTTGACTGGGCATTTAGTTTGGCTGTAATAAAAACACAACACAAACATTTTGAGGAAGGGAAAAGTGAACACTGAGCTAACTAATTGGTAAACCAGGATGATAACACAACGTACAGAGCTACCAGCTTTAAATTTGTCTGGTACATGTACTTTGAAGGGATGTAAAAGAAAATTATACTCCAAATCAATTTCTGCCCAGAGATCTACCATCAGTTGACTTCATGCTCTACCCAGTAGTCAAAAGCAGACAGCAAATTGTGGAGCTCTACCTACTTAGACACGGCAGAAAATTATTTAAGGAAATGTAACTCAATCCACACAATTTTATCTACCCTTCACATTTGTTTCTTCTTTTCACTAGCTTTATATTCTTCCTACTTTTCAGTTATCCCAGGAGCAAGTTAATTTTTCTGAGTATTTTCTTTTGTTGGTTTGTTATGTCTCCATGGCACAAAATAAACACTGAAATAATTTTCTTGTTGGAGTTTTTCCTACCTGTTGTCTCTTCCCTCTACTTTACCCTTCACCATATGCACTTAGGATCAGAGAATTCTTTTCATTTTATTTCTTGCATTTTGCAATTGGAACTCATTCAAATGTCCCTTGAAGTGAAGGAAATTGTCAGTTGCAGAAATTTCTCCTCTACCATTTTTTTTCCTTAGAATTACCAACATGGAATGTCTGCTTTGTGAAGTTTCTGTTTAAAAAGTTCATTGAGTTTTGAGCTTGAATAGGAAAGTGAAACTATATGTGTTATGTATAAAAAATGGTTAGTCTTTGTTTATTTTTGTGGTGAATGAAATACATTTACTTGGCACAGGCACAAGTTCAGAAACACCTAGTATTCTCATTATAAAGCTCGACTTTACAACCTATGTGAAGATGTTTTATATTAAGTTTTATATTAGTTTCTGGTTGACTGAGCCTATGGTTGAAAGGATAAATTAGGCCAGGGATGCTAGCCACCTTGGAAAAAGTACTCAGCCTTTTCAGGTACCTTTGTTAGGGCACTCATTCAAGATTTTATTTGTTGTTAATTAACTTGCTGGCATTTTGATACATTTCAGTATTAACTGCCCACATTTCCTCTCAAAAGCTTTTCTTCAAGGTCGTGATGCCTGTATCTTTCGGTACAAAATAAAATCCTTGACCATAGTCACTTCTTCAATTTTGGATCATCTGTATAATTGTTCAGAGACATGTGCAACTCTCCTAACTTAGTGCAAGTCAGGAAGAGCAGCTCAGTACTTTCTTTAACTTTTTTTTTTAAAAGTAGAGATTTTTTTTTCTCTCACAAGAAAAATGGCTGAAAAGAAAGTATTTCATGGTATTACAGAATAGTTTGGGTTGCAAGATGAGGCTACTCAATGCCAGGCTGTCAGGGTTCCCTAAAAATATTTTTAAATCAATAAACAAAAAATTCAAATTATTACTGCAGAAAATTTCACTTCTACAGAATCCATGAAACCAAACTAAGAAATCCCGCTTTCTGAGAGTCTTCATCTGGAAAATGATGTTTGTTTTGTAGCAAATTTGGCCCTTAGCCTGATTTTGTGTCAAGTGGGAACATGATTGAACCTCCTTCAACTGTGTTGGCATAGTTAAAGAGCTGGACTCAGGACAGAGGGTGAGAGGAGGCTGGTTTAGTACTCCAACATTAGCACAAGTGTAAAAAGCTGCAAAGACAAAATGAATTAACCTCTGCAATGACTGGTGTGGTCTTTATATGGAAGAAAACAAGAAAGATGAGTCCGAGCTTATTATGCTTACCTGTACACTGGTTCAGAGGACAAAACTACAAAAATTGCTGCTCCACTTTATTTTACTTAATCTCCTTTAAATTCAGGCATTCAGGCCTACAGTTACAGATAATAAATAGAAGAGCACAACTCGAACATCCATTTTTCCAAATATGTGTCACATTTTGGCTGCAGAAACATGCGCGAAAGGGGAAGGACTACTGGGTAATGTGAGATGTGTAAATAACTTACTTTCCCCTTCCCTGGGTGGAGTTGTTAGGAAGTAGGAATTCATATATGTCTTCTCCCTTTATAAACACATGTAAATGCATTATTTGGAAAAAAAATCCTAATGGAAACCAATTAAAAGTAGAGAGCAAAATAAACCTACTCATCCTTGAGAAAGATGTGGTTGATGTTCTAATATTTCTGCCACAGGAGTTACATCAACTTGTGATAGTCTAAGTAGGTGATTCATCGTTTAAGTGC
The DNA here is from genome assembly GCA_013398615.1 of Brachypodius melanocephalos. Lineage (NCBI taxonomy): Eukaryota > Metazoa > Chordata > Aves > Passeriformes > Pycnonotidae > Brachypodius > Brachypodius melanocephalos. The sequence continues at coordinate 1,541,847 of VZSR01001685.1, read as the reverse complement.
AGCAGGATAGCAAGTATTTAAAAACACTTCCCAGAAAAACACAGCAGCAATTAAGCTGACCTGGCCTTCGATCAATACATTGGTTTTAATTACATGTTTCAAGATGCTGCTTTTAAATATCTGCTATTTTATGGTACAGATGAAATAACGCTTGTTTTTCCTGTGCATAATATTTACAAGCAATTCACATTGTAGGTATTGGAACAATTTTTCTGTGTTTCAAAATATTGCCATGTAGACATGCTCTTCATGAAACTCCAGCATTCTCGTGCCAGAATTGGAATGCTGAAAATCAGCATATTGTAAATTTACTGGTCTTAAACTGACAATCTTGCAGGCTTTTCTGCATGCATATGTAAAGCCCCTTCTTTTCTAGAGGAGGACTTGATGACCATGCCAAAGACTTTCAAGTTAAATAATAGTCTTGCAGTTCTGGAAAGTGATATGGCTCTGTAACAAATATGTATCTCCTTAGGTACTTATTAATCTTGATGCTGTACAGGAAAAAAAGGTACTATTTTTATTTCAAATGCTGAGGAAATGAAAATGTTTTTCAGTTAAGAATGGAAAATAAAAGGGGAGGGTGAGAGTTTGTCATTCACTCTCTTCCTATATTTCCTATGTATTTTATGCTCAATTTAAATTAGTTTTATTTAAAAGTATTTATAATAAACAAACTAAACCATTTTCTTAAAAATCTATCTCAAAAATTAGGTTTGTTGATATTCTTTCGCTCTTCAGAAAAACAGACGTATCTGATGAAATTAAATACAAAAATACTTTAGAATATATGAAAGTTGGAACCCAGCTGTGCTCCCTGGAGTTTTTATTTCAACCGCAGTTAAATTCAAAGGAAAATTTGTATTTCTTTATTTGGAACAGAACAGGCCCAGAGTTTCACTTTCAATAAGTATATGGAAATCAATATGCTGTAATGTAGTTTATGCTATTTTTCAGTTTCCATCTGCTGCCTTCCATTGCATCTTTTTGTGAGTGACAGCATAATAATTGCTGTACCAATTAATGCCCTTCCAATCCAACTGCATCATTACTGCAAAATAAATGTTTTGCTTTGTAGCAGTTTGTCCTGCTATGAAACTTTGCTTTAGTTATTCCAATCATCTAACAGCAGAAAAGGAAAAGCTGCTTTGTCATCAGTAGCTCAATAGAAGACACTGTATATACAATACAGGGAGTTGGCAGAATTTTAACCAGTGTCAATTTATAAATAGGACAGCAGCAATCATTTATTTTCTGCCTTAAATGAAAGTATCCTTTTTGATGCAATAATGGCCACTTAACTCATTTAAGACCGAAGCAGGGAGGGTTTTTGGAGAAACCAAATTTTTTTTAAATCCAGAATGAATTTGGAGTCTCTTTCTCTGCAACAAAATCTCTTAGAGGATAAAATCTTCCATCTGAAATAAGCAGTCATAAAAATTTAGTTCTTATCAGTAAGAGTTTGATTTTCTCTAGAGGGATTTCAAGGCATAGCTATAGTGCCTTTCCCACTCTGTCCTGTGTCTTAACAAAAACACTGCAAAGAATATCAGAGTTGAAGCACTTTGAGACAAGCTTCCCCACTCAAACAATATCCTCAGTGCAATCTCTGGGCCTCCTCTGGAGCTTTCACTGCTGTTGGGAAAGTCCTTAGAGAACACAAATCTAGATTAAAGACTGGTACTAGTTTGGGGAACTTTTCTGGCTCAAGAGTTGCATTTATGTTATCCAGTGAGAATTGTGTGAGGAAACAACACAGAGCTAACTCCTTCTTACTAACGTTTCACTCCTGAAACATCTGCTAGCTAATTGGGTTTTTTCCACCTTCGTGCACTATCCTTTTGTGCAGTGATAAAATCTCATCATCTTTGTTTCCCTGCTTCCCAGACTGCTCTGTTTATTGTGAACAACAAAATTGTCCAATTAATATTTCTAAAAAGGAACAACTGCTTTACAATGGAACATTGATTCACTTTATTTATTCTTAGCTTGCACTGATTGATTCATAGAAATTTTTTCTGAGCAGACATGTTTTTCTATAGCATTTTTAGAAACATCTGTACAATTGGAGACCTCTTGCAATCATAAAGTCTCAGAGACTCGCAAATACAAACCACAATACTAATAAAGACATCCAGTTGGCTTTAATTTAATGACTTCAATTTTGTGCTCATATTGGAAACAGAAATTCATTTTGGAAATGGAAATGTCAAATTTTATTTTCAAAAATACATTTATTAGTGTTACCCAGAAATATAGAAATTAATTAGAAGTACATCCTTTTGTTTGTAAAGTCATCTGTTCAGAGGTTAAGAAATCCCAGATGAAAGCTTGCTGTGCAGCTGCAAATGTCTTTATTTTTACCTAATGGCTATCTCATATAAAGTAATTAAAGGCCTGCAACAGAAGCTGAAACACAGGAGCCTCTGGTTCTATTAATTTTTAATCACCGTACTGCAGAAACATAAACTTATATTAGATCTTGCATGGGAAAAGCTTAGTCACGGCGTTTCAAAAGTGCTCCCGCATCAGACCTGTGAGCAGTCTGCTGGCGATGGCATTTGGTGGCACATTGCTCACAGGTCATCATTCTCCAAACAAACCATCTGGCAGGGAAACCAGCCTGAGAAAAAACCTGCCATCTCTTCCCCTTGGCTGCTTGTTCCTGCTCCTCAGCTTTGCCAGTGCAGAGATTTGTAGGGCTCTTGCAAACAAAATGACCAAAGAGCTTCTACAAAGCAGCTTTTCAGTCTCCACGGCTCAGCTGAGGGACAGTGAACAGCAGTGTCAGTACAGAGCAGAAAGGGAACATTTTCAGCTGATTTTCCACAGAAAGTGAAATGCTGAACCTCACCCACAGGCAGAGGGGAATTTTAACACAGGACTTGTACATCAGAGATGAGTGCTCTAACCAAAGAACATCCGATGAGAATACCTTGAATTCTTGTATTGGAAAAGAAAACAATGACCTTTATTTGATTCAGGAAAGAAAAAGGGTTGGCACCTATCTTCTGGTTAAGAATTTGAATTCTGAATCAAAAACAGAAACATCTCCCAATAAGCAGCAGTAAGGGAGCTTTTAAAGCTTATCCCTGGATCTCTTATCTTCTTTTTTCTTTTCATTTAGCTTAGTACTGCAAGTTTTCTCTCAGAAGTTGTGATCAATCTACTTATATGTACATCACTCACTGCTGTTACTAGGAAACGATTGGGTTTTTCCTCTAAAGAATTGTTATAAATAAGCACCATGCCATGAAATAAGATCCTTGTGTATACTGCCTCTGCTTCCAACATAATTAAGATCAGGAAAAATCTAATTTAATGTAATTTACAGGGTTACATTAAATTTTCTTGATGGATCATTCATATCTAATTGCTTTGGACTGCAGCTTCATTGCATTCTATAATCCTGAGACTAAATTTGAATAAAGGATGAAGCAGGCTGAATAATACTTATGTTTCCAAGGTCCTGTCCTGGAACAGAAAAAAAAAACAGGAACTTTTCCTCTGTAAGCCATGGAGGGGAAAAAACATCCCCCAGCTCTCTTGTTGTCTTCAGGTCATGAAATCTGTGTGAATCAAATTCATCTTATGCTGACTTCAGAAGAATTGTAGGGAAGAGTTAGTTTTGTGTTCTTAAAAGCAGCTATGGTGCCAAAGAGCTGCAAAATACAGAAACAGTCGTATTCTTCTTTCTCTCTCTTAACCTTTTATGGCCCAAATAAGACTGAAGCAGGAAATTGAGAAAGCTGTGGAACTTAAAGCCTTTACTGCAAAAACTTTACCCTTATCTTTAGTTTCAAAATCCTTACTGCTGACATAAAGGGTAACTTTGGAAAGACTGCTGTACCTAGGTCTCCATAAGGCTGATCAATTGAATTAATATTAAAATTATATTTAGGAATTAAAATAAAAGGAACTATAATTATAATATATTAGAAATCTATATTGTAATTATAATTCCAGTATATGATCCACTGAATTTTAACAAAAACATGAAAAATGCCCTAAATTTTGGAAATTTACTACTTAGAAGTCTTAAATCAACTTGGAACCTTTGGACTATGTTATTATTTTGCCACAATAATTTTCTCATTCTTTTATTGAAGTATATTAACATAGTTCATTTTTTAAAAAAATATATAAGTTGAAAGTAAATATATTGCCTAGATCCATTCTTTCCAAGATCATAACTTTTCTATTACCCATAGCTTTCTCATTTCCTTTGCACCAATGTGTTCTATTCTTTTTGTTATTATTTTCATAGACTGATGTCATACTGTTCAGCTTGAGCCTCAACCAGAAGTCTTGGACCTCTTGGCTCTGTTAAGTGTGCCTTAATGTTTTTGATCTGTCTGTCTCTTCTCTTTTGTTACATATCCTAGCAGTTAGGAGAGAAGTCACTTCTCCTCCTTAACCCCTTTGGTTGCAGAATGGCAAAAATCAGCCCTGTTGTGACATTTAGCATTTACAACCTTTCTTTTAAAGAACAGCAAGGGATGTGCTGGCTTTTGAGGCATATATACAGGAAATGAAAGACCTGAATTTAACTCTAATAGGTTCAGACTCATTCTCCACATTCTAAGACACTGCCTGAATTCCTTAGCTAGAAATTAGTGGCTAGAAATTAGTGTATTAGGGGCACTCTTCATCATTGTATTAAAGCTACACTATTCTGCAAAAGTGGATTTAAAATTAATTATACAAGATACAGCACATGACACAAATAGGCCTGAGCATAAGGAACTCTGTGTTTGGTAAGTCTCTTTACTCCTGCTTGTTGTCACAGGGATTGTTTTATATTCTTTGGATAAAATACATGAAGAGAATGAAGGAAAGTTATACCTTGACATACTTTATCTTTATTAGTAGGAAAGAGACAAATTTTACATAGGGAATCATGTGGCTGGTTTAGCAACTCCTTATGGTATTTAAAAGACATATTATTCTAGCGTCTGGGTAAAAGGAAAGCAAGATCTTACGTCCTGAGAAGGAAATGTAGCAGATTTGGAACACAAAATTAAAATTTAGAATCATTCATCGTCTCATGTTTTAGTTTGCATTAGATCAAGAAATAAAGTGACAGTAATTGTGATGTAATCCCAAATAAAAGTAAAAAATGAATAAAAGCCTTATTTAATATCATGGTTAAAAGTTGGTCAAAGCAATAAAACCTTTAAGAATGTTCACAAACATTATCAGCTACTGTGTAGCTCAAAGCTCACAGTCATCATAAACTTTAATTTGGTTTGATGCAAAAGCTTCTTGAAGCAGAAAACATTCAAACCCTTCATCTCAGTCAAGTTTTGCTAGCCAACGTCAATTTAACCCAATGAATAAATAGTAAAAATACACATAAAAATTCATCCTGCTTGCTTGTGCTCTGAAAGGGATTTTATGATCATTAACACGCCACTGGGAATTCAGATTCTGGTTTTGTTTTCTTCAGTGTCACTAAGATGTACCTTTTATTCTACTTTTCATTTAGTTGGGTTTTTTTCTATCTTGCTCCCAGCATTGCTCTGATAGTCTCAGGTTCAGGGGGAATCACGAGGTTTTTTCATGAAGTCAGTAACATGTTATGACCAAACTTTAGGAAAACTTTTCTCAAATGCAGTGAAAATCAACCTTGGTTCCAGCACTACTGGGCCAGCTGCTAATTGTTTTGAAACTTGTCAGCATGAGATGAATTCTTTCGTGTTTGAGTCTATACCATTGCAGCTATTCTTTAATATCTCTGTGGTTGACATAAAAATATGATTTTGCATTCCTGCAGGTAATAAATCTATTAGACATTTTTAAAAGCGGTATGTAAAACCATTTTGAATCCAAGAGTCAACATACATTTCTTTAAAAAAAAAATACATAGCATAAAGATATGCACTTTTAAAGTTTATTTTTGTTACTAATTAAATCTCAATTTCAGAAAGAAATATGAGGTAGGAAAACTATCAGGTTATAGAATTGGGTTATCAGGGTTACCTGAGTTTCACCACTGGCTTTTCACATGTGGTTTCCCATCTTGCTGATTAAAGCAATGGTTACATGACATTCACAAGCCCTCCTGGAAAAGCATCTGGCAGAATCTCTTCCCAACCAGTATTCTGCCATGTGCACCATATCCCACCTCCAGTTCGTTTGGGAATGACAGTGGTGCTGTGCTTACCTGACAAACTGGCATCGTGTTCAAAGGACAGTAATTAAATAAAGTCGCATTTGTGAGACTAACCCCTTTAAAACCCCTGGCATTACTTTCATGAGCAGTGCTCCAGGTGAAAAAGACGTGCGCTAGTATTTGTCAGTCCTAACTGACATAACTAAGATTTATTAAGTAGAAAATACACAAATATGACACTTCGAAATTCTGAAAAAGAACTCTGACCCTAAATTATGCCTGAGTCGGGTCTGGGACTTTGCCTTGGCTGGTAATCTGTGCCCTCAGCCACAGGAAATGCCTTCTGCATCCCGAGAAGGGCCCGGTGAGGCAAGGCTGCTCTCCGGGCAGCCTGGGACGGTATGAAGTTAATCCGCTGCAGTCTAAGTCCGTGGTGAAAGGCTCCAAAGCACAGTTACATCTCTTGTGTTCGTGCCTCCCCCCTGCAGGTCACAGCCTGGGCTCAGCGAAGGTGTCGCGGGCGCAGACATTTCCCAGCTACCCGTCGGAGCAGGCCGAGGAGCACCAGCAGGCGCTGTCGCTGGCCAGCAGCTACGCCTTCAGCTACGGCTCGGGGCTGGTGCAATGACAGCCGGGGCTGCCCCCGACACGGACACTTGAGCCCGGAGCCTCCCGCCGGCACCGGGAGCCGCCGGCCCCCTCTGCACCCACCATTTGCCGTGAAAACTGACGCCCACCAGCTCCAGCTGGGGCACCGCCAACGCGGAAATTGGAGAGGCGGCTTCCCCGAGGCAGAGGCTAAGTCTTTATTTATTTATTTTGCCGTTCCTTTTGTCGATATGTTCAGAAAGGAGGGGATTGGGGGGTTGGGGGGAGGGAGGGAGGAAGGGGGCCACGTCTGTGTTGTAAGAAAGTGGTGGAAACAAATGAAACTGTGTTGGTTGGTGTGAAGGTTTCTGCATGACCGGAGAAGGTCCCTTCTGGGGCTCCATTGCAATGGCGCATTTGGCACCGGGGCCTTCCTTCCCGCCCCCACCAGCAGGCCAGCCTGCCTTCACCCACAACCTCCGTAGGTCCTTGCCAAAGCCTACAGTTCCCGCTGGGGTCACTGAAATGTCGCCAGCTCAAGATGCAGCATCAGTGCTGCACGGGTCACCTTCAGATCCGAGTGGGTTCATTCACTGCCCTAGAGGGTGGTTGGGTGTTTCTTGAGCCAGACACCAACAAATACTGGAGTAGCAGGCTGATATGTTTTGTTGGGAATAGGGTTTGATGCATTAAGGTAAGGCTATTGCCTGGTCCAGCTCTTACCTTAGATTCCTGGGGCACAAATTCATCCCTTACACATGCAATTCTCATTATGCCCCTAAGAGCTGTGAACATCCCTATCAGCAGCACAGTCGTGTCCTCAGAACTGCTGCAAATTCTTCCTGTTCTCAAATTATTTAGGCAACCATGCCTGCAAGCCTAACTTTAAAAAGTGGGAAAACTATTCTTCAGACAAAAAAAATAACAAAAGCGGGCCACTTGCCCAGCTGGCAACCGCCTGTGCCATGGCTGGGCCAGACATGGTAGAGCTGAGCTCTGATCTTGTCTTTCTGGTCAGCGTTACTTTGATTTTCTGTGTTTCCTTCTCAGATTTCTGTTCTAGATGCACATTGTATCTTGTATGATCATGTGTCAAGCATCTGTTTGCTTTCGAAAGGAGGATGAGTACCTCTCAATGGAAATTTCCTGTCTTTGGAAGAGGTCTTTAGAAAACGAACTGTAGTAGGTGTTTGTGATCAGTAATGAGGGAATAAGTTGGAAGGCATACCTGTAGGTGGGGAATGAATTTTATCTATCCTGAACATTTAGATTTTTTGTAACTGTTATCAAATATTTATGTACTCCTTGTGATGCCCTGAAATGTTTGAAATTGTGAGGAGAAAAATCTGCCCTCTTGTATGATCTGAGGAGCCTTGTGTTCTGTTCCCAGTGTGAAACTATTGCCATGATTACCAGAGGGCTTCAGCTCATTGGTTGTTTCTCAGGACAGGTTGAGGAAATGTATCAAGGAGGAGACACATAGACTCTTTTCCAATTAAATAATCGATTTTATGTACTATAATTTAACTGAAAAAATGCTGTTGGGTTGTTTTATATATGCACATTATACATATATGTATTAAAAGGTATGGAAGAAACTTCTGGTTTTGATTAAACATTTACTGATACAGTATGGTCAGCTCTTCTCCAACCTTTTTCCTGGCTAAGAGACCTTGCAGACTTACAGCTTTCTACACCTCAGTGAACGGCTGCTGAATAAAAAGCTTTGTGATCCACTTGATTGAAACTGTTCTACCCCACCACACTCCTCTTTATTTATTTTTCCCTGCTTTTCTTTGTCTCATTCACTACCTCTTTTCCTTCTCACAATGCTGCCATACTCAGGAATAGAATGGCTCCCTACAGAGAGTATTTTGATGAGCTAAAATGAAAAACTGCTCTCCCACGCTGTCAGGGCGCTGTACCTACAGTTCTCTCAGAGCTGTACCCATCAAGGAAGCTTCATTCACACTTTCATTTCAGAAAAAGATTCGGTTGACATTTTGCTTAGGGAAAATTTCCAATTTGCAAGCATTTAATGCAAAATATGATACAAAAGGATAGATATTCTGCTGGTGTATTTTTGCTACTCAGTGCAGCTTTGCCAAATACTTGCCTTTTGGGGGAATGGTCAGTTACTTTTATTCCTTTGCAACTGGGATTCCTTCCTTGCCCTAAAATTATATCTATTTTCTTTGAAACTCTTTAGAGTAAGTTTTCAATATGTTCTACAGGTTTCAATGCTGTGTCCAAGTAACTTTCTTCCTCTGTGACTTAAATACTAGTAATTTAATTATTACATATGCTACATAGTCTAAAAGTGGCGAAAAGGCAAAACAGGAGAATATCATAACTGCTTTATAGTTCCAGTGTCCATATACTTAAAGAACCTATCTAAATTCTCAATCTAGTACTTAGCTGTATTTCAACAAAAAGCATAGGGAAGGTCTATATCATGTTCTCTTTTTGTTTCCTGGGGAACAGTTGCTATCTCTGGCTTTGTCTTCCTAGGCAGTACCTAATCATTGTCAAGTTAATGAAAATATAGATGCTATTTTCAAAGAAAACACACCAAAAAAGTGAGGGAAGGGGGCCTTATAGCAGTTTTGGCTATATATATGGCCATATATAGCAGTTTTGCTAAATATTTTGGTTTCATTGCATAATGCAACCATCTTCTTAACTTATACATTTATAAAATACCTGTGAGGTCTCATATAATACACAGAAAATTGAACAAAGCTGCAGAACACAACCAATCTATAGCAAATCTGACCTGATGGGAACCTATTTCTTGTAGACACCAAACACAAGCACACTAGAGTTTGAAAATAAGGATGCAACTTTACAATGCACTGTAACACACTCTAAAACGACTGGTAACCTGAAGCACAAAAGTGTTCAGGAGCCAGTGGATGCTGCCGTTAGTGCCACTCCAGAACAGCAGATGATATCACTGTAACATTGCTGTATTCACATAGCTTCCACAGATGTTCCTCAGAAAAGCTCTATGAGAACCAGGCAGACACTTTGACAACAGTTTGCCAGAAAATTCTGTTTTCATGGAATTGCTTTAATTCCTGGCATATGCCAGTTGGTAATCTAAGTGATGGCCACTGAGACTACTTTGTACAGCTCCTAGTGCTTCCACCAGAAGGAAAACTCTCTTTTGGAGCACATGGTAGAGCTGCCTGCCTAGAGACTGCAGTGGCCTTTAAACAGACCCAGGGACCGCATGGGACCCTGCTCCAGTCTCGGCTTTCTTCCTGTGCAAGGCACACAGATAATACGTCTACAACCCAAGAGTTGCTCTCTGCTTTCAGCTAATGAGCTGTGAAGAGATGGAGGGCAACAAAATGTTTTCAGTGGTAACCAGGTGCAGCTGGTACAAATGGAACTAAGCATTAGTACATGATAAAAGAGAAGAAATAAAATAAACTTTCGCTTTTATTTCTGGTTCTGAGGATGTGTTATGAATATATGACTGTGACCATGATTTACAGGTTTTTTGAAATCGCCCTTTGATAACAATATATTCACCCCTATGAACCAATAACACATGGCATTACTAAATATAGTTACTAATATATCTTAACTGTGAATATTATAGATTGATGCATGCTGGTACTTTTGATTTTGAAGTCACTTGGTGCAGAAAAGGTGAAATTGAAAGAGACTGCTAATAAAACATCAAATGGTGCTAAGGAACTTGAATAGTCCCATTTTTTTAACAGCTACATGTCATTACTTATAGTTTAAATTGTCTGTGAGTATACTTGTTTGAAACAATTTCAACTGCCTTTGCAAAGGGAAAAGAAAGGAGAATCTCTTGTTGCAGGGAGTTTGCTGTTTTATTGAGTAAATATTTAGACACTACTTTTTGTGGCAGGCACATGGTCACATGTATCAAGTTTTGTCCTTGGCAGGTTTTGCTGGGTTTGTTTTCTTCTTTTTTTGTTCCACAAAAGCTACAAGTCAAGCTTGAAAATGTATTGACAAACCAAAAAAGTTTGTTGAGGCATTGACAATAGCTGCTGTCTTTTGTTTTGTTGAAAGGCTACCATGACATTTCAGGAAAATACTTCATTCCACAACACATATATAGAAATCCTGTCAGGATGCAGAAAACTATAATCAAGTTTTGTTGTAAGTTAATAAGACTTTGCTGGAAGAGGGGTTGAAATTGAGTATCTGAGGGCAAAAGTGTTTTAAAGTGCTCTCTATAGCAATAATTTAGGTACAAAATACAGCCTTCGGGCACCCATTTATTTAGAAGTTGCTAAGTGCAGGCAATCTGTGACGACCCTTACCTGCTTACGGCAAAGAGAAAGAAAGGTCAATCATTAATCATATCTATGTATTGCATTTATCAGAAAAGGAATTAACTTCCTGCTTGTTCAGCTTTCCAGTCTAACAGGCAATGCTGTGAGGAGTAGGGTTTTTTGAGATATTTTATTTCAGGGAACTGACTAAGACCATCAGCCTGTAGCAATATAAAACTCTGATCAGACTTAGCTTACCAGCCACAAGTACTGGTTTTCATCTGGTAGCCTAGAAACTGCAGGATGGTTTTCCATTAGAAAATATAACTGTCTTGAATAGCTGTGCATTTTAGCATGAAATATAGAATTATTTACAAAATACTAAACAGGAAGGAGTAATGAGTTCCAATTAATCTCTGCTTTAGTGTTTAATATCAGTGTATTTTGGCTCCTTTTTATACTTGCTGCAAGGGAATGAGTGTGGCTTTTATCCACACACAGAATGGAGTGAACAGTGGAAAAAGTGTGAAAAGCTGCTTTTTGATTACGAGAATAGATCCAACAGCACCAGAAAACTTCATTTTTTCCATACATCGTTCAAATACTTGTGACTCTTTCCAAACACACTTATTACACAACAGGATATATTAGAATTTTACATTTTTCACCCCAAAGAACTAGTCAGAATGCCTGCCTGTGTTTTGTAAGTAGAAGATACTAACTGTCCTACACCACTGTAGTAACATAATTTGAAAATCAAAGAGCTGAATATATGCATTCTGCAGTTATAAAATCTTGCATTACATGAAGGGAGCTGTGTTTGTTCTTGATATTATACATAAATGCTCTTCATTTTTTATTTTAGATGGAAAGGTGAGGTAAATTGGAAACAAGGATAGTGTTATGGTGGAATGAAAGAAAATGCAAAAAATATTGACTTCCTTGTTGTAACAAGAAGGTTGTCTCCCTGTCCAGATCCTTAAGAGACAGTAAAAGGTGATGGGTGAAGGTGCTGTGTATTCAGCAATTATTTAAAATCCATTGTGCTTAGAAACCTAAATATTAGAATCTGCTGGAGAACTGGTGCTGTTGATGAATAAGGAAGTTTAACTTTGCAAAGATTTTTAGATGCCTATGCAGCTCGACAGATTTTTACAGACACAGTTAAAACTCATATGAAAGTAACCGAGGTTTAAGTATGGTTAAATATAATTAAAGCATTTTACAATGTCCATATTGTTATGAATATTGCAAGCTGTAATGGAGAAAATATTTCCTTTTTAACTGAAGGTAAGCGCAAAAAGTAACAGGCTCTCTAATATGGAGAAGTTAATCTTTTTAACTATCTAATCTTTTTAAATATCACATTTAAAGTCCCAAAGAATTAATTTAATTGGGATTTTTTGTTGCTTTGATACAGAAATCCTCATGAGGCTCAACAGATTTACTATGTTCTCTTACAATCCTGAGATTGTCAAGTGCATTAATATATTTTCCTGTGAGAGTATTTGACATGAATGATGTTAATTTTTAATCAGCTGACACATTGTTTTCAGTCTTTTTAAAAATTTTATGATAGCAAGACAGAATAGGCATAGAAAATAGCACAAAGTTAATTGGCTGATTTGGCAATTCCATATCAATAACCAAAATAAGAGTTTCAATTAAACATTTATTCTCATCACTGCTTCTATACTTAGAACAGAATAAATTACATAAAATAAAATTACCCTTGTGGATGTTAATTGTTGTATTTCTTGAGTTTCCATAGATGATATGCTGTGACAGGAGATATCCAGAACCACTTTTTTGAAATTGTTCTGTTTGAGATTGTTTCAAGGAAAAACAGAAAACACATGAAAAAAAAGTGCTATGACTTCTTACCCAAGAATGATACATGCTAACCTTTCATTTCTTTGAAAATCATCATTATACAAAGGTAGAGAAATTTATGAAAGAAAGTGAAAAATGTGGTAAGATATCAAGAAAAATAAAAACAGATTGTGTAATCTTTAAAAGGATTGGGAGAAACTGGCAAACACTTAAGCACACAGTAGTGGGCCATATTGAGTACAAAACAGTTTCCTGTAGCATTCAATTTCTTCATCTCCTTCTTTATCAGGAGCTGGAAACAATGTTGTGTGTTGTGTCTAATTCCCAGCTCCAGGTTTCTCTGTATGAATGGTCTGAAGCATGACAGGCTCATTTTTCCTAACCTGGCTGGAAGAACCAAGTACCAGTCTGCCTAACATGCATTATGCAGTATAGAAAAAACAGTATTTTGCACAACGCACTGCCACTGTTATCACACAACTTTGTGGAACTCACTGCAGCCAGATACTGTCAAAAGTATGACTTAGAATATTGTACAGCTCATTGAATTCTGGGTGATATCTTCCTTTATGATCCATAAAAATATGTACAGAGGTGCTCAACCTTTATTCTTCTGATTACAAAATGTTCTGACAGAGTTCTGTGGGAAAGTTCCTCCCATTACACCATTGTTGGGTAAATTGTAGACATTTCAAAGAAAATAATAAATGTTTGCTTAAGATAGTTTCATTTCAGAGGGAAAAAAGTTATTAAAAGATTAATTTTAATACATGCAAATATATCTAACATACATTGCTCTTTTCAAATGCACATATAGACATCAGCACAAACCAAAAAGGTATTGAAGAAATAAATAAAGATACTCTGCTTTTTTTTATATCTTAGTATGATAAGCTATTGATCACTTAAGTAATTTTATAAAATGTACTGGTTAATGCTACAAATTAATTATTTAATGTAACAATCTAATTGATTAAACTGCTAAGAGAGGTGTCAAACACTCTTTAGAACCACTGAGATGCTTTTATGAAATTACAAAGTTGTCTTTTTAGGTAAGCATAAGGTTAGAAGAAATATGTCAGCCATGGCTAGTAATTCATATTAATTATTTTATCTAATTATACAGGCTAGTAATGTGGATAGTGTGGAAATAATCTTTGGAAACTTGTGTTAGATACCTTTGTACATTTCCTTTGGTATTTCTAGCTCAAACATTATATCCTAAGTTATATGTAGGGATATATAACTGCAAGTCTGTAGCACAGACAGTAAGGTAAATGTCCAGCTTTATAAATCAAGCCTAATCAGGGCCAAGAAATTAGTCACAGCAGTGGCACTAGTCAGTCCTGTGGCATGGTGGCAGCCTGCCCCGGTAGTATCTGAGCTCACACAGCTGAGACTCTCTCAGTGTTCCTGACTCCCTTGCTTTAAAGGAAGTGTTGGCAAACTCATCACTTGTTTATCCCATGATAATCCAGATGCTCTTCCTCTTCTCACAACTCTGAATGCATTGTACTATTAGAAAAGAACAAGGAAAAAAAAGAGGTAGGGACAAAAGTAGATACAAGGACCCTTTTGGTGGAGGAGTGTCCTACCAAGCTCTGCAGGCTCTTCTTCATCCTAAAAATATGAGTTGTTTCTGTGCAGGAGCCCAGGGGAGACAGTGTGCTTACTTGTCTGATGCAGGCTGAGGGAGAACTAGGAAGGGTCTCCCATTTCCTGAGTGATTTGACAGGTGTGATGCTGGATGAACCAGCATTTCATGTGGCAGTGAAAAGCCTGGCTCAGTTTAGTGTTTGGAACTAAACTGCAGTGGGTCTTCAGCCTTAGGGTGGAACCTTTTTGCCTGAGATATCAAAGGAACAGGGGTCACCCTGAGCCCACACATCCTCTGACACCACACTCCAGCAGGGCACAGCTGTGAAGGTATGTCTTGTGCTCCAGCCCAGAATGGTTCGCCAAGAAAATGTGTGTTTTGGAAATGTCTTTTATGTTGCCTTACTTACACCTTGAACAATACAGTCTGAGAACTTGGCAGACAGCTTCTACTCCTGGGGTCTGCAGCCTAAAAGAACATTTTAGCACCTATCCTGTAGACAGACTGGCTGGTTGTGGAAATAACCCTTAGTGTCAGACTTACAAAGCTGTTCAGAGGATTAACTCCTATTGAGCATCTCAGCTTTGAAGGAAATTGCACTAGGGTGTACTCACTGAGGCAGGGTTTCAGCTACTGTAAATAAATACCGTTGATTTGGACTTTCACAGAGCTCCATAACAGAGTATATTTAAAGGAGCATGAAGCACATAAAATTTAAAAATAAATTTGAAAAATTGGAGTCCTGGTGCCCTGACATCTTTATGATTACAAAAATAATAATCGTCATACTTTTTAAAAAACCACATACAAAAAAGCACACAAACAAGTAAAAAAACCAAAAAACCCTACCCCTAGAAATGAAACTGGTAGTAAGATCAATCCTCTGAGCAATCCTCTGAATCTGAAGTCTTTCCTTTTTCTGAAATAATGTATTTTATTTGGAGCTCTCAGGAGCAAACTAACAAATGCTGGTAGCAGCTGTACTTCTGCCTGCTGTGTTTCCTTGGTCCTCTCCTCATGTCCCCTAGTCCTGGGGTAAGACCTAGAGAGGAGGCAGGTGGTTAAGTTGCATAGTGTGGTTAGAACAAGCTGTTTCTGACCATTCTTGAAAACATTTAGGTGCCTAACAGAGAAGGTGGCTGGGAATTTAGGTCAGGTGGAGGTCATAAAGAGGGGTTAATTGCTGAACTACCCTGCCAAAAGTGAGGGTGTGGAGGAGTCTAGCTTCTTGTGTTCCTTGGTGGGTGCAGCCCTTAAAACAGCCTGTTTCCTCACAGAAACATTGTTTTACCCCAAGACACACAGCCAAGGGAGAGCAGAAGACCAGCAGAAGGAGCAGTATCATGAACATATTACAGTCAGAGAAGTTCTTTAAGGTAAAGAAATGTGTCTGAAATTAATAAAGAAAATAACAGGTTCTAACTTTCACCTTGTTTCTTAGACTGTGAGTTTATTTCTGGTCCTGTTGTTCCAAACTCTGGTGACTGCCTTTCCCACTATCAAGTCTTTTTCAAAGAGATGTGAGTTTACACCCTTTAAAGTCTTAGTTGTACTATTAATCATTGAATAGTCCTTTGAAAACCAGATTTGAACATTTCCCTTTTTGACCCAGTGAAAAATACTAATTTTATAATTTTGGAAAAGGTCTTAATTTTCTTTGAATGAATCTCATACATTCATTTTCAAATCACAGAGGTGGTAGTTACCCTAGAATACACTTCAAGATATTCAACATTCAGTTTTTTAATATCACCACATTTTATTATATTTATTTCCTTTCAGCAAAGTTTCCAAGCCCTTAAAAAATCCATGTAACTATTTTACAGTTTACATGGTGTGCTGAGGTTGTTGGTATCCATGGTTGGGTCATTTTGCTTCACTGATTCTTTTTTCCTCTCTCTTAACTATTTGAGTAAGTGGTAAAGCATGAATTAGCACAGTAACTGTTCAACATAAAATTTCCAAATTACAGTGGATGAAGTTTATTCAAAAGAAATGAAAAAATTTCCAAAAGGAAAGGACAAATCTCTGGGAAATAATGAAATTAAGCAGCAATAAACAATGGTTTGTTTACACTGGAAAGTCTATTAACATAATCCAAACATCAAACAAACTCTTACTGGCTCCCAATCTGCCAGACTCATAAAATATTTAAAGAGTTCTAATATTGCATTTCAGATTGAGCTTTTGGAAGTTTCTCTCGTGCGTAGCTTACTAGTTTTTAAACCAATGAGAATGTTGATAAGATTGGGTTTGTTTTCTTTTTGGTTTTAATGTGTCACTTGTTCAGCTGCTGTTCACTGATATTACTGTGGTACAAAACTAAAGCTGTTGTTTTGGGATTGTTTTTTGAAAAAAACCCTTAACATATTGTTCTTACTATGCTATGTGTGATGTGATTTTCCCTGTGGATTATCCTGGTAGAACTAGTATGTTTATGGAATTTGAATTAAAACAGATTACATACCTGCAAAAGGAGTGCACTACAGATTTTGTTGTCTCTTCAAATCTCAAAAATAAGCAATTGTTTCAAAAAGACAAGCTGAAAGTACCAAGAGAGAAAAGAAATAAGGGCAGTACCACAAATAATCAAAAGAGTCTGGTATTCCAGATATTTAACCTCAACCTCTCCCCTTTTTTTACCCTCAGTAAAGCAGGGATGTATTTTGACTGTCTCTAAAAACAGTAAAACAATACCATCTCCTCAGCTTATGGATATTTGTGTATCAGGCCTCCAATTGAGATCTGTGTAATCAAATCCATTACATTGTTGTTTTGGCATTTTACTATCAGGGGGTTCATAAAAATGACCCAATGTTACAAGGTTTCATTTGTAAGGCTGTGCACAACAGTATTATCTGCTATGACATTTGATAACTCAGGAAATAAACCAACTTGTTAGTAGTACAGTTGTGTATCCTCATCAATTTCACACTCCAGAATTTGTATATCTGAAAACCTTCAGCAAGTGAAATTTGAAAAACAAAAAAAGAAACATCCATTGCAATATGTCCTCATTCAGGAGTACAGAAAATGAAAATAAGATGTTTTTAATCGTATATGGCATTGCAAACGGTTTAATTCTTCATCATAAATTGAAAGGACCCTTTAGTTTAGGGTTTTAGATTTTTAGCTGAAGTGTAGGATAACCACATGATGCTATTATTCCTCAAATAGTGAAGAGAAGCCTTGTGTCTGTGTTACTCTCAGAAGAATCTAGGCTCCTATTTTCCTGTGCACGTGAAGAAAGCTTTCCACTGGAGAGGGCTGTGCAAAATGTGCTTTTCACTGTCAGGCTGTGATGCTCTTCCTAGCCAGCCAAGCAGAACCGGTTCCTGATTTGCAGGCAGACTCATGATACCTCCACCACTAACCCCTTTCAAAACAAAACCCAAACAAAAACCCCAAACACCATATCCAGCAGCATTTTTACATATGCTTCAAGAGAAAGTGAAATCAGGCATAGATGGGCCAGGCACAGAGTTTGCAGTATGCAGACACAGATGATTATCAGCTGTCATGGTGACACCTTCATTTACTGGGATTCTGCCCTCAGTAATGCAGCAGATTTGTAAAAGGCCAAAAGATGCATAGATCCTAATTCTCAGGTCTGCCTTCTAGTTCTGTTCGTTTAAGGATTTATTTGTTTTTGTCTGTTCAATTTCTGTGTGACTTCTTCTGTAGGTTTCAGCAGAATATATACATCTGCACACATACAACTACATATGTATTGTTTTGTAAATGTTCTCAGTCATGCTTTCTTCTGCTTTGCATCATTTAATCATATACCTTCCATGTTCTCATTTATTTTTTGTGCAATTAAACCTTATAATAAATTATTAAATATAACCTGACAGTGACAGAGTCTTCCTGTTTTGTTTTCTTCTGGGCATGGGGGGAGTGAAGGAGGTGAAGGAGTGGGGGAGGAGAGCAGGGGGCCACACTTCAATTGCATCCCCAGAAAAAAACACTGAAATTATTGTGGTGAGTGGCAAGAAGCTGTGAAACCACAAAGCTGTCAGATACCAAGCTGCTGTTCATATTAAATCTAGGTTCAAGGAGCCCTGATACATTTACTTTTGTCATCTGAATAGCGCTCTTTGCCCAGCAGCAAAATAACACCTCCTGTGTGGAAAATCGTGGGTATTTATTATTCTGTAGAGCTCTCAATTTGACATGCAAAAACCATGAGCATAGACAACATCAAACAAGTTTTATTTCTCACCCTGTCACATAGGCTTCTCATACACATAGATTTATCAGACCGGATTAACTTCAGGTGAACGTATGCAGTTCCATTCTGCATATTAGAGCTATTCTAAAATTGATAGTCCACCTACTTGTACCTAGTCCACTTACTAGGTAAAAGTTTTTCAACTGCAGAAGGACAAATAGTCTCTAATCCTGTATATGAATTAAAGGATAGGGTAACTCTGCAGGCTGTGATGCAACACCAACACAGCCAGGGTCACGTCACTGTCATACCAAAGCAGCCCAGGCCATGCCCAGCACAGCCAGTTTGACCTTCCACTTCTTGCCAGCACAGAGAAAAGAAAGTCTATGCTGCAAATAAAAGGCCTGTGCTTTGATTACTTCATTCTTAATAAAGAACCTAATGATCTTTTCCTATGTTTGTGTGAAAACTTTTGCTGTTGACATAAATCTCCTCTGTCTGCCAGAGTGATGATTCTCAGCTGTATATGCCATGAAAATTGGATCTTCCATAACTGTTACAAGGAGGCTAGAAGAACATTAAAAGGAAAAAAAAATAAGAGGAAAAAAAAAGTTGAAGGACTTTTCTCAAAGCAGCTACTGCTTTTAAAAAATGGAAAAATTTTTCTTCAGATGTTGATTTATTATTGGGAAGTATGAAACCATCAATAAAAATGGGTTTTTGTCTTCTTGTTTTCTATGAATTCACTTCAGATTCAAGTCATATGAAAAAAAGAAGTTGCACCTTGAGTATGTTTCCCAGCTGTGTCACATCTGGGCCCTGGTAAAGCACCAGTGAAATACCCCCTTCCCCTCACAGACACTCTTCAGATACTGACACAGTCTCTCCTACATCCATCTTAAAACATGAATTATTCTGAAGCTATTGACTATGCTAAGAATTAGTAATTTCATTAAGACAACTTAATGTTACAGTGTCTGGGTGAACTGGTATGGAGGAAAAGTGTTTTCTGAAGCAAAAGGCCAATCCCTAGCCTAGAACTACTCTAGGAAAAGCTGCATCCTGGTACGAACAGTGACCCAACAGTCAGAGTGAGAGAAATCTGCTTTATAAGGACATACTGACAGTGGAGCTTATCACTGGGCCATACAGTAGTGAGATATCTGAGAGGTGATTGATAGGTGGAAAACCAGAGTCTCACATCCACTGTGAAAATGGGGTCTCACATCCACCATGAAACACACATTTCCCTAAACACACCCCCAATTAAGGATGTGAAGAGACAAGATAGAAGCAGTGAAATTGGCTCCTGTCTTTCCACGTCTAAACTTCAGAGCTTAAATAGGATTATTAAGCGGGGGGGGAAAAGACTCAGTGTTCCAAAACATAGACTATTACAATAAATTATTAAAAAAAAAAAATAAAAAAAAAGATACACTGAAACAGCTATCCTAAATCATTGTAGTGAAGCTGTACTGGAAAAAACAGGTAAGACAAAGAGTATCACAGAATATAAATTTTTGCCTCACTTTTACAAATGATGACTTGAGGAAAGAAGATATTAACAAAGACACAAATAATAAAGAGGCTATCAAACCAAAATAGGTAATTTGTTAATAACATGGAACAGAGTAGTAAATGTAAATGTAAAGCATTAAAGTATATTCATCAAAAACTAATGAATAGTAGTAATCATATTTTAAAATATTTTAAAATATTTTAAAATCTTCACATTTTCCTTCTATATAGTTTAAGATTAGACTGTAAGATTCAGGGGATATAAAGAGTAGACACAGAAGAGAAAGATCTTAATAAATATACAGTACAAAGCATGAGTAGGCTTCATCTCAACACATGATCTTACCAAGATCTGAGTAGAGTACGAAGTTTTTGATAAAGCCTCTGTGATCTTCCTCTTCTTTCTGGAGACATACATTTAGTCAGAAACATAGTGGAGGAAACTGCATCATATGTGATAGTATAGTCTAAAAGATCTAATTCCAATAGAATGCTGATATTGGTTACTTTCTCACTAAAACCAATAAATACAATAAAAATCCAGGTAGACTTGCAAACTGCAACATGCATGAGATTAGCACCGTGTCATAAAAGCCTGAAAAAGCACTTTGATTCTAAATACTAATATGTTGCCCAAAATTCCAGCAGCCTCATATATTGTAGTAGGAGAAGGAATACATTTGCTGCTCGCTGTTTTTTACCTTTGGAAGATGAGAGATTGTTGATCAGACCACTAGAGATTTTTGGCAGGCAAAACAGCAAACTTAAATAATGGTTTAAACTATTACTTTGGATCCAGCTGTAAGTCTGGAACATAAAATCAGAGGACAAAAAAATGCTACAAGATGTAGAAAACTTCAAGATGTCACCTGTTCTCTGTGCACAAAATAAGAATAGCAATGCCTAGTTTGATGTTATTCCTGACAAATCACCTTTAACATATTGTTTCAGCGAATACCACAGTAAGCATTTAGCTGACAAAGGCACTTGAGTAAGCCGTTTGTTTTCCCAATGTGAAAAAAACCAGACAAAACCCCAAAAAAGTCACTTTTTCATAGTCTGTAGAACTGATAGGTTTTTTCAAGTTTAAAATTTTGGTGAGAAAATTCAGGTTTTTACATATACCTTCTTTTCATTCTGAGGGAGATGGTAGATGAGCTATTAACACATCCATCCTCCTTCAGTATATTGTGCAAATTGATTTGTTACTCACTTTTTTGTGATAAGCAGTGGTGATGCAGAAGATCAGTAGGAAACCTAATACCAAAACAGTAGCAGAAATCCCTTCAGCTATGTAGATAATAAACCATTTGGGATCTCAAGTTGCTAAAATATGATTGCAATAAATAAAATTGGTATTTTGTAAAAATATAAATCAACATGAACTTTTTATGACAAACTAAGCTGAAAAATCAATGATTACATAAAGACATTATTCTGTGACAGCTCATGCTTGATATTCAGACTTTACAGCAATTTCCTAATTTTTAAAAAGCCTGTGTTATGCTGAACCAGCTCTTAACAAAGTTGTGACTGGGATGACCAAAGGTGACTGAACACAGCACAGCAGTATGGAAAAAAATAGCTATTCTTTGTATAATCCTTTTCTATGTCCTTCCCTCCTGTGGTGAGAAAGCAGTCCATACATAAGTGACTCAATATATGGTCAATAAAAGTTATCAGTCTACTTAAATGAATGTTCTTGGCTAACACAAAGCTGTGAGGAGCAGCTGACATCCCAGAGGGCTGTCTGAAAGCTGCCCTTCAGAAGGACTTCGATGGGGTGGAGAGATGGGCAGAGAACTGTCTGAAATTCAACAAAGTCAAATGCAGGGCCCTGAACCTGGAGAGAAATAACCCAACACACCAGGACAGGCTGGGGCTGACCTGCTGGAGAGCAGCTCTGCAGAGAAGGACCTGGGGTCCTGGTGGACAACAAGCTGGCCATGAGCCTGCAGTGCCCTTGTGGCCAAGAAAGCCAATGATGTCCTGGGGTGCATTAGGGAGAGCATTGCCAGCAGGTCGGGGAGGTGATCCTGCCATTCTACTCTGCCCTGGTGAGGCACCTCTGGAGTGCTGTGTCCAGCTCTGGGCTCCTCAGTGCAAGAGAGACAGGGAGTTCCTTGTGTGACTCCAGCACAGGGCAACAAAGGTGATGGAGAGTCTCTTTTATGAGGAAAGGCTGAAGGAGCTGGGCCTGTTCAGCCTCGAGAAGAGATGACTGAGAGGAGATATCATCAATGTCATGGAATGGCGGAATCAGCTAGGTTGGAAAAAAACTTTGAGATCATCACATCCAACCTGTAAGTCTGTAAGTATCTGAAGGGTGGGTGCCAGGAAGACTAATGAATCCAGGTTTTTCTCAGTGATGTTAAGCAATAGGGCAAGAGGCAATGGGCAGAAACTGATGCACAGGAAGATCCACCTGCATATGAGGAAGAACTTTTTACTGTGTGTTTGTCCAAGCACTGGGACAGATTGCTGAGAGCGAGTGTGGAGTCTCCCTCACTGGAGATAATCAAGAACCATCTGGGCACAATCCTGTGCCATCCAGGATGACCTTGCTTAAGCAGGGAGGTTGAACCAGATAACCCACTGTGATCTCTTCCTACCTGACCTTGTGTTTCTGTACTTGCAAAGATTGTCCCATAGGAGATACCAAGCAATCCTCTCAATGCTCAAGAGACTTTCTGTTCGGTACTGCACACAATAGTATCAGTTATTTTCTGCTCTAATTCAAAATCTGTTCTCTTTTTAACAAAAAAATTTCACAAAACTTTCTCCCATTATCATCCCCTTTTTTAATCACCTAGTATTGTACCTGCCTTGATGATGGAGGTCAGGAAACCTGCCACGTTTGTTCTAGCCTAAGCAAAAAGGCTTTCTTTGAAAATCGCAACCTAGGCAGGAAAAGTTAAACTTATAGTGACTTTGTTTGAAATGAATTGATTTCTTTGGAATGGAGTCATATCTTCAAATGAAACTAAAGAACAACCTGTAATAACTAAAGGTAGAGACAGACAAGAAAATGGCTTCAACGTATAAGTCAATTTATTCTTACAGTGCTCAAGTCTGTGGTGAGGCAATACTTATTTTTTAGGTGAAAATCATTGGAGGAAAGAACAGAGGTAATATTATCAGTCACGCAGGTGATCCACAACTCAAGTTCTCAGCTATTCATTGGTGAACAAGAGCTAAAATCTGTCTTCAGCTGTACTCCCTCTTTAGTGTTCTGTTCACTCCACAATGCAACCACAGCTGCCCCAAAGTGCTTCCATTGGGGTAGACAAAAAAGTTATGTGCTTAGGTCGCAGGCAAAGGAAAGCAATCAGTGTCACTGATGACAGTAATCCCAGCTAACCACCTGCTGAGCCATCACCAGATGGCTTTCCTCTCCAGGATCAAAAAGGTTCATGTCTTCTTATCTGGCTGTCCTGAATCCCACATGAGACTTGCTCAGGAACGCCTCTTTAGTATTAATGTGTTCATTGGAAAGGATAACAATAAATACTGATTACAGAAGAGTCTTATCCTTGAATCCAGTGCTATTTTACTGGAGAGAAAAAAGAAAGAAAATTCTCTCAGAAGTTTACACTGATGAAGGCATGTGACACTATATAGAAGGCTCCCTGATAGCACAAACCAACACCTTTGGTGTTATAACCACATATGAAATCGCTCTACTGCCAGAATGTTTTCAGCTCCTGTGTAGTTTAAATGACAGGATGGTGCATATACTTACCTCCAAATTTAAGAAAAATGATGTCTTTTTTTACCAGTTGTTATGCTACCCACCAGAGAAAGTCATTGTGCCAGTGAGTACTTACAGAAATATAGAAAAAACAGCCTGTAAGTAACAAGGAAAAAAAAATTGAAATTTTTATTTGATTTTCATCAAGGATGGGTGAATCTGGATAGAGTTGCAGATTTCAGCAGCATCCCCACCCTTCACTTTAACTGCTCCAGGCTCCATTTTTCTTTTTCTGAAGTTTCACCTTCGGTTTTATCAGGTCAAGATAATAATCTCTGAGTTAATGAGTTTGAGAGCTGAGATTATCAGCTGTCAGTTAAATATGGATGAGAAAAATCATTAGATTCTTTTTCTTTTAACTAACAGCAACTGAAAACCCATGTGCTTTTTCTCATTTAAAGTGAGCAAATCCTCCCTTAGGCATTTGTTTTCTTTAACAATACAAAACCTTTTGTAATTACTGACTAACATCCCAGTCAAGATTTTGCAGAAACATGTCAGAGACTTGTCATATGTCTCTTTAGTTCTTATGTTCTCAGCAAAGGTGTTACACTGACAGGAGGTTATTAAGTATATTTTCAGCATCAGTACAATTTCTGTTAAGTATTAGTATTTCTCTGCAAGTTTGGGAAATTTTTTTTGCAGGACACTTTTCAACCGACTTTGGTTTTGAGGAGGAAGCACTGATGGGCCAGAGTTGTTTTAGCAAGAGATTCAAGCTGCTCTGTCAAGACCTTCATGTATTTTGTCACATTTTGTTGGACTGGCATGTACGGTATCCTAACTGGATATCACTGAAATAGTTTGCCCCATAGCTGACAGGCAAAAATCTAGCATGAATGCATTCCCAAGTCAAGGGAATGGTGATTGGTTGAGCAGAGACCCACAGAGATGGTTTGATAAGTTGTGTTCATACTGAATGACTTCATGAAGGAAGCAGGAAGCCAATTTCACTCCTATCTTGGTTCTCCTCATCTCCATACTGCAGTTCTCATTTTTTGTCTACTTCCCATGGCCCAGAAGCACTGCTGTCTCCTTCCAGCTGTCAAGGAATGTATGATAACCCCCAGTGACTGTACAAGTACTTCCGTGCTTTTCATCTGGATGCTAATGAACATTATCCTGCTGTATTCAGCCATGGTGTGACCCCACCCTGAGCACTATGTGTAGTTCTGGGCCCCACAGATTTAGAAGGAGGTGGAGGTATTTGAATACGTCCAGAGGAGGGCAACAAAGCTGGTGAAAGGCCTAGTGCAAACTGTAGTGTAACTCTGACACCCTAAACATGCATGTAAATACAACCACTAGCCCATTTTTCAGATCTGAAACACACTGTTTTACTTTGCCTAAGAGAACTTGCTACCTTGCTTTCTTCTAAAGCGAGAAAAAATTATTAAACCTCTAAAAATGTCTGTGTCTTCAGAAAGCAGTAAATTCTTCCTTTTCAGTCCTGCTAATTTTTCAGTCTTTTCACATGACATGTCACATTCTTTCTCAACCATCTACCAAAACAATATGTGGATTGCAAGTCTGCTTCCTTTCTTCAAAGATTGTCTCAAAAAAAAAGAAAGCATGGTAAGAAAAGCACAGAAAATGGGTTCAGATGTGGGAATCTGATGTCATGGCTGATCTCCGTATTGACAGAGTTCTTAGAATGAGAGATCTGGTGAAGAACACATCAGAAATTATTCCAAACTCTCTTGAGCACATTCTATAATTATGTGATATTTGGCTGTTTCTGTAAGAGTTGTCCAACAGGAACTACGCTACTTTACAAATACATTGCTTTATATGTTCCAGGTTTTGAGATCAAAAAAATATTTGCAGAAGTCCAATTTAACCTGTAAATTCCTGTTTCTGGAAAACAACAGTCACAATATTTAGTGGGATAGAGTGGATAAACTTAGTGATGCTGAATTAATCTCATGGTTTAATTTTCACTAGCATTAAAAAACATTAAATGCAGCATGCTAATTTTTACTGATACACCTACAAGAACTGCTTTCACGATGCTTAAATATCTCTTCCTTTCTCTCTCCCTTTTCTCTTAACAAGAATTCCACACTGTTTTTCTTTGCAAAAATACATTCACCTCCAGACAAGGAGCAAACTGCTTCTTTGTACCATACCACCTCTCAGAATCAGCAGTTTTTGGACTGTTACCTCTTCTGAAAATAATCCTGTGCTCTTAATACAGCCTTTCACCTAAGATTCTTCCTCTTCAAAAGTTCTTAAAGTCCTCTCAGCAACAGCTTAAAAAAAAGGGGGGGGAGATTTCTTATCTTTTCTCTTACTCTCTCAACCTAAAACCTAAACAGCAGCTCTCCTCCTCTCCTCCCACCTTCTAGGCTCAGGATTTCAAAATAACTCTGGAACTGGGCAAGGCGAGAAGAATCGCTTCACCCATGCAGAATCACACCAAGAGGCTTAAAGCGTTGGAAGGGTTTGGTAGAAAATCCGAGCTGGAGCATGGCTTAGCTGTAATGCTAAGCCCAAGAAAATGACATGACTGAACTGGTAGAACATACACCAGAAAAAAAAAAAAATAGTGCAGCAAGTTTCTGGCAGCAGTTTGTTTATTCTAGCCACAACTGTTGGATCAAGCAGAGTAAGTCACTCATGAGTTTGTGAGAGACTTCACTGTCTGTGCCACAGGGTGCAGTGGGAGCTGATGTCTGCCCTGCTGTTTCTCTCCACTTACTGTTTTTCCATATCACACCAGAAATATTAACTGTGTGTTATGAAAAAATCCAAATGTTGAAGAGAAATAATAGGAAATCCTTGATATTTCACTTTCTTTGAAATTAATGAAATGCAACAAAATGCACTTAATAATACAGGGCGAGGGCTTAAAAAGGATGCAGTGGAGTGTTTTCTGAATCATAATGTACTTCATATTCTTCAATTTTTTTTCCTTCAATAAACAGCCACAACTATGTTGCCATTGCTAGAACTAAAAACCATAAATTGAATTTGTTTCAAGAGCAAAAGAAGCATGGAAACTAAAACTTCTCTTCTTTGGAGAAGAAATATTTAGTATAGGTAGAAATGATCATTCTGAAGGTTACTGTATTTTTTGCAACTATATATTTTCATTTTGCTGTTAAAAGAACTGCACTTGGGAGTAAGAAGGAAATATTTCTATGGCTCCACAATTAAGACATGCTTGGTTATATCAACAGAGTCAGGATTTTGAGATTTGAATGTTTAAAATTGTCAGAAGTGAGGACTTTTTGTCCTGTTTCCTGTATTTTCATCACATTCTGCTCATTTTCATGGATTTTTATGGTCAAGTATTCAAAGTAAAGCAGGTCATCATGTTTTTTCCCAAGCAGATTCTCCACTTCTCAATTAACCCTATCAGAGTTTAAACATATTCTGGAGTTGTAGACCGTGCCACAGCACTGCCAAGCACTCATGTATCCCCAGGTTCAAGGGCAGAACAATGAAAGCTGGACTGAATGCTGCAACAGGAGAAGGCCTGGGGTGGTGCAAGGATTAGGTCTTCAAATTCTACATTCTACAGAGAAGAAGAAAAACTAATTTTTTTTTTTTTGTCATAACAGAAAATAGAGGTAAAGGTGGAATTCAACCCATAGTTTGAGAAATTTCGAGTATCTGTGTGTTGGGACATGTAGCTCCCATTATAAGCAAACTGTGACAATAGTAACAGCTAAAAGCTTCTCAGCTCTCCATGATGAAACCCCTTACCTGAATAAGGTGGAGCCCAGTTTACAGATTTCTACATTACAAATATTATGGTGAATGGGCTCTTTGCCTTTGTTGGAGGACAGGTCTCATCCCCAAAGCCCTGCAGTACAACATGCTGATGGGAAATTCTCCTTGTACCCTCTTTGGAGAATACCTACCTCTTCCTGCAAACTCAGGCAGTCACTCCACTTCCAAAGTGTCCCCCTCTTGTAAGTCATATGAGGAGCAGCTGAAGGAGATGGGGTTGTTTAGCCTGGAGAAAAGGAGGATCAGAGGAGACCTTATCACTCTCCACAATCACCTGAAAAAGTTGTAGCCAGGTGGGGATTAGTCTCTTTTCCCAGACATCTAGTGAGAGGACAAGAGACTCCCTCAGGCTTCACCAGGGGACATTCCGGTTGGACATCAGGAGAAGGTGGTCAGGCATTGAAAGAGTCTGCCCAGGCAGACAATGAAGTCACTGTCTCTGGAAGTGTTCAAGAAACAACAGGAATGATTTAGTTGACAAGGTGGTTCCCAGTCAAATGTTGGGCTTGGTGATCCTGGAGGTCTTTTCCAGTCTAAATAATTCCATGATTATATTCTATTCTGTGACTGTTAATATCAAACCAGTTTCTCACAAACAGGTCTAAAGTCCTGTAATGAGATCAGACAAGCTTAAACCCAGCTTATTTTTGAGAAAACAAGAATTATTGTTAGCTTTGCTATCTTTTACATGCTGCCAATTGAAATGGGGTATTTAAATAAATCCTCACTTGTTACTGAAGAGTTACTTGATTTTTGTAAAAGTGCTAATGCCTCAGAAGGTCCTATTTTGACCATTTACAATTTTCTCCTTTACTTACCAGCCACAGGAAAACTTATCACATAGTTTTATTTCTCCCAGCAGCTACACGGAAGTGCAGTGCAAAGTCAGAAGCTGTAGTTTTGAAAGACAGTCCTGGAGTTTTCCTGATCAGAACAATCCACTAGTGTACATTCTTTGAAATCTAAACCAAAGCTTTGCTTTCCTGATGAGCAGCACAGAATGACAATATCTACCCAATCTACTTTAATCCTTTCCCACATAGCTCGCTGCACTGACTCTCCAATTTTACAAGGGCAAATAAAAGCAACCTCTCCTCCTGGCTTGGTAAACATGGAATTATTTTGTTTCCCAGACACTTAAAAAGCATCTGTTGAAAAATGCAAAACCCAGAAAAAACCTGCTTATAATTTCTTCAAGGGAAGTTTATTATCCACAATTCCAGTACAGTAAATATTAATTGACTTATAGCAGAATGATACTGAAATAATATGAAATGCTGAAAAACACAATTTGTACCTATCTATGACTATATTTCTGTGCACATTTAGACAAAACAGTCTTTGGAGCTGTGAGTCTGTGATGCCATTGCAAGGAGGCTATTTCTGTAAACTTTGAGTAGATGAATGTCTTATTAAGAGCTTCACCAAATAGTCAGAAGCATAAATTATGGGGCCAATCTAATTAAGCTTGGTGTAATCTTGTTCTTCTTTCACACTAGTTATAATAAGAAAATGGTTTGATGTGACCCTCAGGACATGCTTTAGTAAATTATGCTAAAAGACATTCCAGCCTAAGAACTGCAATTTTCCTATTCACAAAACTCATACCACCTAAATTAAAAAAAGTTCTTATCCATTCATACACTCTACTTGGGAAAAATATGTCTGATAATCTTTCTGTGGTATGAAAGAAGACTTCCAGACAAATTCAAGACTTCAACCGCATAGAAACCATACATATATCCTAAATAATTTTGACTGAAATCCCTTTGCTCTGACTTATTGTTTTTAGTAATATAATTTACTGTTTACTACTTAAGAAAATAAATGTTTAAAGGTCTGGAATAGAAAGATTATCAATTTTTCTGACATTTGGAACCACTTGATTTCTAAAGTCAGCTTTGTAATGCCTGTATCTCACAAGCTGGGATGAGCACTGTCATCTTGCTGAAGATTTTAATGCTGGAAAAGATTAATGATCACACTGTTTTTCTTACGCTGTAAAAGGATCAATCTTACAAGTTTTTCCATGAGATTTTTTTTAATTAGATGTTTTTAAGTTAAAAATGTCACTACAATATATTTTTAATGTGTTTGTCTCTATATGTGACAACAACTGGAAGGTAAGTAGGCTACCTAGGAATAAGTGATTCCATTCATGTTGACAGGATGGAGACTTCATTGTGGGTGTCTGTAACTTCAGAGAGTCTCACAGCCTCTGTGAAACAGAGAGTGAAAAAGTCTAGCCTGCAATTTTTTTATCAATGGAATACAGCACAGAAAATTATATTCCCTCTGCCTTTGGAGACTGGAAATATGATTAAAATGTTGAAATGTAGAAAGACAAAAGGAACAGCGTCTAATAAGTTTGCCTAAAATAATTAATGAAGAACTTGAAGATCCATGTAGACTGCAATCAAGGAGACTGAAAGTTACTGACAGACAAGGACAAAAGAGAGATAAATTCACTAAACCAAACAGAAGGTACAATACAGTGAAGCTAATTAACTCCTTACACAGCTTGCCAAAGACAGCTAAATTTCTATTACTGAAGTTGACTGCCAAGGCTGGATAATCATTTAAGTTATCATGTAAATTCCAGCAAGAATTTACTCATGGAACTCTAAGTATTATTCAAATTAGACTGAATGACTGCTATGATGGGACTCTGCACTTACAAAATAGGTTCCTTGAAGTGGAGTCCCTCAAAATTCACTACATTAAATCAGGTAATTTTTTTTAATATATACCTTGCAGATACAGACCTGCTGATTCATTCAGATCTGTTAGGGAAGAGGGGTAAATGGAAAAGTGATGGAAACCCATCCTCTCCCTGGAACACCATTTTCTTAGAGGTCAGATCCTTTCCTCAGACCACTGACTTCCAGCAACAGCCTGCTTTACAACAGACCACATACTCTTGCCAAAGACATCTTGTCCTTCATTGTACAGTCTTTGCTCTGGTTTTTCACTATGAGCAAGCTCTACTGCTACCCACATTCCTCTCAGGAGCGCCGACATCTCCTCATCTTCTTCTGGGTACATCCTTGCTGTCCTGTTCCATTACAATGCTACTCTGAACTCCAGGTGTTTCTCCTATGTAAACATAGTTAATAGGGAATTTTGTGTATGATGATGCTACCTCCCACCTTCCAGGGCATTTCCAGCTGACCCAAATGACAGGATCTTATAACAATCAGCCTTCTTCCCTGCTGCTTTGCCATATATTTGCTAGAAAATTTTACATTGCACATGTGGTCAACTGGGAACAAAGAGAGAAAACGTTTTCCACCAAGTAGATGAAAATCTTTTCTGTCTTAAAATTTATTAGTTAACTCTTGTGTTATATTTGCCAAACAATATATCCAAGTTTCTTGAGAATATATAATATTACAACATTGTAGTATACTATAACAGGTACATTACAAAGCCAAGGTTGCCTTGCAAATTCAGTGAAGAAATTCCACATAGAAATCTTGATATAACTGTATAATTTGCATGGATACAAATAATAAATGTTGTGTCAATAGTAAGAACTAGGCACAAACAGCCAAATTAAAATAGAAACAGTTTGGAGATTCTTGTCTTCTCTACATTCTGTCATAACCATCTTCAAACACAGACATCATGATTTTTTGTTCGTTTGTTTGTTTGCCTATATATATTATTTGAAAGTGTGCAGCAACATTAATGTATTTTCATTCTTGATGAATAATGTAAATATCTCCCCTTAGTACATTATGGTACCTTGAACAATTTATATGATTATATAAGGCACAAACAGTGGCAAATCAAGCCTACGTAGTTCTAATTAAATCTTCTAAGTACACTAAAGTATTCCAGGCTTTTGTTTTAAGCAATTGTCCCATTTTATTTTGACAGCAGCATCAGCATAGTTCTTTCATCCTCCTTCTCCTCTGTTCAATCACTTACTTTATTTAGCACCTTTCTAAACACAGCTTCTTTGCCTTCAGCCTGGTACATGTGGGATGAAAGCCTCCCGCTCCGAGAAACCCTTCCACGGGAGAAAAGCACACCCACACACCCTCACCCCTGCACACGCACTGCTCGAGGTGACACGCCACGTGTGAACACTTCAGGAATGCTAAATACAACTTTAAAGCTGCATCTGACAAAAATAGCACTCTGCCTTCCCACTGCTCATGCCAGACACTGCTGCTGCTGTTTGCTCTGCCCATGGTCACATCATCTCGCTTCCTGAACAGAGAGTAGGAGGAGGTGACAGCACTCAGAATAGGTCCATAGACCTCTCCTTAGTAAGGAAGTGCTCAGATGCTTGTTATCCTCCACCAGACTCCTTTGGCAGCATGTTATCTCACCATATTTTGCAGTTGTACCTATGTCTATCTGATGTTAGATATTTAAAGGAGAAAAAAATGCAAAGTTTCAATATTTTTCTTGGAAAGCAAGTATCAGGAATATAGGGGTATAAAAGAGTGTAAACGAACTCTCCAGGATTTAAAAAAACCAAGGAACTAAACTAAAATTGTGCAGCAGGGAAATAGTTGAGAAAATCTTTTGAAGGAATAATAAGATAATGGTACAATTTCACCCTGTCCTCTCCTGCCCTTGCTACAAGCACTTAGAAGTCAAAAAAACTTTTGTGTGAAAGTTTAGTTCCAATTCAATGGTAGAGATTTTCAGATTTTGTCCTTTTATTTCATGTCCACTTCAGTTTTGTTTGGTTTGGTGTTTTGTTTTTGGTTGGGGTTTTGTTTGGTTGGTTGGTTTTGGTTTTTAGGGGGGTTTTGGTTTTATTTGGTGGTTATTGTTGTTGTTGTTTTGGCCTCCAATAGTATTAGTTGATACTGTTTCTTCATAGATTGTTTTATCCCATTAGAAAGTAATGATCTTTATCAGAAATAACTAATAACCTTAGCAAACTTTTCAAAACTACAAAGCTAGCTCAGCTTCACAGCTGAGATCAGTTCCCAGGTCTCACTCAGTTTGCTGAAGCTCCTCACACAAACACAGTTTTCTTCCTCTGCTTGTAATAAGCAGTGACAAAAAGAAATAATTGCACATGACAAGGAGGCTTAAAATTTTAGGAAAACAAACTTTCTCTGGGGCTCTTCTTTTCACCAAGAAAATCAGTTTTTAGAAGAGAAAATATTTTGAGTGACCCCTTCACCCTTCCTGAATAGACTAAATTAGGCAGTATACTTAGCTCCTAAACTAATGTCTTCCAACTGTATTAGCACATACTACATAATTTTGTTGATTTTTCTAAAAACACAGGTTTGCCTCTCTTTTTCAATTTTAATGAGTTACTGACACCAGTTCTACAATTAGACCAGAAACCAGCAGTATTGTTGTGTTTGAAGAATGCATTTTACTAATAGTAGCTGTTCGGATCATAAAAGTTAAAATGAAAATATTTATATTTCTCTACCATTAAAACAGCTCTTTAAATATATATTAAGTTATATTGTGAAAAATTTGGTGAATCTTTGTGTACAAATTATTCATTCTGCACTTATACACTAAACTTTCTGCATTTATACACTAAACTTTTAGCACACAATTGTAATTCACCTGCAAATTCCAGTTTATTTGTATATATTCTATTACTCTTTGTTGTTCTTTTTTTCCTGTTCTAAGATGAACTTTAGTTGCCTAGAGTGCAAGGAAAGGGAGACATCAAAGAGAGGGAGGGAGAGAGAGAGCACAGTTCTAATAAGAATGAGAAAATCATTCTCTCTTCAAGTGAAAACACTCATGAACTTCCAGCAAGGAGAATTTGGCTGCTGGGGAAGAAGTCACCTGTTAAAAGCATATAATGCACTATGACAAGACTTACCTGCAGAAGAGTCATAAAGATCTGAGAGGTCAGATTTGCAGACTTTCATCCTGTCCAGGAATTTCATTGGTTCAGGATGAAGAGAATTTTACCAGCAACAGGAGTTCAATGAGCAGACAGGAGCCACACAGGATACTGTGCTCAGCCTTCACCTGCTGCTGATGGCCTGTGCTGTCTCAGAGTGAAAAATGGGAGGGAAATGCTGTGCTGAGACACTGCCTGTCACAGCCTGCACACGTGTGTGCAGTTGTGCCCAGCTACTCACAGCTTCCACAAGGCTCTTCAGGGGTGTACGACAGGCAGAGCAGAGGATACCACAGTTGAAGCCACGGAGAAGAAAACAGGCAGGGGAGAGGGGAAGGGAAGGGAAGGGAAGGGAAGGGAAGGGAAGGGAAGGGAAGGGAAGGGAAGGGAAGGGAAGGGAAGGGAAGGGATGTGAAAATTAGGATTAGGCTGGATCCTAAGGATGACTACTAGAACCAGTGTTTCTCAAGAGTGAAAGCCACTGATGCCAAAGTAATGGATAGGGGACAAACCCAAGCTCCCTAGCCCCAGAAGTCATATAACACCCAGGAGTTTGGCATGAGGACACACTATGCAGATTGGATGTCTCGCTTCTCATGTCCTTTGAATGGATTGTTTTATGGGCTGAAAGTATATTGGAGAAGATTAAAGTATCTAACTTGTTTCATAATAAGTTTGTTATGCAGCTTGGTATCAGGTAAGAAAACAGAAGAAATCAATATATCATCAGTACTTTTTACCAGAAGTTTTCTTCCCATTTCTTTTTGTCCTTATTAAGTTATAAATTATATTACTGTCTTGCAGGCCAGCAGAAAGAAAGGTTCATCATTAGAAATATATGCAACAGCAGAAGCTTTTGCAGATAGGAACATTTCAGACATCAAAAAGTAATCACCTCTTAGTGATTTCCTTTAGAGTATTTGGAAGTTTAAATATCTGAATCTGTAATTTCTTTTATCCTCTGCTTTTCATCTGCCTCTGTTCATTTCACAAGTTAACTTGTATTTCCACAAATAAAATATTATTCTGTCTGTCCTAGACAAAACTATGTCCTTAATTGTGAATACTTTAATGCTGTCACTGTAGACTTTCTATTTTCCCATGCAATTGCATCCTGTGATCATTTCCAAATTGCATTATCTCAAAATTTCATCCATCACATTTACAATGTGGGAAACAAAGAACAAAGTTACAAAACTCTTGGATCTGGATTTAACTACTGGATGTCACAGCAGTTATGTTGGATAGTAGAGATAATATCATATTTTATTTAAATTGAATTTCCAAGTGGTGGCTGCAGTGGCATAAAATTATAGAAGAGCAGCTGAGAAGATGAAGTGATTTTGGTTTATAGAGGTAGCAGAATACTTGCTCTCAAAAAAAATGTTTAAGCTGTTAGATTCCATTTATGCCCACTTAGCATTTCCCTATTTGTGTAGGCACAATTGGAATGGTCACCCTCATGCTCTGTTTTCTTGTTTTCAAGAAAAAAAAATCCTGTCCATATAATTGCACACCTTTTCCTTGTCAACCCAGTCCAATTCCTCGCTCACATGTGGTTGTCATCTCGCCTTGCTATTACAGCTCTCCTCACCAGTCTGGTGTCAGGGGTGATTTTCTCCTCTGTGCTCAGGTGAATCCTGTCTCTTTCTAGCATTCCTTGATCAATAAAAGAGCCCATGGTGATAAAAGGCAACTTGCTGTTGACACTAGCCATGCAACTCAGTCCTAGCTCATGGAATTGTCCTCCTTTTCCTAGGACCTTTCCCTTCTTCAGCAGAATTGAGAAGAAGACACCACCTCAGCTGCCTATGTCCTTGATCATGCCCTCTAGCACTGTGTAGTCGTGCCTGAGACGCTCCAGGTCTCTCCTGGACTGCCCTTTGGTGTATGTGTGAAAAAGCAGCGAGGGAAACCTCAGCATCCTCACTGCAGCTCCCTAAACTCTACCCTGGCAGCAGCAAATCTCCCCAGGCATCAGGATGTGTCAGCAGATGAGCAGACAAGGTAAGGGTCATCCCCAAACTATCACAAAACAGAAAAAGGTCAGGTAACATCTATAGTAGCCATCTGACACATGTTCATCAAAGCAATGCTCATATGGAACATATAAAACACGCCTTCTAATTTTATCTTACTTCGATAAAAGCACAGCAGTCCTCGTGGGTACTGAATGTTACTGTTTTCTTCTTAAAATAGCACATTCCAATGCAAACAAAGTAACCAAGAGTACCTAATAGCATCATTATTCTTAGTAACTAACTGAACATTCAAAATGGTAAGAATTAAAAAGAAGAAAAAGGAAAGGAAAAAAAGCAAAAACAGCTCCTCAGAGATGACTAAAAGGATCAGGATGCTCTGACTGCTAGCCAAATAAAATCGAAAATGTTATATCACATTGTCTATTTCCAAAAGACAAATTTTCTCAGGTATGTCAACAGAGAGTTATATAGAAGACAAAGGAAGCATTTTTCTGCTTCCGTTAGTAATGGTAAGGCCTTAGGTGGAGTATGACTTCATACTATTTATCTTATTAAAATGAGGTTTTACACAAATGGGAGAAAATTCAGATGAGACCAAGAACTGATTAAATTTAGAATTGTGAACTGAGAAGTTGAAAGAACTGTGGTTTTTTGGTGCAGAGATATCCCAGCAGCATAGTATCATAAATGTCTTGGGTAGGAAGAGACATTAAAGATTATTTATTTCTACCCCTTTTGCAGTGGGCAGAGACAACTTCCACTGAACCAAGTTGCTCAGAGATCCATCCAGCCTGGCACTGAACATTTCCAGAGATAGGATATCCACAACTTCTTTGGGCAAAAAAATGAAAGATGAAGGCTGGTAACATGACACTTTCTTTTTCTTTTTTTTTTTTTTTTTTTTTTTAAGAGGACTACAATTAAATAAGTCATTATTAATCAAGAGATATCTAGGTTAGATATAATGGAGAAAAAAATCTCCTTGTAGGGCTGGTAATGTGCTGTAGCATGACTTCACAAGAGTTTTATGCACGCATTTCCAACATGGGAATTTCTCAAACACATTAAGGGTATGCTTCTCCTGCCTCAGAAGACAGAGATGAGACGAATTTGGAACATCTCTTCCAGCCTGAGTTTTCCACAATTCTATAACTCCTTTTGAATTAAGCTTTTCCTTCAGAAAGGAAGAGGAGATACCTCTTGTACTCCCAACAGGGCTGGTTTTGTTTCTTTCCTTTCAGCATTTTATACTGAAGGGGCATCCAATCTTTAGTTCATCGTAAAAGATAAAAAGTAAGAAAAGCAGCATTTAACAGGTCAATAATCACAGCAGAAGTGTGAAAAAGGTATCTTCACTTGTCTTCATCCTTTTGCTTTCTAATTAGGTGCTGAGAATGTGGCTGACACCATGTAAGATACAGAGATAATTCTGGCTCTGGGGAGCTCAGCATCTAAGAGCCAAAGAATGAAGGTCCCTCAGGATTAGTTCTTGCATCCATGTCTTCCATTTAAAAGTCTGATAATTTTTCATTGTAGACCTATGAATCACATTCTAAATTGAGACAGAGATAAATAGAAAGCAAGTTATTTCAGGTGAATAGGGACTTGAAAAAAAGCTGTGCAACGTGCTGCTTTTGGCAGGCAGAAGAGCATTAATATAGAAGTAAGTGCTGAGTGGCATGGATATCATCACACTAGCCAAGAATAGAAAAGCTCTCTCTCTGCTATCACAGAAGAGGTTGATCACTCTATTTAAAAAACGGGAGTACTTCATGGTACATCTGGCATTTAAATACTCTGTTAATGAACTTCCATTCTTATTCTGAGTTCCTAGCAAAACATATCCCCTGAGAAAATGGTTCATTGTCGCTGATTGACAATTTACAATTAACCCACAAATTCAAAAAAAAAAAAAAACCAAACCAAAACTTCAGACCCCACAATTCCCAATTAAAGAACAGAAAACAAAACAAAACAGAAAAAAGAGAGAAAAAAAAAGGAGACCTCAACCCCCAGACCCCAAAAACCAACAAAAACCCCCAACAATTATGCAACTCTGAATAATTCACACTATGGCTATAAAAGTCACTACATCAATATAATATTTTTCTCATTCTACTCATGGCATGGCATGGAAATTTTAAAGTCAAACTAGCAATATTTTAATACCTAACTGAAATAAAATTTCTGATAAAATTAACAGAGTTTTCCAAATATATAGCAATTCTTGTAAAAATTAGCAGTTCTTAAAAGGCAAATATACAAACACAGGACAAAAATATTCCAAGTAATTATAACTTCATTTTTTTTTACTGTAAATAAACATACAACACTGTTCTGCCATACGGACCAGTTTTTAATTAAATAGTTTACATATAATATAATTCTTCACTGCTGAAGACTTTAATCTTTCTATCTAGATGTGTAGCAAAGGCATGGTTCATAGTAGATCAATATCAGTTTAAGATCTCTCTAATGCTGTTTATTATATTTTATATTTTAAGTTAAATTTGCATTGTAAATTTGCTCATCGTCCATTCTGAGATTTCTGATCCAATTTTAGCTGAATGAGTTCTGCCTCACAAAGCTCTTCACAAATAATTCAATCATTTCTGCTTCTGTTAAATTTGAAATAATCAACATGCTAATTACATTTCAATGAAAACTTTGAATCTCTCAGTTCAGGGACTATTGCATTTTGGAGCAATGCAGCCTCGAGAGCTAACTATTAATAAGGCCAAGTGGTTTTGGAAGGATGTGTGAAGCACATGAAGCCAGATGAACTTATCAGTACTTCTGAATGCAGTATGAGTCAGAGAATGGTTTGTGGTTGTGTAGGAGGCATTAATACGGTGGTCTGGAAATGGGAAAATTATTGCACTGAACAGCAGCTGACAAAGAAATTCTTCATACTTTCAATAAGGGCAAGACAGAAAAGGGCAAGATTGCCATTATGGGCAATGACAATAGAAAGTTCTAACCAAGTAATAGTGGTACATCGTGTATCATCACAGATATGAGTGTGCAATAGGAAGAAAATTTTGTGTAGTGTCTATACAGAGAACTTAAAATAAATCCGTTAAGTTCAACAGAGCCCTGGACCTGGAAGACATTTTGCATGTAAATTATCACTAATTTATTTTGCCAGACTGGGAACAAGAACGGGAATACTCTTCAGATCTGAGAAGTCTTAAGTTCTAGATGTACAGATATTAATGGAAATCATATTTTGAAGCCAATATTTGTCTGTTGACCCTGTCTAAACTTTACTGTTTATACACTCTCATTATAATGCTCCATGGAGTCAAGTATAACAGACAACAGATGAAGAACTTTGAGGCAAATGTGTAGACAACATGACAAAACCTGAATTTCCTGGCCAGAATAATTCCTTAAACTCTTTTTCTGTAAATTGATACTTTATTCATACTTTTAAATAGCCCATCACAGATGAGTAACTTTTGTATTGATGGCTTTAACAGAACAGAAAAGAACCAAAGTACTAAAGACAGGTCTGGAAAAGGATGAAATAAACAAATCTCTCCATACCTCAAGTGGCCAAAGGTAAACAAATACCCAGACAAACCAGAAAAAGACAATGAACATCATTTGAAGAAAAAAGGAATTTTCCCAATACCTCTTCCAACGTCTTTATAAATTCTTTCAGTTTTTCCTTTTGATGTGCTAAAGACTATAAACATATCCTTTCTCTGTATACATTTCTTTGCAAAAGTTAATAGTTAAAAACAAAATAAAAAGATTGCAGGAATTCCTACTTCTGCTTTGCTGCTTTACCATGGCTGACAATTGGTGAAATGTCACCAGTTGTTTAATGTGTTTTGAGTGGTCACCTGGGATGAAAACTATGGGATGCACCTGCATACAGCCCTGTCCAATGGACTGTCCCAGTGCACCACTCTCTCTCATTCTTCCATTTGAAATTAAAGTTTCAACACCTGCAGTTTCAAATACCTTCTCTTCCAGTCAGCAAGTGCATGAATTAACATCTTTTCAATGATCAACAATTCCTGTGTGACATCTCCAGTTATAATATTTCTTCTATTAATAGTGACTTTAATCTCTGCTCCTCATATTTTATACTCAAAATCAGTCTTCAGACACACATCCCAAAGCATTGTACATAAGAAACTACAGATCACTTTTAAACTGTTCATTAAGAATGATGGAATAGATACTGACTACTCTTACATAATCAGTGTATCTTAGAAAATAAGTAAAGAATTTTTTTCTGAAAGTGTGATTTTTGTCTGCTTAGTACAGGAGGATTTGTGACTCATAAAATGTGGTAACACTGAGAATAAAAAAAAAGTCCCTTGAATTCAGTTCTGAAAACTGTTGGATATGTGCTCACTCTGCAGGAAGAAAAAGAAAAGAAGCCTCAGATTCACCCAGCTGGTAAGTATCTTCCTGAGGGATAACTGGAGTGTTCTTTACCCATACATTCATGTGCAAAAGAGGCAGCATGAACTCCCAAGTTCTTTGCAATTATGGTGCAGGATTTCAGCACTGCATCCACATGTAAGAATATCCTGTAGCTACATAACATGTGGAGTTTCTGATATAATATCCTGAATATTATTTCATTTCTGTCAGTCTGTTTCAGTAACTGTTTCAGTCACTGGCCATAATGAAAGCATAGATAACGTATGACAGTCTGCAAGAGTTCTCTCTCACCTATTTCACAAACACCATAGGAAACCTCCATCCAAAATTCAAGGCAAAAGGAAGAATATATGTCTAAGATTTTTTATTTTATATTCTGATAAATCTCCAGAACTAAGACCACATCTAGTTAAAAAAAATAATAAAAAAAAATCACTAGAAAAATTGTATCAAAAATTTTATATAAATAGTGATTTATCACCAATTCTAGGGTCTTCCATCTACCAACAAGTAGGACAGTATACCATTAGAAGATCCCTGTAATGAGAGTTATAGTCTCCCGTGTCTCCTAGGATCTCAGGTCCTTCTACCAATTTAGCCATGGTGGGGGTTTTTTTGGTTTTGGAGGGTTTTCTGGGTTTGGGGTTTTTTTGTTTTTGTTTTTGTTTTTGTGGTTTTTTTTTTTTTTTTTCCCTCACTTTCATCACTTATTTAAAAAGAATTGTGTTCACCCCACCCAGACCATGGTGGAGTGAATTGCTGTTCTGTGACCAGAGACTGAACCATGAGGAAAGTCCTAAATAGAGTTTCTCCAGTATTATTTTGACACCTCAGACACTATAAATTTGTTGTGACCTCTTATTCACTCAATAGGATCTCTACCACATATTAGAGTGTAACCACCATGGACATTATTTTTATAAAAACACCTTTACTCTAAAAGAAAATAAATAGAGATATGGTAAAAACACTAGGAAAAACATGCTTAATGTTTTTCAAATACCTGATTTCTTTCTTCTCTTTCTGTTTCTGTTTTGAAAAGCAAGCCATGATCCCCAACCACTTTTAACATCTTGATCTTGTAGTGTCAGGGTTTTGTTACCACTTGAGTTCTGGATCTAGTGACACTGCTGTCAGCACTAAATACTCCTTGAAATCTTTATTCATTAAGAATCAGCACTCAAGGATTCCAACTATGCTGATCAGAATCACACTAAATTCTCTCACTTTTTATTCTTCCTTTTAAAAATTATACAAAGCACATGGGAAAGCAGAATCAGACTCACAACCTCTGTTGATTACCAGGAATGAAGCATTAGAGCAACTTTGTACAGATTGAGTGCAGAAACATTCATTCTTTTGCAAGACAGCAAAAGTTAATCCAAGATACTTTATTCAAATTTATGCAAATACCAGCAGATATGATTGACATGTGAAGAACATTTCACATTTAGTCTAGTTAAGAAACCTCCATCATGAGCATAATGCCATATGGCATTATTTCCATTTATTTCTGCTATTTCCTTTCAATGGAAATTTTGAAAGCCAATCATATATTCTACATCTATATTCTGCTGTCAGCTGTCATTGAAGTATGCACTGCAGATTCCTCAATGGCATAGTTACCTGCAGAAGTTGGTGCAGGAATGTCTCTGTGTCCAACAGTAACAGGTCATTATAGATAAATCCTGACAGTTTTCAATGCCTTGGTAGTGTGATTTAAATTATAAACCAGGTTTCAGTTTTGATTGACACAAAAACCTTAATAATACCTACTTAAATTCACTGTGCCAATTCACAGAGCAGCTTAAGTTTTATTTTGAATATATGTGTCCACAAAGTTGCATGCTTTTACAGGCACACCACAACGTTAGCTCAGCCAATCAATATTGAAAACTAAAAGCATAAATTACAAAGCATTAAACACCATGCAAATCACAAGAAAAAAAATAATCTATTAAATTTTTTGTTGATTAACTGAAGAAGAAGAAAGGGATTTTGCAGTGAGTTGTTTATTTGTCTGGGGGACTGTAGATAAATTAATGCTTTTAGAAAAATGATGTCTATTGGGAATCAATATTGTATAAATCCCAACAAAAAAACCCCACACTGTAATTGAAAAAAAGTTTAATTACCTATAAAGTGATCATTCTAGTATGCTGACCAGATTTCTTTATTCCATTAAAAAAAAATACCTTAAAAAGCATTAAATATACCAGGGCCCCAATTATTTTCTATGTGAATCTTTTAGAACAAGATCCATATACAGTAAAATATGAGACTAACACTCAGCTTTCTCAATACTCTTACCCTGGTGAAGAAAAAAAAACACTTTAAAGATGAACAGCAATGTCCTAATTTTACAGTGTGGAAGACAAGAAGAAGTATGTGTCTGGTGTCAGCAGCAAGCTAAAATACTGTCTACATGGATGTGAATTTGAAGTTTACTGTTTATTTAATCACAGCAACATGTCATCCAGGAGTTAAAATACTTGGTACTGACAAAGGTGCTGGTAAAGTAACATAAAGCCTGACTGGCAACAGTTCTACTATGAATACTTATAAATAAATACATTCTCTATAGAGTCTTATTTTAATAACATATTTAATTTGCAGTGTAGATTAAAGCTGGAATATTTCTCTTTGCTGGTGATACACTTCATTCCCCTCAGATCAGATCATGTTTATCCGTATCTACCAGGAGCTGAACAGGATTCTTCTCAGAAATCTTGATTCTTTAAGTGGAAAGAGATTCATTTCCATTCAAAATTATTATCTACCTTTGTAGTTGATTTAAATAGACATACTTGAAGCATAAGGGGCTTGCTGTTGATTAAGGTTTCATTTTTAGTGTGCTCAAACCAGGAGATAAATCCCACATGCTGAGAATACTGAACCCTGCAAAATCATTTTAAAAAAACTTACCTCTGGTACCAAATTCGCTTTTTATGTGGTTTACAGGGTACTCAAATCAATTTACAGGGTTCTCAAATCTGTAAGGTGATTGCCTAACAGAGGTGTTGGACAGAAGAGGAACATCCCACAGCAAGGTGTCTGCCTTATTTCTTGCATCATTTCAGATTAACTCTAACAGAGACATCCAGGAACAAACAGCTGGTAAAAGAGTGCTGCCTTGGCCAGAAAAATAATTAAATGAGCTTCTAGATCCCTACTGCATCTAACTTTCAGAGTTATACAGAAAATGAACCCATTGTGAATAAGGGCTTTGCACTGCCAGAAGTCAGGTGGGATTGAACCAAATAAGAGATCTGTTTTGCCTGTCTTTCAGATGCTAGGAACTGAAATTTCCTTTTGATCTTTTATTTCCTAGCTGGGAAATGCAATCAAATGTTGAATGGTATCTATTTTCACTCTGGAGAATGGGAAAGAGGAGTATAATTTTTCTACACTGAGACTAACAAATCAACAAAACAATAAGACCAACTGCTTATCCTTTGAAGGCTATTCTGTCAAATGTACATAATGATTCTTCTACGTTTTCAGTTTTCTGTTGACCCGTGTTGAATAGGCATGCATGGAAAATTACTAGAAAAGAGTTCTTTCTACTCTTAGTCACAGGGCTGAAAGGGAAACCAAATGGGATGGGTGAGCAGGTAATTACAGAATTTTTGGAAAGTACATGGATGGCTACATGGGCATAGCTAGACCTTTTTCTCTCCTTCTTCACTTTTCCATTTTTAAACAAGTTTTATTTTAAAGAAAAAGTTGCAATGCCAGATGCTCTCTGAGTTGGCATAGATTTTTGTCTTGCATATATCTGAATTTTTTTTAAAAATGAGATATTTGATGACCTCAGTAATTTCTCTTACCTTTTTCAAAATTCCATCTGGGTTAGTTACAATGCAGAAAATGCTAGTTATCATGGAGACCATCATCTTCCAAAGTGCTCTTGATGAAGGATAAGGGCTTGTCCCTATTTTCAAAATAAATTCTTCTATTGTATTTGTCTTTGGTGTGTATGCCATAGATTGGATGCAAGATAACTGTATTTTCCTTATGAGTTACATTAAGTTTCATCCAGGATGCATAGATTATCACAGCTTTTTTTTTTTTTTTTTTTTTTTTT